>OZ005758.1:19389021-19930069 GCA_963930825.1 Silvanus unidentatus | reverse complement strand
CGATCTCCTAAACGGTTAAAGATAGGACATTGCGGTTTTCACTTGTGTATTTAGCACCCCAATTTACATAAATTAAGTTCTATAAGTCTACTCTCAAGAATTGATAAAGGTACAAACGAATAACATGTTTATATATCACATTTTCAAATATCTATTATTCTCCATTTCGCTCGATCTCCTAAACGGTTAAAGATAGGACATCGCGGTTTTTACCAGTGGATTTAGCACCTGATTTTACATAACATAAGTCCTGTAAGTCTACTCTCAAGAGTTGATAAAGGTACAAACGAATAAAATTTTTATATATCACATTTTCAAATATCTATTATTCTCCATGTTACTCGATCTCCTAAACGATTAAAGATAGGACATCGCGGTTTTCACCAGTGTATTAAGCACCCCATTTTACATAAATTAAGTTCTATAAGTCTACTCTCAAGAGTTGATAAAGGTACAAACGAATAAAATGTTTATATATCACATTTTCAAATATCTATTATTTTCCATGTTACTCGATCTCCTAAACGGTTAAAGATAGGACATCGCGGTTTTCACCAGTGTATTTAGCACCCCATTTTACATAAATTAAGTCCTATAAGTCTACTCTCAAGAGTTGATAAAGGTACAAACGAATAAAATGTTTATATATCACATTTTCAAATATCTATTAGTCTCCATTTTGCTCGATGTCCTAAACGGTTAAAGATAGGACATCGCGGTTTTCACCAGTGGATTTAGCACCTGAGTTTACATAACATAAGTCCTGTAAGTCTACTCTCAAGAGTTGATAAAGGTACAAACGAATAAAATTTATATATATCACATTTTCAAATATCTATTATTTTCCATTTTACTCGATCTCCTAAACGGTTAAAGATAGGACATCGCGGTTTTCACCAGTGGATTTAGCACCTCATTTTACATCAAGTAAGTCCTATAAGTCTACTCTCAAGAGTTGATAAAGGTACAAACGAATAAAATGTTTATATATCACATTTTCAAATATCTATTATTATCCATTTTACTCGATCTCCTAATCGGTTAAAGATAGGACATCGCGGTTTTCACCAGTGGATTTAGTACCTCATTTTACATAAAATAAGTCCTATAAGTCTACTCCCAAGAGTTGATAAAGGTACAAACGAATAAAATGTTTATATATCACCTTTTCAAATATCTATTATTCTCCATTTTACTCGATCTCCTAATCGGTTAAAGATAGGACATCGCGGTTTTCACCAGTGGATTTAGTACCTCATTTTACATAAAATAAGTTCTATAAGTCTACTCTCAAGAGTAGATAAAAGTACAAACGAATAAAATGTTTATATATCACATTTTCAAATATCTATTATTCTCCATTTTACTCGATCTCCTAAACGGTTAAAGCTAGGACATCGCGGTTTTCACCAGTGGATTTAGCACCTCATTTTACATAAAATAAGTCCTATAAGTCTACGCTCAAGAGTTGATAAAGGTACAAACGAATAAAATGTTTATATATCACATTTTCAAATATCTATTATTCTCCATTTTACTCGATCTCCTAATCGGTTAAAGATAGAACATCGCGGTTTTCACCAGTGGATTTAGTACCCCATTTTACATAAAATAAGTCCTATAAGTCAACTCTCAAGAGTTAATAAAGGTACAAACGAATAAAATGTTTATATATCACATTTTCAAATATCTATTATTCTCCATTTTGCTCGATCTCCTAAACGGTTAAAGATAGGACATCGCGGTTTTTACCAGTGGATTTAGCACCTGATTTTACATAACATAAGTCCTGTAAGTCTACTCTCAAGAGTTGATAAAGGTACAAACGAATAAAATTTATATATATCAAATTTTCAAATATCTATTATTCTCCATTTTACTCGATCTCCTAAACGGTTAAAGATAGGACATCGCGGTTTTTACCAGTGGATTTAGCACCTAATTTTACATAACATAAATCCTGTAAGTCTACTCTCAAGAGTTTATAAAGGTACAAACGAATAAAATGTTTATATATGACATTTTCAAATATCTATTATTCTCCATTTTACTCGATCTCTTAAACGGTTAAAGATAGGACATCGCGGTTTTCACCAGTAGATTTAGCACCTCATTTTACATCAAATAAGTCGTATAAGTCTACTCTCAAGAGTTGATAAAGGTACAAACGAATAAAATGTTTATATATCACATTTTCAAATATCTATTATTCTCCATTTTACTTGATCTCCTAAACGGTTAAAGATAGGACATCGCGGTTTTCACCAGTAGATTTAGAACCTCATTTTACTTAAAATAAGTCCTATAAGTCTACTCTCAAGAGTTGATAAAGGTACAAACGAATAAAATGTTTATATATCACATTTTCAAATATCTGTTATTCTACATTTTACTCGATCTCCAAAACGGTTATAGATAGGACATCGCGGTTTTTACCAGTGGATTTAGCACCTAATTTTACATAACATAATTCCTGTAAGTCTACTCTCAAGAGTTGATAAAGGTACAAACGAATAAAATGTTTATATATCACATTTTCAAATATCTATTATTCTCCATTTTACTCGATCTCCTAGACGGTTAAAGATAGGACATCGCGGTTTTTACCAGTGGATTTAGCACCTAATTTTACATAACATAAATCCTGTAAGTCTACTCTTAAGAGTTGATAAAGGTACAAACGAATAAAATGTATATATATCACATTTTCAAATATCTATTATTTTCCATTTTACTCGATCTCCTAAACGGTTATAGATAGGACATCGCGGTTTTCACCAGTAGATTTAGCACCTCATTTTACATCAAATAAGTCGTATAAGTCTACTCTCAAGAGTTGATAAAGGTACAAACGAATAAAATGTTTATATATCACATTTTCAAATATCTATTATTCTCCATTTTACTCGATCTCATAATAGATTAAAGATTGGACATCGCAATTTTCACCAGTAGATTTAGAACCTCATTTTACTTAAAATAAGTCCTATAAGTCTACTCTCAAGAGTTGATAAAGGTTCAAACGAATAAAATGTTTATATATCTCATTTTCAAATATCTATTATTCTCCATGTTACTCGATCTCCTAAACGGTTAAAGATAGGACATTGCGGTTTTCACTTGTGTATTTAGCACCCCAATTTACATAAATTAAGTTCTATAAGTCTACTCTCAAGAATTGATAAAGGTACAAACGAATAAAATGTTTATATATCACATTTTCAAATATCTATTATTCTCCATTTTGCTCGATCTCCTAAACGGTTAAAGATAGGACATCGCGGTTTTTACCAGTGGATTTAGCACCTGATTTTACATAACATAAGTCCTGTAAGTCTACTCTCAAGAGTTGATAAAGGTACAAACGAATAAAATTTATATATATCACATTTTCAAATATCTATTATTCTCCATTTTACTCGATCTCCTAAACGGTTAAAGATAGGACATCGCGGTTTTTACCAGTGGATTTAGCACCTAATTTTACATAACATAAATCCTGTAAGTCTACTCTCAAGAGTTTATAAAGGTACAAACGAATAAAATGTTTATATATGACATTTTCAAATATCTATTATTCTCCATTTTACTCGATCTCTTAAACGGTTAAAGATAGGACATCGCGGTTTTCACCAGTAGATTTAGAACCTCATTTTACTTAAAATAAGTCCTATAAGTCTACTCTCAAGAGTTGATAAAGGTACAAACGAATAAAATTTTTAAATATCACATTTTCAAATATCTATTATTCTCCATTTTACTTGATCTCCTAAACGGTTAAAGATAGGACATCGCGGTTTTCACCAGTAGATTTAGAACCTCATTTTACTTAAAATAAGTCCTATAAGTCTACTCTCAAGAGTTGATAAAGGTACAAACGAATAAAATGTTTATATATCACATTTTCAAATATCTGTTATTCTACATTTTACTCGATCTCCAAAACGGTTATAGATAGGACATCGCGGTTTTTACCAGTGGATTTAGCACCTAATTTTACATAACATAATTCCTGTAAGTCTACTCTCAAGAGTTGATAAAGGTACAAACGAATAAAATGTTTATATATCACATTTTCAAATATCTATTATTCTCCATTTTACTCGATCTCCTAGACGGTTAAAGATAGGACATCGCGGTTTTTACCAGTGGATTTAGCACCTAATTTTACATAACATAAATCCTGTAAGTCTACTCTTAAGAGTTGATAAAGGTACAAACGAATAAAATGTATATATATCACATTTTCAAATATCTATTATTTTCCATTTTACTCGATCTCCTAAACGGTTATAGATAGGACATCGCGGTTTTCACCAGTAGATTTAGCACCTCATTTTACATCAAATAAGTCGTATAAGTCTACTCTCAAGAGTTGATAAAGGTACAAACGAATAAAATGTTTATATATCACATTTTCAAATATCTATTATTCTCCATTTTACTCGATCTCATAATAGATTAAAGATTGGACATCGCAATTTTCACCAGTAGATTTAGAACCTCATTTTACTTAAAATAAGTCCTATAAGTCTACTCTCAAGAGTTGATAAAGGTTCAAACGAATAAAATGTTTATATATCTCATTTTCAAATATCTATTATTCTCCATGTTACTCGATCTCCTAAACGGTTAAAGATAGGACATTGCGGTTTTCACTTGTGTATTTAGCACCCCAATTTACATAAATTAAGTTCTATAAGTCTACTCTCAAGAATTGATAAAGGTACAAACGAATAACATGTTTATATATCACATTTTCAAATATCTATTATTCTCCATTTCGCTCGATCTCCTAAACGGTTAAAGATAGGACATCGCGGTTTTTACCAGTGGATTTAGCACCTGATTTTACATAACATAAGTCCTGTAAGTCTACTCTCAAGAGTTGATAAAGGTACAAACGAATAAAATTTTTATATATCACATTTTCAAATATCTATTATTCTCCATGTTACTCGATCTCCTAAACGATTAAAGATAGGACATCGCGGTTTTCACCAGTGTATTTAGCACCCCATTTTACATAAATTAAGTTCTATAAGTCTACTCTCAAGAGTTGATAAAGGTACAAACGAATAAAATGTTTATATATCACATTTTCAAATATCTATTATTTTCCATGTTACTCGATCTCCTAAACGGTTAAAGATAGGACATCGCGGTTTTCACCAGTGTATTTAGCACCCCATTTTACATAAATTAAGTCCTATAAGTCTACTCTCAAGAGTTGATAAAGGTACAAACGAATAAAATGTTTATATATCACATTTTCAAATATCTATTAGTCTCCATTTTGCTCGATGTCCTAAACGGTTAAAGATAGGACATCGCGGTTTTCACCAGTGGATTTAGCACCTGAGTTTACATAACATAAGTCCTGTAAGTCTACTCTCAAGAGTTGATAAAGGTACAAACGAATAAAATTTATATATATCACATTTTCAAATATCTATTATTCTCCATTTTACTCGATCTCCTAAACGGTTAAAGATAGGACATCGCGGTTTTCACCAGTGGATTTAGCACCTCATTTTACATCAAGTAAGTCCTATAAGTCTACTCTCAAGAGTTGATAAAGGTACAAACGAATAAAATGTTTATATATCACATTTTCAAATATCTATTATTATCCATTTTACTCGATCTCCTAATCGGTTAAAGATAGGACATCGCGGTTTTCACCAGTGGATTTAGTACCTCATTTTACATAAAATAAGTCCTATAAGTCTACTCCCAAGAGTTGATAAAGGTACAAACGAATAAAATGTTTATATATCACCTTTTCAAATATCTATTATTCTCCATTTTACTCGATCTCCTAATCGGTTAAAGATAGGACATCGCGGTTTTCACCAGTGGATTTAGTACCTCATTTTACATAAAATAAGTTCTATAAGTCTACTCTCAAGAGTAGATAAAAGTACAAACGAATAAAATGTTTATATATCACATTTTCAAATATCTATTATTCTCCATTTTACTCGATCTCCTAAACGGTTAAAGCTAGGACATCGCGGTTTTCACCAGTGGATTTAGCACCTCATTTTACATAAAATAAGTCCTATAAGTCTACGCTCAAGAGTTGATAAAGGTACAAACGAATAAAATGTTTATATATCACATTTTCAAATATCTATTATTCTCCATTTTACTCGATCTCCTAATCGGTTAAAGATAGAACATCGCGGTTTTCACCAGTGGATTTAGTACCCCATTTTACATAAAATAAGTCCTATAAGTCAACTCTCAAGAGTTAATAAAGGTACAAACGAATAAAATGTTTATATATCACATTTTCAAATATCTATTATTCTCCATTTTGCTCGATCTCCTAAACGGTTAAAGATAGGACATCGCGGTTTTTACCAGTGGATTTAGCACCTGATTTTACATAACATAAGTCCTGTAAGTCTACTCTCAAGAGTTGATAAAGGTACAAACGAATAAAATTTATATATATCAAATTTTCAAATATCTATTATTCTCCATTTTACTCGATCTCCTAAACGGTTAAAGATAGGACATCGCGGTTTTTACCAGTGGATTTAGCACCTAATTTTACATAACATAAATCCTGTAAGTCTACTCTCAAGAGTTTATAAAGGTACAAACGAATAAAATGTTTATATATGACATTTTCAAATATCTATTATTCTCCATTTTACTCGATCTCTTAAACGGTTAAAGATAGGACATCGCGGTTTTCACCAGTAGATTTAGAACCTCATTTTACTTAAAATAAGTCCTATAAGTCTACTCTCAAGAGTTGATAAAGGGACAAACGAATAAAATTTTTAAATATCACATTTTCAAATATCTATTATTCTCCATTTTACTTGATCTCCTAAACGGTTAAAGATAGGACATCGCGGTTTTCACCAGTAGATTTAGAACCTCATTTTACTTAAAATAAGTCCTATAAGTCTACTCTCAAGAGTTGATAAAGGTACAAACGAATAAAATGTTTATATATCACATTTTCAAATATCTGTTATTCTACATTTTACTCGATCTCCAAAACGGTTATAGATAGGACATCGCGGTTTTTACCAGTGGATTTAGCACCTAATTTTACATAACATAATTCCTGTAAGTCTACTCTCAAGAGTTGATAAAGGTACAAACGAATAAAATGTTTATATATCACATTTTCAAATATCTATTATTCTCCATTTTACTCGATCTCCTAAACGGTTAAAGATAGGACATCGCGGTTTTTACCAGTGGATTTAGCACCTAATTTTACATAACATAAATCCTGTAAGTCTACTCTTAAGAGTTGATAAAGGTACAAACGAATAAAATGTATATATATCACATTTTCAAATATCTATTATTTTCCATTTTACTCGATCTCCTAAACGGTTATAGATAGGACATCGCGGTTTTCACCAGTAGATTTAGCACCTCATTTTACATCAAATAAGTCGTATAAGTCTGCTCTCAAGAGTTGATAAAGGTACAAACGAATAAAATGTTTATGTATCACATTTTCAAATATCTATTATTCTCCATTTTACTCGATCTCCTAAACGGTTAAAGATAGGACATCGCGGTTTTTTCTAGTGGATTTAGCACCTAATTTTACATAACATAAATCCTGTAAGTCTACTCTTAAGAGTTGATAAAGGTACAAACGAATAAAATGTTTATATATCACATTTTCAAATATCTATTAGTCTCCATTTTGCTCGATCTCCTAAACGGTTAAAGATAGGACATCGCAGTTTTCACCAGTGGATTTAGCACCTGATTTTACATAACATAAGTCCTGTAAGTCTACTCTCAAGAGTTGATAAAGGTGCAAACGAATAAAATTTATATATATCACATTTTCAAATATCTATTATTCTCCATTTTACTCGATCTCCTAAACGGTTAAAGATAGGACATCGCGGTTTTCACCAGTGGATTTAGCACCTCATTTTACATCAAGTAAGTCCTATAAGTCTACTCTCAAGAGTTGATAAAGGTACAAACGAATAAAATGTTTATATATCACATTTTCAAATATCTATTATTATCCATTTTACTCGATCTCCTAATCGGTTAAAGATAGGACATCGCGGTTTTCACCAGTGGATTTAGTACCTCATTTTACATAAAATAAGTCCTATAAGTCTACTCCCAAGAGTTGATAAAGGTACAAACGAATAAAATGTTTATATATCACCTTTTCAAATATCTATTATTCTCCATTTTACTCGATCTCCTAATCGGTTAAAGATAGGACATCGCGGTTTTCACCAGTGGATTTAGTACCTCATTTTACATAAAATAAGTTCTATAAGTCTACTCTCAAGAGTAGATAAAAGTACAAACGAATAAAATGTTTATATATCACATTTTCAAATATCTATTATTCTCCATTTTACTCGATCTCCTAAACGGTTAAAGCTAGGACATCGCGGTTTTCACCAGTGGATTTAGCACCTCATTTTACATAAAATAAGTCCTATAAGTCTACGCTCAAGAGTTGATAAAGGTACAAACGAATAAAATGTTTATATATCACATTTTCAAATATCTATTATTCTCCATTTTACTCGATCTCCTAATCGGTTAAAGATAGGACATCGCGGTTTTCACCAGTGGATTTAGTACCCCATTTTACATAAAATAAGTCCTATAAGTCTACTCTCAAGAGTTAATAAAGGTACAAACGAATAAAATGTTTATATATCACATTTTCAAATATCTAATATTCTCCATTTTGCTCGATCTCCTAAACGGTTAAAGATAGGACATCGCGGTTTTTACCAGTGGATTTAGCACCTGATTTTACATAACATAAGTCCTGTAAGTCTACTCTCAAGAGTTGATAAAGGTACAAACGAATAAAATTTATATATATCACATTTTCAAATATCTATTATTCTCCATTTTACTCGATCTCCTAAACGGTTAAAGATAGGACATCGCGGTTTTTACCAGAGGATTTAGCACCTAATTTTACATAACATAAATCCTGTAAGTCTACTCTCAAGAGTTTATAAAGGTACAAACGAATAAAATGTTTATATATGACATTTTCAAATATCTATTATTCTCCATTTTACTCGATCTCTTAAACGGTTAAAGATAGGACATCGCGGTTTTCACCAGTAGATTTAGAACCTCATTTTACTTAAAATAAGTCCTATAAGTCTACTCTCAAGAGTTGATAAAGGTACAAACGAATAAAATTTTTAAATATCACATTTTCAAATATCTATTATTCTCCATTTTACTTGATCTCCTAAACGGTTAAAGATAGGACATCGCGGTTTTCACCAGTAGATTTAGAACCTCATTTTACTTAAAATAAGTCCTATAAGTCTACTCTCAAGAGTTGATAAAGGTACAAACGAATAAAATGTTTATATATCACATTTTCAAATATCTGTTATTCTACATTTTACTCGATCTCCAAAACGGTTATAGATAGGACATCGCGGTTTTTACCAGTGGATTTAGCACCTAATTTTACATAACATAATTCCTGTAAGTCTACTCTCAAGAGTTGATAAAGGTACAAACGAATAAAATGTTTATATATCACATTTTCAAATATCTATTATTCTCCATTTTACTCGATCTCCTAAACGGTTAAAGATAGGACATCGCGGTTTTTACTAGTGGATTTAGCACCTAATTTTACATAACATAAATCCTGTAAGTCTACTCTTAAGAGTTGATAAAGGTACAAACGAATAAAATGTATATATATCACATTTTCAAATATCTATTATTTTCCATTTTACTCGATCTCCTAAACGGTTATAGATAGGACATCGCGGTTTTCACCAGTAGATTTAGCACCTCATTTTACATCAAATAAGTCGTATAAGTCTACTCTCAAGAGTTGATAAAGGTACAAACGAATAAAATGTTTATATATCACATTTTCAAATATCTATTATTCTCCATTTTACTCGATCTCCTAAACGGTTAAAGATAGGACATCGCGGTTTTTTCTAGTGGATTTAGCACCTAATTTTACATAACATAAATCCTGTAAGTCTACTCTTAAGAGTTGATAAAGGTACAAACGAATAAAATGTTTATATATCACATTTTCAAATATCTATTAGTCTCCATTTTGCTCGATCTCCTAAACGGTTAAAGATAGGACATCGCCGTTTTCACCAGTGGATTTAGCACCTGATTTTACATAACATAAGTCCTGTAAGTCTACTCTCAAGAGTTGATAAAGGTACAAACGAATAAAATTTATATATATCACATTTTCAAATATCTATTATTCTCCATTTTACTCGATCTCCTAAACGGTTAAAGATAGGACATCGCGGTTTTCACCAGTGGATTTAGCACCTCATTTTACATCAAGTAAGTCCTATAAGTCTACTCTCAAGAGTTGATAAAGGTACAAACGAATAAAATGTTTATATATCACATTTTCAAATATCTATTATTATCCATTTTACTCGATCTCCTAATCGGTTAAAGATAGGACATCGCGGTTTTCATTAGTGGATTTAGTACCTCATTTTACATAAAATAAGTCCTATAAGTCTACTCCCAAGAGTTGATAAAGGTACAAACGAATAAAATGTTTATATATCACCTTTTCAAATATCTATTATTCTCCATTTTACTCGATCTCCTAATCGGTTAAAGATAGGACATCGCGGTTTTCACCAGTGGATTTAGTACCTCATTTTACATAAAATAAGTTCTATAAGTCTACTCTCAAGAGTAGATAAAAGTACAAACGAATAAAATGTTTATATATCACATTTTCAAATATCTATTATTCTCCATTTTACTCGATCTCCTAAACGGTTAAAGCTAGGACATCGCGGTTTTCACCAGTGGATTTAGCACCTCATTTTACATAAAATAAGTCCTATAAGTCTACGCTCAAGAGTTGATAAAGGTACAAACGAATAAAATGTTTATATATCACATTTTCAAATATCTATTATTCTCCATTTTACTCGATCTCCTAATCGGTTAAAGATAGGACATCGCGGTTTTCACCAGTGGATTTAGTACCCCATTTTACATAAAATAAGTCCTATAAGTCTACTCTCAAGAGTTAATAAAGGTACAAACGAATAAAATGTTTATATATCACATTTTCAAATATCTATTATTCTCCATTTTGCTCGATCTCCTAAACGGTTAAAGATAGGACATCGCGGTTTTCACCAGTGGATTTAGTACCCCATTTTACATAAAATAAGTCCTATAAGTCTACTCTCAAGAGTTAATAAAGGTACAAACGAATAAAATGTTTATATATCACATTTTCAAATATCTATTATTCTCCATTTTACTCGATCTCCTAATCGGTTAAAGATAGGACATCGCGGTTTTCACCAGTGGATTTAGTACCCCATTTTACATAAAATAAGTCCTATAAGTCTACTCTCAAGAGTTAATAAAGGTACAAACGAATAAAATGTTTATATATCACATTTTCAAATATCTATTATTCTACATTTTACTCGATCTCCAAAACGGTTATAGATAGGACATCGCGGTTTTTACCAGTGGATTTAGCACCTAATTTTACATAACATAATTCCTGTAAGTCTACTCTCAAGAGTTGATAAAGGTACAAACGAATAAAATGTTTATATATCACATTTTCAAATATCTATTATTCTCCATTTTACTCGATCTCCTAAACGGTTAAAGATAGGACATCGCGGTTTTTACCAGTGGATTTAGCACCTAATTTTACATAACATAAATCCTGTAAGTCTACTCTTAAGAGTTGATAAAGGTACAAACGAATAAAATGTATATATATCACATTTTCAAATATCTATTATTTTCCATTTTACTTGATCTCCTAAACGGTTATAGATAGGACATCGCGGTTTTCACCAGTAGATTTAGCACCTCATTTTACATCAAATAAGTCGTATAAGTCTACTCTCAAGAGTTGATAAAGGTTCAAACGAATAAAATGTTTATATATCACATTTTCAAATATCTATTATTCTCCATTTTACTCGATCTCCTAAACGGTTAAAGATAGGACATCGCGGTTTTTTCTAGTGGATTTAGCACCTAATTTTACATAACATAAATCCTGTAAGTCTACTCTTAAGAGTTGATAAAAGTACAAACGAATAAAATGTTTATATATCACATTTTCAAATATCTATTATTCTTCATTTTACTCGATCTCCTAAACGGTTAAAGATAGGACATCGCGGTTTTTACCAGTGGATTTAGCACCTAATTTTACATAACATAAATCCTGTAAGTCTACTCTTAAGAGTTGATAAAGGTACAAACGAATAAAATGTATATATATCACATTTTCAAATATCTATTATTTTCCATTTTACTCGATCTCCTAAACGGTTATAGATAGGACATCGCGGTTTTCACCAGTAGATTTAGCACCTCATTTTACATCAAATAAGTCGTATAAGTCTACTCTCAAGAGTTGATAAAGGTACAAACGAATAAAATGTTTATATATCACATTTTCAAATATCTATTATTCTCCATTTTACTCGATCTCCTAAACGGTTAAAGATAGGACATCGCGGTTTTTTCTAGTGGATTTAGCACCTCATTTTACAGTAAATAAGTCCTATAAGTCTACTCGCAAGAGTTGATAAAGGTACAAACGAATTATATGTTTATATATCACATTTTCAAATATCTATTTTTCTCCATTTTACTCGATCTCATAATCGGTTAAAGATTGGACATCGCGGTTTTCACCAGTGGATTTAGCACCTCATTTTACATAAAATAAGTCCTATAAGTCTACTCTCAAGAGTTGATAAAGGTACAAACGAATAAAATGTTTATATATCACATTTTCAAATAACTATTATTCTCCATTTTACTCGATCTCCTAAACGGTTAAAGTAGTTATCTTGGGGTGATACTGTGACACGATGGCGCTTCTGATGGCACATACCATCAGCAGAGACCATCCAATAGGGGGGTCTCCAGAAGGTCCTACAAGAATTTCTACAAGAAGTGCAAAAGAAGTCTTGTACACGGTAAGACATTCCTAGTCACATGTGATGGCATGTATCCATCCTCAGGGCCCATTCAATAAGGGTGTGGTAGGGGGATGATCTCCAGAAGGAGACGGTCCACCAAGAAAAAGTAGAAGAACTTCTTCAAGAGGTGCGCTGCAGAAGAAGTCTTGTATATGAGCACGCGCGCGTACACACGCATTCATCACGGTATGGGTATGAGGGATGTTTTCCTTGTTGGTGATGGACACATAGGCGCGCACGCACACACACACGCACGTACGCATACAAGACTTATCCAGCCAAGGCCAGGGTAGGCTGGTCATCTCCAGAGTATTGTAGAAGAGATTTAAGAAAAGGTGTTGGTGATGGATAGAAATTTAAAAAGGAAAACTAGAAACTAGTGTAACATTTTACCAATAGATGTCACTAGTGAAAAATTGATTTTTCTTGTACATATACAATAATCGAATTTATTTCGGTATGGATCAGGCTGGGCTGGGCCGGGCCAGGCTAGGCTGGGCTGGGCTATTGGAGAATTGATTGATTGATTGATTAGTTAATTAGTAATTTTGGGTATTTATTGAAATATTTATTTAGTAAAAAGTGACCAACATTATCTAGTGACTGCAGCGCGATTCGAACCTGTGCTATATCAATGCTACTTACCTACAAATACATTACATTTACCACTAGGCTAATGAGATCATTTAAATAATTCTGTAGAAATAACATAGAACATCTTTCCATTTTTGTTTTAGAACACCATGATATTTAAATTTAAATTTAAATTATGCGCATAAGAAATCTGTGACATTTAATTTAAGAGGAGGGGCTGTACTAGGCTAATTATAGAGTAAACAATGGATTATTTGAAGAATATTTATTAATATAAAACATTATATGTATTATTACATGACATAAGTTTAATCAAATACTTAATTATACTATATTGGTGTTACTAATCCAAGAATTATGTGTATTATCGAAGCCTAACCATTTAACAAATACTTTATTTTTATGTCTTTTTAAAATTTTTTCAACCAAATACACATCTGGGTATTTTACTTTTTGTAATTGTTCTTTATAGAAACAGCCAGCTATATCATGATTCTTACTATCTTTTAAAAAATAAGTAATTGGGTTAGTAAGATTCACTTTTTGAATTTTAAATATCTCTGTAGACCAATTAGGTAAATATTTTTTTGCAAAGACCCCTCTTACTTTAGATATTCTAACGTGATCCCCCACATTAAATTTAATATTTTCAAAGTCAACCATTTTTATGTTATTGTAGGCTGTATTTAATAAGTGTTTTTCATGTTTTTTTTTAACATCTATTGGTTTCATTCCAATTGTTCTATGTTTTTTAGTGTTATATTGTAAGATAATCTCAGGTAAAATTTTAATCCATTTATAATGTCCATATAGATTGAATTTTTTCCACATCATTGTTTTCAGAGTTCTAATGACTCTCTCAACAATTGACGCTTTTTTCTCACTAAATGTATTGTAATGATTTACATTATACTTGTATAACATTTTTTTAAAATCTTTAGATATAAATTCTTTCCCTTGATCAGTTTGTAAATTTTTTGGGCATTGATTTTTTAGTATATTTTCCATATTATTGGAAACTTCTATAGTCGATTTTGATTTTAATGGATATGCCCATACATATTTAGAAAAACAGTTTATTACAATTAGGATATATTTATATCCATTATTTTCTTTAGCGTATGGAATCATTTCTACAAGGTCAGCTTGAAATAAATCATTTAAGCCTTTTAATATCACTTTGCGTCTTTTAAAATTAATTCTTGCTGGTTTATGTAATTCATTAACAACATATTCTTTTGTACTAGTAATAAATTTTCTTTTCATGGTATATCACTTTATTCAATAATTTTAGCTTCTTGTAACTCTTCTATAATGGATTGAATTTCATTTGTGTGACCTGTATTTCCAGCTGTCTGAGATGCTATTAATAAACGTAAACGGTCAACTAGCTCATTTATATCATTCCAAAATACATAATCTATTTTGTTATTATTTGCTTCCATTAGTAATAACCCTTTACCACTTGTTATTGGAGCAATTATATTTTTATACTTTTGAGATTTGGAACCAACAACTTGTTTATTTGATTGATAAAACCTTCGTGATGCATTCGTTTTATATACAATAGTTTGATAGTTCTTTATATCATTTTCTGAATAATGTTCAGGCCTTTTTTTAAATAATAATTCATATAGACCGGGTGTACCTTTGTATTTTTTATTCTTTACATATATATCTGCACCATCTATGATTAATTCAGAATTTCCAATAAAAAATTTATCTTGTGCGGGGTTAAATCGAACTCCATACCTATGATCAAAATTGTCCCCCTCATCTTCCAACATTGCTTTAACATATCTTTTTGGTAATTCATGATATTGATCTAGATATTCATTTAAGGATGTTGCTTTTATTTCCTCAAATCGATCTTTAAATGGTTTTTTATCATTTTGATTTTCTCTACTTGTACTTGGAGTGTTATTATCCTCAGTATCACTTTTTGATGAACCTTTTGAATTAATTCGTTTTAGTATTGAAAGTTTCGATTCACTAATATTGTGTTTATTTGTAATTCTATCGATTGTTTCATTATTAGGGTTTTCGTCTTCATCATTTTCATCTTTTATTTTAAGTAATTTTTGGGGGATTTTCAATTCATCTTCAATGTTTTTTAAATGTTTAGTTACAGGAGAAAATAAATTTGCTTGCATGGTTTTATTCTGTTTTAAAAGTTTCAGTTTTTGTTTAATGTTTTTCCTTTTTGTAACTAAATGTTTTTTTAGATCTGTTTCTTTTGATTTCATTATTTTTAATTTACCTTAATTACAGATAGCCTCCTTTAAAAGAATTAGTGTATAACAGAATAGGTATGAAACTGGTTTCAAACAGGTATTTAACAGCTTTTTAACAGTTTTTGAATAGGTTTTTATTGACCAGTTCTAACTTTACTGAAGAAATCTATACTAGATATGAAGGAATTATACTTTTTCCAAGCTTATATATTGATCAAACCCCTTTCTATATCGACCGTTTTGTATTTTATAATCCTTAAATATTGAAAGAAACCCATATGGATCTTTCCAACAATTGGTACATAACCATTTAAATGTATCAAATTTCATGTCACTACCAACATGATCTAAATAAATATGTTTCAAATTTAAATCATCCTGTTTAAATAAAATAATTACATTTGAATTATCTCTAATTAAGTGTTTACTTATTTTAGCATAAGATTGACAAAGGAAAAAACAGTCTATATTATAGTGTCGTCCCATACTAAAGTATTGTCTTATAATATCTTGACCTTCAGAAATGACGTCATCGAATATTACTATTGAGTGTGGTTTTGTTTTACATGGTTGAATGATCTGCTCACTAGAATTATATGCATAATAATTTACATCTTTTATTGGTTTTAATAGTTGTTCAATATATTTATATTTAGGTTGAAGTAAAGATTTTGAATATATGTAAACATTTTTAAATTTTAAACCATTTATATCATCAATTAATGATATCATTACATTTGTTTTTCCACATCCTGATGGACCTACGACAATAGCACGCATAGTGGTGGGGAACAATGGACCATGTTTACTTTGAATTTCTTTAATAAAATCATGGTTTTCAATATTTAAAGTTACTTTTTGTTTTATGAATTTCATTTTTAACTAGTTGTCTATTAATATAGGATGATCATTTGAAACTAATATAAAAGTATAAAATCCATTCATTTTATTATTATTATTATTTTAGACATTGAGTTAAAGTATCATGAAATATTATCATTATAGTGGAGGTGGTTTAGTTAATTCATTGATTAACAAATTACCCATAGATGTACATATTCCTGGTTATAAATTTTGTGGTCCAGGTACTAAATTAAATGAACGTTTGGCTAGAGGTGATCGTGGTATAAATATTTTAGATGAAAGTTGTCGTGAACATGATATAGCATATGCAAACCAAAAAGATATAAGGGAACGACACAAAGCTGATAAAGTACTTGCATCTACAGCCCTAAAACGGTTCAAATCATCCTCAACACCCCTAGGTGAACGATTAGCTGCATTAGGGGTTGCTGGAATTATGAAAGCTAAAGTACACCTCGGAATGGGTATTGGAATTCAATCAAGACGAAAAATACAAAAATCTCTCAGTTTGTTAAATAAAATAAAAAGAGTGTTGAATTCAATTGAACATGATTTAATAGTTTTAAATAATATAAAAGTTAGGAGGACACCGAAAAAATATTCTTTAAAGAATTATAATATTCAAAACTTACATAAATCATTGAATAAAACTAAACAATTTTTAGATTCAATTGATAATTGTTTAAGAAATGGAATTTAACCAACATTATTTTAGAATATAATTACATACAAAAATAAAAATTGTTTTATATTTAATAAATAACTATAAATTAGATATTTATAACAAAATTTAATAAAAACATAAATAGTATTGAATTGATTATGGTAATGATAGGTTGGTCTCTATAAATTTAATAATTTTAATTATGAGAACCATAAAGAAGAAATTAAATAAAAGAAAACATATTAAAACTTCAAGTTTAAAAAGAAAAAGGATAAGTAAGAAATTAAAAAGTTTTCAAAATGCCCTTTCTAATATTAAAAAAAGCATATTACTAGTGAAACCAAAAACAGTAAATGATACAATACAAGTTGCTTTGAAGAAAGCGAAATCTACAATTAATGGAAAAACAATAAGAAAACCTCGTATAATAAAAGTACCTAAAGTTGGTGGAGTTTTACCACTTATACCTATATTTGCTGCCCTATCATCACTTGGGGCACTAACAGGAGGAGTTTCAGGAATAGTGAAAGCAATTAATAGTGCTAAAGAAGCAAAACAACAATTAGATGAGGCTAAACGTCACAATCAAACTATGGAATCTATAGCTATTGGAAAGGGGTTACACTTAAGACCGTATAAAAGTGGTCATGGTCTTTTTTTAGGATTCAATACAAACCAAAAAAACAAAAAAGGGTAATATCAAAAGAAAATTATATTATGAATAAATTACCCAACAAACCTTTAACAAATTTTGAATTATTACAATATGCTAAGGATATGGAAATTAAACATTTTCGTGGGGTCTTTATGCGTGATCAATTACCTAAAAAAATTTATAAAAATGAATGTGGAATTATTAATTTAGATAGTTCAAAGAATAATGGTACACACTGGACTGCTTACAAGCGAAGTAAATCAAAAATAATCTATTTCGATAGTTATGGTAATTTACGACCACCATTAGAAATATTAGAATATTTTAAATCAAATGGTCCAGTTTATATTACATATAACTATACAAGATATCAACACTTCAACACCTTTAATTGTGGACATCTATGTTTAAAATTTCTAATTAACAATAGTAATTAAACATTTATTTAGTTATATATTTTGTTTTTTTATTAATTTGTTTATTATTCAATACAATGCCAGTTCCTATAAAAAGCGTACCCTGTGTGAGATGTGGTGGTGAAAATGACCTTGAACAAGAAAATGACAGAGTTTGTTGGGTATGTAGATATAAAGAATTTATGAGTTCTGCTGGAGAAAAACATCCACGTTTTTAGGTATATTTATAACAGATATTCATTTTATATGTATGTATAAATTGTTTTATAGAATATAATATGAATTTAAAATAAAAAGAAATATTTAAATTATACAAAATAATTTATTTTATTTGAATTACATTTTTTAATATAGGAGATATAATTTGTTCCAAATATTTCACATATTTTTTAAATATTATAGGGTTAATTATGAGGGAAAGTTCTTGAATTCGTCGTTTAAAATGTTCTCTATCAATAACTGAATTGGTCCATTGTGATCCATTTCGAGAATATTGATAAGCGAGTAGCCATGTGTACATGATATGTATTTCTATCGATTCTTTAAAAGTGACTTTTTTCTCAATTTTCTTCATATTCATATTAACAGATGATTATAAAATGAGTTTTATATTTATTATTCCATTAAACTTGAACTTGACCTTGTTTTATGAGAACAAAAATAAACATATATAGGTCGAGACATATGTGTATGTAACTTGATATAATAATAAATGAACTTATTTTTTTTTTAAACACTTTTTACTTTTATTTATGAAACTCTAGCCAATGATAAATGAAATATACATTTTCCATGGCACAATTTAGATTATTAATTAGATGTTTATTACAATGAAATGATTTTAAGAATGATTTCAATTTGCCTAATGATGGACATTGCTCTTCATCATCTTCTACATTTGTAATGTCATTTTTTAAAAATCTTCTTAACCATTTCTCTTTTTGTAATCCTTTAACCATAATAACCTCATCAGATGAAATTACTTCTTTTAAATAGGACTTTATTTCTTCAATATTTAATATGTCTTCACTTTGAATATCTGGTGATAAATAATCCCATCCAAGCCCATGTATAGTATTGGTAGAGTATTGTATGTGTTTTTTCATTGTTACACTTAATGAGTGGAAATTATTTGGATATTTAATAAATTTAACCCATGAGAGTTTTGTTTTTGTGTTTAGAAATGCAATTTCTCGAACAATAAAATTTAAGTTTGTGTGTTGAAAACCTTGCACATCAATTATAAACATTTTTTTTTTGGAATGATGAATTTAAAATTACTTCTGGTTAGTACTATTTCTCATTTAAAACTAAAATTAGATAAATTTCAATTGATTAAATAATTTATTGGTTTTCCCCACTCCTTATTTATTAAAAATTAAATATAAATTAATAGATGAAATAATTCATATTACTATATCATTTATTTATTTATTACAAACCCATATTTATAATAATTTTATTAATAATTGTATTTTAGGTAATATAAATTCCAATAAGCGTTTAATCCGTTTTAAATTAAAAGATGTAGAGAAACATTCACATGTATCTGGCCCACTCGTTGCACAATTGTTGGACCATGCACATCTTTTAAAATGATTCCCATGTCGGTTACAAATAATTTCTTCCATCTCATATATTTGTAATAATTTTCGTATGACATCTATTTGTTGTATAATTGTTTTCAGTTCTTCTATTGTAATACACACATTTTTAATATTCTTATATTCACCCATTCTCTCTCTCTTATATGTATAAGTTCCCATTCAATTTATTTAAACAAACTAATAATATTTCTTAAATATCTTTGAATATATAGGTATAATCCTATACATTTTTTACTTTATTACAACTAGTCTAACATTCCATATGGGTATGTTTCAGTATAAATATAGTTTACAATTCTTTTATCATCATGAGGACTGAGAGCAATTTTATTCTGTTTAATTGAATATACTTCATGTTTATTAGATCTTATTAAATTTTGACTAACATTCATTGACTTGTTATAAAATAAACAATTATAATAATCTTCAAATGTAATTTTTCGTAATGCTGATGCTTTAATTCCTTTAGCTTTTTTTACACAATTTATATTATTATATACTTTAAATGAATACATTTTTGACTTAAGTCCAACAAATTCTTCCATTATTTGCCCACACAATTCATCTTTCATATACCCAAGTTTCTTTTTATTTTTTAGTGGTATATTGTAAACATTTTCTGGTGGATAGTCTGATGTATCAAATCTATCAATGTCTTCTTTCATATGTTCATATATGTCATTAACCTTGAATTGATAAATCAATGAATCGGTATCTGTGTATAGTAATTTGGCATTATTATGTCCAAATTTCTTTAATACATATTGGTAGTGAAAGTCATATAAAAATGTTTTTGAAATATCTAAGACACAAAATCCAATGTATATAGGTTTGTTAAATTTAACATTTAATCGTTGCATTTCAATTATAACCATATTATTATCAAAAATTGTGCAACTATGAAAATTGGGTTTTGCAATTAGAGTTTGAGCTCCATATCTTCCACCCCATTTTGTTACTATCTTCACATCCTTATATTTTCGTACTGATTCAATTGTCTTTCCAAAAAATGAGTTATTCATTAATTTAAAAAAAATTTTTTCAAATTCATTTTTACTATTTTGTCTAAGCATTGTATTAAGATCTATATATGGTTTTATCCAACGAGATTGTGTAAATTTAAGAATTCTATGGATTTTTTTCAATTTCAACCCCAAATTTAAAACTTGCTTTAAATTTATATAATGTATTACATAATTTTTTTTATCATAAAAAGTAGTGAGTAATTTTTTAATTTTATTGTTTGCCATGGGTGGTACCATATGTTCAGGACATAATGGTAAATCTTTATGCGACTCAAATAGAGTTTTTGGATATTCAAGATCTACTTCAAATATATATCCATATTCAGATTCATCAGATATACATAGAATTGTATCTATATTAAAATATTCAACATTTTTAATCCACTCAAAATTTCCTGTAGGTAAGGGAGCACACATTGCATGACCATATTGGTTATTTAAATCGAAATACATTAAATAAGATGGTGGATCATTAAAATTGTAGTTATCCATATATTTATTACATGCCTTAGCATACCTATTAGCACAATGATTTATTCCACCCCTTATACCCTTTTCAATGAAAAGAATTTGATCTACATCATCCATTAATTCTAATGTTACATTAGTCATTTTTAAACAACAATCAAAGGAAAATCCAGGTGCGGTATAATAGTGTAAGCTATCCAACTTATAAGCATCAAAACAAACATTTCTAAATTTTTCAAACACATCAGCTAATAACAATACATCTGTCCTTAAATAGAGTTCAGCATATTGTTGTAAATTTGATATTTGAAAAGTATTCCAAACATTTAATGCATGTTCATAATCTTCATTGGTTATGTGTTGATCATTTAATTCATCATAAAAATCATCAATTTTAGGTAACTTAGTTTCCCTTAATATATTCCAATTACTAAAATATTCATATGGAAAAATACCTTTACGTTTTAATAAATTAAATTCATGGTCATTCTTACAATAAGCCTTTGTTATTGTTTTATCATCATCAGACAAATATGAACTTAATTTATCTAGACTACAAGCCATGAACCTATATGAGTCGAGAAATCTGTATTCTATCTTGGTACCATTAATTTTTTTCGAAAATGAAATATATTTCTCTTTATTTATAGGTAATAATTGTATAGACCCCGGAATTTCAGTGCATAAACTTTTAATTATAAAATGACTATCATAACCACTTAAGTTGTGGAAAATAATAGGTACAATATGGGAATCTTTATAATTTAGATTGCAGGCTGCATGAGCTGCTCCTCTATAAACACCAGATAAATGACAATGATCTTTTACCTTTACCTTTACGTAATTATTTTCTTCAAATGGATTTTCACATATATGACAATATTTGGATGATTCATATTCCTTTCTTTGGTTTTCTGTTAATGGAATCATACGTAATGGATTTTTAAATATACCATCTAAATTAAATGCCAATTGTTGTAATTGTAATACAAACCAGGAAATACAATTTTTACCAGTATAAGAATTGTAAAATGAAAGAGAATTATCATATGAACACTTAAAATAATATGCTACACTAAATGCCTCATGTTTTTTATATTTCTTTGTATTACTATCAATATTCAAATCATTGTATTTTATTAGTAAACTTTCAATATCACAATATAAAACGAAAGGTACTTTTTCTTTGTATTTATAATGAGAAAACTTAAGAATTTTTTCATCACCCACAGGTAATGTCATTTTTACATTGTTCATTTTTTTACAATCAAACTGGTGACTATTTAAAGAACTGATTGTTTTAAAGCGATTTAAACATCTATCACAGAAATACATTTTGTGATGGCAATATCGTGTTTGTTGACTAAGTAAACGAGACAAATCTTTTATTAAAACAAAATGAAATATGTTTTTATAATTTTGTATTTTACTTGAATCTATTTCATTATCAGACTCTTGATTTTTTTCACTGCATGAAACCATTAACAAATTTATTTTATTAATAAAATCTTTTTTTCCTAAATAGAGTGGAACGACTATTTCTTTATTATTGTTATTTTCTCTTTCTGGTTTTTCTAATGTAAAAACATTTATAGATATATTATTCATTTTCTCAAATTTTGGAATTTGTCTTAAAGTCATTGGAAATTCAATTCCATCATAATTTAATTTAGTTGAAAAATGAGGATATGAAGATGTTCGACAAGGATTTTTAGATTTTTTAGCTGGATAAAGAGCTGCAATTACACTCCATAAAAAACAATGATTATCTTTGTTTTTAACATTTAATGTTGCTTTTGTTAGTTGAACCCAACTTGGTAATTTAATACTTATACAAGTTGGTGCACTTACATTAATCGGGTCATAAGTGTTTATATGTACCTTTAATTGTATGATTTCATATAGTGCAAGGCCAGATTCCCGTTCTTGATAAGTTTCTAATTTCGATATTATTGTGTCTTTTATATTTTCATTATAAAACTTCTTTAAATTCGTATTTAAATCAATTGTTTGATTTTTTGTTGTAAAATGTTTTATATCCGTTTCACCAGTTTGTGGTTTAATGAAATTTGCAAAGAAAGTAACATTTACTTTAATAAGAGACTTTTTTAGGGCTTCTTTAATTTTTTTTGCAAAACTTCTAAACGCTTTATTAAAAAAAATATTTGGATCCTTTATATTATAATTTAAAATAGCCCCGGTTTTTAATCGATTATTGAAACAAGATTCAACATCCACCCACATTAACTGTTGTCTTAAAGTCTTTCTTTTATTCTTATTAACAAACTCTTTTTTATATCTATGTTTAAATTGCTCTTTATAATATTTAAACAAAGCTAGATGAGCTTCTAATTTTGCATAGGAAACAAATCTATTCTTTTTCTCTATGTTTTGAAAATATTTCTTAAATAATATAACACTTTTTTTTAAAAATTTGTTGAATTTTATGAATTCCTCTTCAGTCTTAATCAATTTTCCAACTTGTTTTATTTTATTAACCATCTCTTTCGTTAGTAAATCTAATGTTAAAGGATTTACTGTTGACAAATCCATTTTTGTTAATTCTACAAAGTTTAATTATATATAAATCAATTATCAATCAATTATTACAAATAAATTGTTTTACCTTATATATTGTTTATTTAAAAGTGATATTCACACAAAAAACTGTTGTACTATACTAACTAACTGTAAGTAATATTATATAAACTTGAATCTCTCTAAAAGTTAATATAATAACAATTTCTTGAATTAATTACCACTATAAATAGCTTTAACCTCCAACCCTATTTTAAATGAAAAAAAGACATGCGCATATGACTTAGTCACTATAACTATATATAACCCCCTTATATAAAAATTTTATTTCAGTTTTAGTAATTTCTTTAATTGTTAACAATATAAACAAAACGTGATGGCAACTATACCATGTACTGTTGTTGTTAGAATAACTGAACCTCAAGAATTACCAATAGAACATGCTTTAATTGTGTTAAAACACATATTCAAGTAAGTTCAACATTAAATATTTAAAACTTGTTTAATTAAATTTTTTTCTCTATTATTATTTTTTAGATATGGTGTTCGAGATATTTATGCTCGTAATGATGACACAATTTTTATTAAATTATCTTATACACCAAAAGAAGTTACTCTTATAAATAAGTTTGGTGATCTTCCAATGAAATATATGAAGAGCTGCATTGACAATGAAAATGATTTAAAGATATTTGAGAATTTAGTACGCAAATATAACTTTGGTTTAGAACCAAATGAAGATTTGGATCAAAACATTCCATCAGTTACAAATGGCTTAAATGTTATTCCAGCCATACCCCATTCTTCATCGTCTTCTTTTTCATCAAATAAATCAATCACCTCTACTAATGAAGATTTGAAAATTCAAAAAGAGAGGAGTGAAAGAAGCAAAAAAGAGGTGGCTCGTATTCTAGATGAGGAATTCTTACATCAAGGATATGATTTAATAGGTGACGATGAAGATGAATGAGAAAATAAAACATTAAATTCAGATTTTATAATTTTATTATTTATATGTAGGTTTATAAAAAATATATAAACTATAATAAAACTTATAATCGAATAAATACAGCATCTAAAATAATAAAAAAACATAAAATAAAATAAAATTTGTTTTATACCTATGTTTATTATGAAAAATACCTCTAACTAAACAGCTATCGCTGCAGCAGGTGGTGGTTGATGTCCACTATCATCAGATTCTTCATCACTATCACTGTCAAGGAATATCTCACCATAATACCCCTCATCTTCCTCGTTATTGTCTTCTTCTGGAGCGATTACATTTCCAAGCCAATCCATTATCATTAACAATCTCTCTCTTTCATCCACTTCTCTATTTCCCTGCTCTGGTGGTGGTGATGGTGGTGGTGGTGGTGGTGGTGGTGGAGGTGGTTCTTCTACTTCTCGTGGTTGTTGTTGCTGATGTGTTTCTTGTATAAGAGGTTGTACTTGACTATTATTTTTAATATAATCTTGGTAATCACGACACTGAATATGATGGCGTTTCAATGTGTGAATTTGAATAAATGTATCACATACACATTTAAAAAACTTTTTTTTCTTTAAATAGGGGCGCTTTCTTCTTCTACATTGTTCAATATGTCTTAAAAAATATTTAATATTGACAATATGCCCTTTATTATAGGGGCACCTTTGAAATGTAGATTTCTTATTATTCATGGTAATTATAATATGACATACTAAGTTGAAAATTAATTATGTTCCCCTTTTATATTCAACTATTTCATATACTTTGTCATTTGTATGACAATTTTTTAATTTTGTAATAATCAAATCAGTCATTTTATTCAGTACAAAGCATGCATTTAATTTTTTATAATAATATTTCTACAAGTGTGGTTCTTTGAATTAATCTTGGTGAGACAATAAGTATTCACTTGTTCTTAAATATAATATGAATTGTTATTCAAGAGTATAACATAAATACCTTTATTCATTAAGTGTAGATAATAATATATAAACTTGTATTAATTAATTAAATGTGGATTATTTACAAAATTTTCCTGGGATTTTAGCATAGTATCCACATTGTAAGAGTCCAATGAAACTTATTTAGATACAGAGTGTTTAGTAATCAAAACTGATTTATATAAAAGGAAGGGAATTAAATTAATTTAAATTAGTTTCTAACATTATCATTCAATTGTTTACACAATGTCTGAAAATAACAGAAATAATGATAGTAAATTTAGAAAATGCCCCTATAATAGGAGGCATTATGTGCGGGAGCAATATTTGCTCTCGCACATAAATCGGTGTTGGAGGCGGAATCCTAGAAATAAGAAACAGTTTTTTATGTGTAAATGTAAGAAGTTGGTTCAAGTGAATGGGATGGAACAGCACCATCTGCACTGTTATGATTATCAACATTTCTTAAGAGAAAACACGCGGGTGCGAGATTTCATGCCCTGGCCCTTTGAGCAAGTAGAAGTAAATTGGGATGAGGCAGCTCAAAGGGCAGAAGATGAGGCACAAGAGGATCGAGAAAGGGCGGAATTGAGGGCTGATATCGATCGCTGGATGGAAGAAGTGCGGATGGCCGAGGAAGGGGATGAGGCATATACAAGTGATTGGGATGGGAATGATGATGATAATGAAGATGGTCCGCCTCCACCACCACCACCACCACCACCACCTCCAGCAGCAGGGGCAATTGCTGTTTAATATATTTAAAATGTTTCAATTATTAATTTACATAAATAAAATAATATTTTAATAATCCATTGGTTTATTTTTTCTTAATTAAATGGTAAAAAAATCAAATACACTTATTAGAATAAATCTAATTCACCTTTCATTCTTACATTACATTGACAATGTTTGTTAATGGGTTATATTTAGTTACTTTGTCATGTATAATAAGACAATAGACGCTTGTGTTCGCTGGTATATCTTTATTTGTTTGAAATTCCAAACGAATGTCACACGTGCCCCCTTTTAAATTTTTGTCATTCTGTTGACTACAATCAATGACGATTAATGGAGCAATTGTTAAAAATTTATCATATGGAATACATGGTTCCCCAGAATTCTTATAGTAAAAAGATTCTTGAAACATGCTATACATGTGATACAAAATTGAATATTTTTTTGTATCAAAATCCAAATTTAAATCGTCATAAGGGTATACATCTGAATTAATAAATAATTTTACATTTGTTAAATTACAATGATCGAAATGACTCATATTCATAGTTGCTTTATTTTTTTTGTCCGTTTGAAAACCTATGATAACATGGCGAGGTTTTTCAAGTTGACTTGAAGAAACAATATTCCATATATGATTTTTACTATTGGAAAATAGATTTGGTTGTTCAAATAACTGCCAGGAGCGATAATTCATAGTTATATCTTTACCACTTTCAACATTCTTTAATAATTTAAGTTGTTGTTCTGTAGATACTTCTATATGTGGTATTTTAAAAACTATTCGATTTATTTCAATTTTAGGTATTTCATTAGGGTCTGTTGTTATTGTTGCATTTAAATCTGTTGATGCCCGCAATAATACAAGTTCTTGTTTAATATTGATTAATATTTTTTTATAATCCTCACAGAAACCAAATAAATTTTTTAAAGGTAAACAAATGTTAAAATGTCCAGTTGTATCAATTATATTAGGGTAGTTGAAATGATTCCAACTAGTATGTTCATATCGGTCAGTATCATTTTTTGTAAAAGAAATGTAACCTTTTAAAGTGGTAGTAATACCAACATTTCTACACCTATCAACAACTTTTCCTCCAATTTCATATCTTGCTTCATCAAACATAAAGGCAACACCATTATTTATAAATTTAATTGTATTACTTACTGTATTATCTTGATTAACAATTTTACCTTCAATTAATATAAAACTTTCAGATGGTAATGTATATATATTTTGTGTTTGAATTGGAAACCTTATTTCATCCGATAAAGATATTTTTGAGCTGGAATATGGATAGTAAGAATGAAATTGCTTCGATGTAATAGTATCATCATTATAGAGCTCTTGTCCAATATGTAAAATAGAACTCATTTTTTAAATTTTAATTTAGAACTTTAAACCCTAAAGATTGAAGAAATTGTTTATTTTCAGATGTTAATCTCATTACATTCACTTTCTTACTAAAGTTTTTAATGTTCATTTTCTTATTTATAGTATTTTTATTGATATTTTCATAAGAAGAAACAATAAATGAATTAGACCTATTATATCTAAAAACCATCACGAATTTACTATTTATTTAGAATAGATTTTAAATGTAACCTTATTGTGATCAATTCACCATTAAAATTAATTAAATTGCCACTTTGGTCAACTATTTTAACTATAATCTCATCTATATAGTTTGTATTGATTGGTAAATAAATTAAGGTAGTGGGGGAATTTACTATTTTTTCACCTGGAACAACAAGTGGGTAAAATGTATGTAATATGTGAGTCTCTTTATTATCAGCATGTGAATTTTTTACTAAAGAACAATCAATACAAATTGCATTCACATTTGAAATATTAATTGGATTTTCTGATATATGCTTAATACCAGCATAATAAATTTTTTTTTTAAATCCTAATAAAGAACCAATTGAATGTTCTTCATCAAAATGAATATTGTAAACCGATTTAATTTCACAATGTAATGTATTTAGATTTGCTTTAATAGATAACAAATAATCTTTCTCATTCTTTTCTACTATCTTTTTCCTCTCTTTTTCTATAAAATGTGCAATATCTTTTATTTCATACAATCCAGGATCAATTGCTATTTCATAGATTTTATTGGTATGTGTAAATTTCTTTTCTAATGTAGGTATAGAGAAATGAAATTTGTTATTCTCTTTAGTAACATTATTAATTGTATGATAACTAATAAAATCAACTAAAGCCACAACATTTATATCTGATTCATTTAATATTAAAGGTGGTGAGAATTTACAACTTAAAATTGATGAACGATCTGAGAGTAAAATTATATGATCATTCATTATGATTAAAAACGAACAATGTTCACATACCAACAACACCAACATTAATGATTTGATTTTATTAAAAATTCTTTTTTATATATGGTTTTAAACCTAAAATTGATTATAAAAATATTTAAAATTAAAAGATATTGAATATTTATTAAAATTTTATTGGTAAACAAGTTAAACTACAAAATATGTAAACTTTCAATTTTGCTTTTCAACTTTTGCTTTATCAGATGAACCAAATCCATTATCACCTCGTTTTTGAAAGGGGCCTTGTCCAACACGCTCCATAACATATGGGATGATATTTTTCTCCAAAATTAATTGAGCAATTTTATCACCTCTATTAAAATATGCTCTTGTTTTTCCATGATTGTACAATAAAACCTTAATATTTCCTGTATAATCTCTATCAATAACACCAGCACCAACTTCTATACCCATATTTAATGAATGGCCGGAACGGGATGCAATTCTACCATAACAACCATAAGGAAGTTGAACTTTTATTAATATATCGATTAATTCACGAGCACCTGGGTCAATAGTAAAATCCATGGGTGTTATTAAATCAAATCCAGCACTTAATATACTAGCTCTCGTTGGTGAGAAAGCCATTTCTGATACTCTCACAATATGTAATAATGGGTCTTCAGTTGTTCTACTAGTTGTCATGTTTTTTTTTTTAATTTATATTTAAAATACCTTAAATAAAAACTATAATAAAAAAATAAATTTAAAATCGAATTATAACTTACGAGAAATATTTCTTGGTATATAATTTCAGATAATTCTTATATGTATATATTGAATTCTTAATTAAACTGAAAAAAATTTCAAACTGTAATGAATAGAACCATTAAAAAATTATATATCATTTAAATAACACCCCCCCTCCTCTTAAATTAAATGTCACAGATTTCTTATGCGCATAATTTAAATTTAAATTTAAATATCATGGTGTTCTAAAACAAAAATGGAAAGATGTTCTATGTTATTTCTACAGAATTATTTAAATGATCTCATTAGCCTAGTGGTAAATGTAATGTATTTGTAGGTAAGTAGCATTGATATAGCACAGGTTCGAATCGCGCTGCAGTCACTAGATAATGTTGGTCACTTTTTACTAAATAAATATTTCAATAAATACCCAAAATTACTAATTAACTAATCAATCAATCAATCAATTCTCCAATAGCCCAGCCCAGCCTAGCCTGGCCCGGCCCAGCCCAGCCTGATCCATACCGAAATAAATTCGATTATTGTATATGTACAAGAAAAATCAATTTTTCACTAGTGACATCTATTGGTAAAATGTTACACTAGTTTCTAGTTTTCCTTTTTAAATTTCTATCCATCACCAACACCTTTTCTTAAATCTCTTCTACAATACTCTGGAGATGACCAGCCTACCCTGGCCTTGGCTGGATAAGTCTTGTATGCGTACGTGCGTGTGTGTGTGCGTGCGCGCCTATGTGTCCATCACCAACAAGGAAAACATCCCTCATACCCATACCGTGATGAATGCGTGTGTACGCGCGCGTGCTCATATACAAGACTTCTTCTGCAGCGCACCTCTTGAAGAAGTTCTTCTACTTTTTCTTGGTGGACCGTCTCCTTCTGGAGATCATCCCCCTACCACACCCTTATTGAATGGGCCCTGAGGATGGATACATGCCATCACATGTGACTAGGAATGTCTTACCGTGTACAAGACTTCTTTTGCACTTCTTGTAGAAATTCTTGTAGGACCTTCTGGAGACCCCCCTATTGGATGGTCTCTGCTGATGGTATGTGCCATCAGAAGCGCCATCGTGTCACAGTATCACCCCAAGATAACTACTGGTTAAAGATAGGATATCGCGGTTTTTACCAGTGGATTTAGCACCATATTTTACAGTAAATAAGTCCTATAAGTCTACACTCAAGAGTTGATAAAGGTACAAACGAATAAAATGTTTATATATCACATTTTCAAATAACTATTATTCTCCATTTTACTCGATCACGTAAACGGTTAAAGATAGGACATCGCTGTTTTTACCAGTGGATTTAGCACCTCATTTTACATAAAATAAGTCCTATAAGTCTACTCTCAAGAGTTGATAAAGGTACAAACGAATAAAATGTTTATATATCACATTTTCAAATAACTATTATTCTCCATTTTACTCGATCACGTAAACGGTTAAAGATAGGACATCGCTGTTTTTACCAGTGGATTTAGCACCTCATTTTACATAAAATAAGTCCTATAAGTCTACTCTCAAGAGTTGATAAAGGTACAAACGAATAAAATGTTTATATATCACATTTTCAAATAACTATTATTCTCAATTTTACTCGATCTCCTAAACGGTTAAAGATAGGACATCGCGGTTTTTTCTAGTGGATTTGGCACCATATTTTACAGTAAATAAGTTCTATAAGTCTACTCTCAAGAGTTGATAAAGGTACAAACGAATAAAATGTTTATATATCACATTTTCAAATATCTATTATTCTCCATTTTACTCGATCTCCTAAACGGTTAAAGATAGGACATCGCGGTTTTCACCAGTGGATTTAGCACCTCATTTTACATAAAATAAGTCCTATAAGTCTACTCTCAAGAGTTGATAAAGGTACAAACGAATAAAATGTTTATATATCACATTTTCAAATAACTATTACTCTCCATTTTACTCGATCTCCTAAACGGTTAAAGATAGGACATCGCGGTTTTTTCTAGTGGATTTAGCACCATAATTTACAGTAAATAAGTTCTATAATTCTTCTCTCAAGAGTTGATAAAGGTACAAACGAATAAAATGTTTATATATCACATTTTCAAATATCTATTATTCTCCATTTTACTCGATCTCCTAAACGGTTAAAGATAGGACATCGCGGTTTTTTCTAGTGGATTTAGCACCTCATTTTACAGTAAATAAGTCCTATAAGTCTACTTTCAAGAGTTGATAAAGGTACAAACGAATTATATGTTTATATATCACAATTTCAAATATCTATTATTCTCCATTTTACTCGATCTCGTAATCGGTTAAAAATTGGACATCGCGGTTTTCACCAGTGGATTTAGCACCTCATTTTACATAAAATAAGTCCTATAAGTCTACTCTCAAGAGTTGATAAAGGTACAAACGAATAAAATGTTTATATATCACATTTTCAAATAACTATTATTCTCCATTTAAAACCCCGATGTCCTATCTTTAACCGTTTAGGAGATCGAGTAAAATAAGGAATAATAGATATTTCAAAATGTGATATATAAACATTTTATTCGTTTGTACCTTTATCAACTCTTCAGAGTAGACTTATAGGACTTATTTTATGCAAAATAAGGTGCTGAATTCACTGCTTAAAACCGCGATGTCCTATCTTTAACCGTTTAGGAGATCAAGTAAAATAAATAAAAATACATATTTGAAAATGTGATATATAAACATTTCATTCGTTTGTACCTTTATTAACTCTTCAGAGTTGACTTATAGGACTGTTTTTATGTAAAATAAGGTGCTGAATCCACTAGTTAAAACCCCGATGTCTTATCTTTAACCGATTAGAATATCGAGTAAAATGGAGAAAATTAGATATTTGAAAATGTGATATATAAACATTTTATTCGTTTGTACCTTTATCAACTATTCAGAGTAGACTTATAGGACTTATTTTATGTAAAATAAGGTACTTAATCCTCTGCTTAAAACCCCGATGTCCTACCTTTAACCGTTTAGAAGATCGAGTAAAATGGAGAAAAATAGATATTTAAAAATGTGGTATATAAACATTTTATTCGTTTGTACCTTTATCAACACTTGAGAGTAGACTTATAGGACTTATTTTATGCAAAATTATGTGCTGAATCCACTGCTTAAAACCCCGATGTCCTATCTTTAACCGTTTAGGAGATCGAGTAAAATAGGGAATAATAGATATTTCAAAATGTGATATATAAACATTTTATTCGTTTGTACCTTTATCAACTCTTCAGAGTAGACTTATAGGACTTATTTTATGCAAAATTAGGTGCTGAATCCACTGCTTAAAACCCCGATGTCCTATCTTTAACCGTTTAGGAGATCGAGTAAAATAAGGAATAATAGATATTTCAAAATGTGATATATAAACATTTTATTCGTTTGTACCTTTATCAACTTTTCAGAGTAGACTTATAGGACTTATTTTATGTAAAATAAGGTGCTGAAATCACTGCTTAAAACCCCGATGTCCTATCTTTAACCGTTTAGGAGATCGAGTAAAATGGAGAAAAATAGATATTTGAAAATGTGATATATAAACATTTTATTCGTTTGTACCTTTATTAACTCTTCAGAGTTGACTTATAGGACTGCTTTTATGTAAAATAAGGTGCTGAATCCACTAGTTAAAACCCCGATGTCTTATCTTTAACCGCTTAGAAGATCGAGTAAAATGGAGAAAATTAGATATTTGAAAATGTGATATATAAACATTTTATTCGTTTGTACCTTTATCCTTTTTTGAGTAGACTTATAGGACTTATTTCATGTAAAATGTGGTGCTGAATTCACTGATTAAAACCGCGATGTCCTATCTTTAACCGTTTAGGAGATCAAGTAAAATGAATAAAAATAAATATTTGAAAATGTGATATATAAACATTTTATTCGTTTGTACCTTTTTATCAACTCTTCAGAGTAGACTTATAGGACTTATTTTATGCAAAATAAGGTGCTGAATTCACTGCTTAAAACCGCGATGTCCTATCTTTAACCGTTTAGGAGATCGAGTAAAATGGGGAATAATAGATATTTCAAAATGTGATATATAAACATTTTATTCGTTTGTACCTTTATCTTTTTTAGAGTAGACTTAGTGGACTTATTTTATGTAAAATGAGGTGCTGGATTCACTGGTTAAAACCGCGATGTCCTATCTTTAACCGTTTAACCGATCAAGTAAAATTGAGAAAAATAGATATTTGAAAATGTGATATTTAAACATTTTAATCGTTTGTACCTTTATCAACCCTTGAGAGTAGACTTATAGTACTTATTTTATGTAAAATGAGGTGATGCATTCACTGGTGAAAACCGCGATGTCCTATCTTCAACCGTTTAGGACATCGAGTAAAATGAATAAAAATAGATATTTGAAAATGTGATACATAAACAATTTGTTCGTCTGTACCTTTATCAATTCTTCAGAGCAGACATATAAGACTTATTTTATGTAAAATGGGGTGCTGAATCCACTGGTTAAAACCGCGATGTCCTATCTTTAACCGTTTAGGAGATCAAGTAAAATTGAGAAAAATAGATATTTGAAAATGTGATATTTAAACATTTTATTCGTTTCTACCTTTATCAATTCTTCAGAGAAGACTTATAGGACTTATTTTATGTAAAATAAGGTGCTGAATCCACTGGCTAAAACCCCGATGTCCTATCTTTAACCGTTTAGAAGATCGAGTAAAATGGAGAAAAATAGATATTTAAAAATGTGATTTATAAACATTTTATTCGTTTGTACCTTTATCAACTTTTCATAGTAGACATATAGGACTGTTTTTATGTAAAATAAGGTGCTGAATCCACTGGTTAAAACCTCGATGTCCTATCTTTAACCGTTTAGAAGATCGAGTAAAATGGAGAAAAATAGATATTTAAAAATGTGGTATATAAACATTTTATTCGTTTCTACCTTTATCAATTCTTCAGAGAAGACTTATAGGACTTATTTTATGTAAAATAAGGTGCTGAATCCACTGGCTAAAACCCCGATGTCCTATCTTTAACCGTTTAGAAGATCGAGTAAAATGGAGAAAAATAGATATTTAAAAATGTGATATATAAACATGTTATTCATTTGTACTTTTATTATCTCTTCACAGTTGATTTATAGGACTTATTTTATGTAAAATGAGGTGCTGAATTCACTGGTTAAAACCGCGAAGTCCTACTTTAACCGTTTAGGGGATCGAGTAAAATGGGGAATAATTGATATTTCAAAATGTGATATATAAACATTTTATTCGATTGTACCTTTATCCTTTTAAGAGTAGACTTATAGGACTTATTTCATGTAAAATGTGGTGCTGAATTCACTGATTAAAACCGCGATGTCCTATCATTAACCGTTTAGGAGATCAAGTAAAATGAATAAAAATAAATATTTGAAAATGTGATATATAAACATTTTATTCGTTTGTACCTTTATCAACTCTTCAGAGTAGACTTATAGGACTTATTTTATGCAAAATAAGGTGCTGAATTCACTGATTAAAACCGCGATGTCCTATCATTAACCGTTTAGGAGATCAAGTAAAATGAATAAAAATAAATATTTGAAAATGTGATATATAAACATTTTATTCGTTTGTACCTTTATTAACTCTTCAGAGTTGACTTATAGAACTGTTTTTATGTAAAATAAGGTGCTGAATCCACTAGTTAAAACCTCAATGTCTTATCTTTAACCGTTTAGAAGATCGAGTAAAATGGAGAAAGTTAGATATTTGAAAATGTGATATATAAACATTTTATTCGTTTGTACCTTTATCAATTCTTCAGAGAAGACTTATAGGACTTATTTTATGTAAAAAGGGGTGCTGAATCCACTGGTTAAAACCGCGATGTCCTATCTTTAACCGTTTAAGAGATCGAGTAGGATAGAAAAAAATAGATATTTGAAAATGTGATATATAAACATTTCATTCGTTTGTACCTTTATCAATTCTTCAGAGAAGACTTATAGGACTTATTTTATGTAAAATGGGGTGCTGAATCCACTGGTTAAAACCGCGATGTCCTATCTTTAACCGTTTAGGAGATCGTGTAAAATAGAGAAAAATAGATATTTGAAAATGTGGTATATAAAGATTTTATTCGTTTGAACCTTTATCAACTCTTCAGAGTAGAATCAAAGGACTTATTTTATGTAAAATGAGGTTCTGAATCCATTGCTTAAAACATTGATGTAATATCTTTTACCGTTTAGGAGATCGAGTAAATTGGAAAAAAATTGAAATTTGAAAATGTGATACATAAGCATTTTATTCGTTTGAACCTTTATCAACTCTTCAGAGTGGACTTATAGGACTTATTTTATGTAAAATGTGGTGCTAAATCCATTGCTTAAAACGCCAATGTCCTATCTTTAACCGTTTAGGAGATCGAGTTAAATGGAAAAAATAGATATTTGAAAATGTGATACATAAACATGTTATTCATTTGTACCTTTATCAACTCTTCAGAGTAGACTCATAAGACTTATTTCATGTAAAATAGGTGCTGAATCCACTGCTTAAAACCCCGATGTCCTATCTTTGACCGTTTAGGAGATCGAGTTAAATGGAAAAAATAGATATTTCAAAATGTGATATATAAATATTTTATTCGTTTGTACCTTTATCCTTTTTAGAGTAGACTTATAAAACTTATTTTATGTAAAATGTGGGGCTGAATCCACTGGTTATAACCGCGATGTCCTATCTTTAACCTTTTAAGAGATCGAGTAAAATAGAGAAATATAGATATTTGAAAATGTGGTATATAAATTTTTTTATTCGTTTGTTCCTTTATCAACTCTTCAGAGTAGACTTATAGGACTTATTTTATGTAAAATAAGGTGCTGAATCCACTGGTTAAAACCGCGAGGTCCTACTTTAACCGTTTAGGAGATCGAGTAAAATGGGGAATAATAGATATTTCAAAATGTGATATATAAACATTTTATTCGATTGTACCTTTATCCTTTTAGAGTAGACTTATAGGACTTATGTCATGTAAAATGAGGTGCTGAATTCACTGATTAAAACCGCGATGCCCGATCTTTAACCGTTTAGGAGATCGAGTAAAATGAATAAAAATAGATATTTGAAAATGTGATATATAAACATTTTATTCGTTTGTACCTTTATCAATTCTTCAGAGTAGACTTATAGGACTTATTTTATGTAAAATAAAGTGCTGAATTCACTGCTTAAAACCCCGATGTCCTATCTTTAACCGTTTAGGAGATCGAGTAAAATGGAGAAAAATAGATATTTGAAAATGTGATATATAAACATTTTATTCATTTGTACATTTATCAACACTTCAGAGTAGACTTATAGGACTTATTTTATGTAAAATAAGGTGCTGAATCCATTGCTTAAAACCCTGATGTCCTATCTTTAACCGTTTAGGAGATCGAGTAAAATGGAGAAAAATAGATATTTGAAAATGTTATATATAAACATTTTATTCATTTGTACCTTTATTAACTCTTCACAGTTGACTTATAGAACTTATTTTATGTAAAATGTGGTGCTGAATCCACTGGTTAAAACCGCGATGTCCTATCTTTAACCTTTTAATGGATCGAGTAAAATTGAGAAAAATAGATATTTGAAAATGTGATATATAAACATTTTATTCGTTTGTAACTTTATCAACACTTCAGAGTAGACCTATAGGACTTATTTTATGTAAAATAATGTGCTGAATCCACTGCTTAAAACCCCGATGTCCTATCTTTAACCGTTTAGGAGATCGAGTAAAATGGAGAAAAATAGATATTTGAAAATGTGATATATAAACATTTTATCCATTTGTACCTTTATTAACTCTTCACAGTTGACTTATAGGACTTATTTTATGTAAAATGAGGTGCTGAATCCACTGGTTAAAACCTCGAAGTCCTACTTTAACCGTTTAGGAGATCGAGTAAAATGGGTAATAATGGATATATCAAAATGTGATATATAAACATTTTATTCGATTGTACCTTTATCCTTTTTAGAGTAGACTTATAAAACTTATTTTATGTAAAATGAGGTGCTGAATCCACTGCCTAAAACCCCAATGTTCTATCTTTAACCGTTTAGGAGATCGAGCAAAATAGAGAAAAATAGATATTTGAAAATGTGATATATAAACATTTTAATCGTCTGTACCTTTATCAACCCTTGAGAGTAGACTTATAGTACTTATTTGATGTAAATTGAGGTGCTGAATTCACTAGTGAAAACCGCAATGTCCTATCTTTAACCGTTTAGGAGATCGAGTAAAATACAGAAAAACAGATATTTGAAAATGTGATGTATAAACATTTTATTCGTTTGTACCTTTATCAACTATTCAGAGTGGACTTATAGGACTTATTTTATGTAAAATGGGGTGCTGAAACCACTGCTTAAAACCCCAATGTCCTATTTTTAACCGTTTAGGAGATCGAGTAAAATGGAGAAAAATAGATATTTGAAAATGTGATATATAAACATTTTATTCGTTTGTACCTTTATCAACTCTTCAGAGTAGACTTATAGGACTTATTTTATGTAAAATGTGGTGCTGAATCCACTGCTTAAAACCCCAATGTCCTATCTTTAACCGTTTAGGAGATCGAGTAAAATGGAGAAAAATAGATATTTGAAAATGTGATATATAAACATTTTATTCGTTTGTACCTTTATTAGCTCTTCACAGTTGACTAATAGGACTTATTTTATGTAAAATGAGGTGCTGAATCCACTGGTTAAAACCGCGATGTCCTATCTTTAACCGTTTAGGAGATCAAGTAAAATACGGAAAAATAGATATTTAAGAATGTGATGTATAAACATTTTATTCGTTTGAACCTTTATCAACTCTTCAGAGTGGACTTATAGGACTTATTTTATTTAAAATAAGGTGCTAAATCCACTGCTTGAAACCCCGATGTCCTATCTTTAACCGTTTAGGAGATCGAGTAAAATGGAGAAAAATAGATATTTGAAAATGTGATATATAAACATTTTATTCGTTTGTACCTTTATCAACTCTTCAGTGTAGACTTGAAGGACTTATTTTATGTAAAATAAGGTGCTGAAATCACTGCTTAAAACCCCGATGTCCTATCTTTAACCGTTTAGGAGATTGAGTAAAATGGAGAAAAATAGATATTTGAAAATGTGATATATAAACATTTTATTCGTTTGTACCTTTATCAACTCTTCAGAATAGACTTATATTACTTATTTTATGTAAAATGTGGTGCTGAATCCACTGCCTAAAACCCCGATGTCCTATCTCTAACCGTTTAGGAGATCGAGTAAAATGGAGAAAAATAGATATTTAAAAATGTGATATGTAAACATTTTATTCGTTTGCTGAATCCACTGGTTTAAACCGCGATGTCCTATCTTTAACGGTTTAGGAGATCGTGTAAAATACAGAAAAATAGATATTTGAAAATGTGATGTATAAACATTTTATTCGCTTGTACCTTTATCAACTATTCAGAGTGGACTTATAGGACTTATTTTATGTAAAATAAGGTGCTTAATCCACTGCTTGAAACCCCGATGTCCTACCTTTAACCGTTTAGGAGATCGAGTAAAATGGAGAAAAATAGATATTTTAAAATGTGATATATAAATATTTTATTCGTTTGTACGGTTATCAATTCTTCAGAGTAGACCTATAGGACTTATTTTATGTAAAACGGGGTGCTAAATCAACTGGTTTAAACCCCGATGTCCTATCTTTAACCGTTTAGGAGATCGAGTAAAATGAATAAAAATAGATATTTGAAAATGTGATATATAAACATTTTATTCGTTTGTACTTTTATCAACACTTCAGAGTAGACTTATAGGACTTATTTTATGTAAAATGAGGTGCTGAATCCACTGGTTAAAACCGCGATGTCCTACTTTAACCGTTTAGGAGATCGAGTAAAATGTAGAAAAATAGATATTTAAAAATGTGATTTATAAACATTTTATTCGTTTGTACCTTTATCAACTCTTTAGAGTAGACTTATAAAACTGTTTTTATGTAAAATAAGGTGCTGAATCCACTGCATAAAACCCCGATGTCCTATCTTTAACCGTTTAGGAGATCGAGTAAAATGTAGAAAAATAGATATTTAAAAATGTGATATATAAACATTTTATTCGTTTGTACCTTTATCAACTCTTTATAAAACTGTTTTTATGTCAAATAAGGTGCTGAATCCACTGCTTAAAACCCCGATGTCCTATCTTTGACCGTTTAGGAGATCGAGTAAAATGGGGAATAATAGATATTTCAAAATGTGATATATAAACATTTTATTCGTTTGTACCTTTATCCTTTTTAGAGTAGACTTATAAAACTTATTTTATGTAAAATGTGGGGCTGAATCCACTGGTTATAACCGCGATGTCCTATCTTTAACCTTTTAAGAGATCGAGTAAAATAGAGAAATATAGATATTTGAAAATGTGGTATATAAATATTTTATTCGTTTGTTCCTTTATGAACTCTTCAGAGTAGACTTATAGAACTTATTTTATGTAAAATAAGGTGCTGAATCCACTGGTTAAAACCGCGAAGTCCTACTTGAACCGTTTAGGAGATCGAGTAAAATGGGGAATAATAGATATTTCAAAATGTGATATATAAACATTTTATTCGATTGTACCTTTATCCTTTTAGAGTAGACTTATAGGACTTATGTCATGTAAAATGAGGTGCTGAATTCACTGATTAAAACCGCGATGCCCGATCTTTAACCGTTTAGGAGATCGAGTAAAATGAATAAAAATAGATATTTGAAAATGTGATATATAAACATTTTATTCGTTTGTACCTTTATCAATTCTTCAGAGTAGACTTATAGGACTTATTTTATGTAAAATAAAGTGCTCAATTCACTGCTTAAAACCCCGATGTCCTATCTTTAACCGTTTAGGAGATCGAGTAAAATGGAGAAAAATAGATATTTGAAAATGTGATATATAAACATTTTATTCGTTTGTACCTTTATCAACACTTCAGAGTAGACTTATAGGACTTATTTTATGTAAAATAAGGTGCTGAATCCACTGCTTAAAACCCTGATGTCCTATCTTTAACCGTTTAGGAGATCGAGTAAAATGGAGAAAAATAGATATTTGAAAATGTGATATATAAACATTTTATTCATTTGTACCTTTATTAACTCTTCACAGTTGACTTATAGGATTTATTTTATGTAAAATAAGGTGCTGAATCCACTGGTTAAAACCGCGATGTCCTATTTTAACCGTTTAGGAGATCGAGTAAAATGGGGAATAATAGATATTTCAATATGTGATATATAAATATTTTATTCGTTTGTACCTTTATCTTTTTTAGAGTACACTTATAGAACTTATTTTATGTAAAATGTGGTGCTGAATCCACTGGTTAAAACCGCGATGTCCTATCTTTAACCTTTTAAGAGATCGAGTAAAATTGAGAAAAATAGATATTTGAAAATGTGATATATAAACATTTTATTCGTTTGTAACTTTATCAACACTTCAGAGTAGACCTATAGGACTTATTTTATGTAAAATAATGTGCTGAATCCACTGCTTAAAACCCCGATGTCCTATCCTTAACCGTTCAGGATATCGAGTAAAATGGAGAAAAATAGATATTTGAAAATGTGATATATAAACATTTTATTCATTTGTATCTTTATTAACTCCTCACAGTTGACTAATAGGACTTATTTTATGTAAAATGAGGTGCTGAATCCACTGGTTAAAACCGCGATGTCCTATCTTTAACGGTTTAGGAGATCGTGTAAAATGTAGAAAAATAGATATTTAAAAATGTGATATATAAACATTTTATTCGTTTGTACCTTTATCAACTCTTTAGAGTAGACTTATAAAACTGTTTTTATGTAAAATAAGGTGCTGAATCCATTGCTTAAAACCCCGATGTCCTATCTTTGACCGTTTAGGAGATCGAGTAAAATGGAGAAAAATAGATATTTAAAAATGTGATATATAAACATTTTATTCGTTTGTACCTTTATCAATTCTTCAGTGTAGACATATAGGACTTATTTTATGTAAAATGGGGTGCTGAATCCACTGGTTTAAACCGCGATGTCCTATCTTTAACGGTTTAGGAGATCGTGTAAAATGTAGAAAAATAGATATTTAAAAATGTGATATATAAACATTTTATTCGTTTGTACCTTTATCAACTCTTTAGAGTAGACTTATAAAACTGTTTTTATGTAAAATAAGGTGCTGAATCCACTGCTTAAAACCCCGATGTCCTATCTTTGACCGTTTAGGAGATCGAGTAAAATGGGGAATAATAGATATTTCAAAATGTGATATATAAACATTTTATTCGTTTGTACTTTTATCCTTTTTAGAGTAGACTTATAAAACTTATTTTATGTAAAATGTGGGGCTGAATCCACTGGTTATAACGGCGATGTCCTATCTTTAACCTTTTAAGAGATCGAGTAAAATAGAGAAATATAGATATTTGAAAATGTGGTGCTAAATCCACTGGTTAAAACCGCGATGTCCTATCTTTAACCTTTTAAGAGATCAAGTAAAATTGAGAAAAATAGATATTTGAAAATTGTGATATATAAACATTTTATTCGTTTGTACCTTTATCAACACTTCAGAGTAGACTTATAGGACTTATTTTATGTAAAATAAGGTGCTGAATCCACTGGTTAAAACCGCGAAGTCCTACTTTAACCGTTTAGGAGATCGAGTAAAATGGGGAATAATAGATATTTCAAAATGTGATATATAAACAATTTATTCGATTGTACCTTTATCCTTTTAGAGTAGACTTATAGGACTTATGTCATGTAAAATGAGGTGCTGAATTCACTGATTAAAACCGCGATGCCCGATCTTTAACCGTTTAGGAGATCGAGTAAAATGAATAAAAATAGATATTTGAAAATGTGATATATAAGCGTTTTATTCGTTTGTACCTTTATCAATTCTTCAGAGTAGACTTATAGGACTTATTTTATGTAAAATAAAGTGCTCAATTCACTGCTTAAAACCCCGATGTCCTATCTTTAACCGTTTAGGAGATCGACTAAAATGGAGAAAAATAGATATTTGAAAATGTGATATATAAACATTTTATTCGTTTGTACCTTTATCAACACTTCAGAGTAGACTTATAGGACTTATTTTATGTAAAATAAGGTGCTGAATCCACTGCTTAAAACCCTGATGTCCTATCTTTAACCGTTTAGGAGATCGAGTAAAATGGAGAAAAATAGATATTTGAAAATGTGATATATAAACATTTTATTCATTTGTACCTTTATTAACTCTTCACAGTTGACTTATAGGATTTATTTTATGTAAAATGAGGTGCTGAATCCACTGGTTAAAACCGCGATGTCCTATTTTAACCGTTTAGGAGATCGAGTAAAATGGGGAATAATAGATATTTCAACATGTGATATATAAATATTTTATTCGTTTGTACCTTTATCTTTTTTAGAGTACACTTATAGAACTTATTTTATGTAAAATGTGGTGCTGAATCCACTGGTTAAAACCGCGATGTCCTATCTTTAACCTTTTGAGAGATCGAGTAAAATTGAGAAAAATAGATATTTGAAAATGTGATATATAAACATTTTATTCGTTTGTAACTTTATCAACACTTCAGAGTAGACCTATAGGACTTATTTTATGTAAAATAATGTGCTGAATCCACTGCTTAAAACCCCGATGTCCTATCTTTAACCGTTTAGGAGATCGAGTAAAATGGAGAAAAATAGATATTTGAAAATGTGATATATAAACATTTTATTCATTTGTACCTTTATTAACTCTTCACAGTTGACTAATAGGACTTATTTTATGTAAAATGAGGTGCTGAATCCACTGGTTAAAACCGCGATGTCCTATCTTTAACGGTTTAGGAGATCGTGTAAAATGTAGAAAAATAGATATTTAAAAATGTGATATATAATCATTTTATTCGTTTGTACCTTTATCAACTCTTTAGAGTAGACTTATAAAACTGTTTTTATGTAAAATAAGGTGCTGAATCCACTGCCTAAAACACCGATGTCCTATCTTTGACCGTTTAGGAGATCGAGTAAAATGGAGAAAAATAGATATTTAAAAATGTGATATATAAACATTTTATTCGTTTGTACCTTTATCAATTCTTCAGTGTAGACATATAGGACTTATTTTATGTAAAATGGGGTGCTGAATCCACTGCTTGAAACCCCGATGTCCTATCTTTAACCGTTTAGGAGATCGAGTAAAATGGAGAAAAATAGATATTTGAAAATGTGATATATAATCATTTTATTCATTTGTACCTTTATTAACTCTTCACAGTTGACTTATAGGACTTATTTTATGTAAAATGAGGTGCTGAATCCACTGGTTAAAACCGCGATGTCCTACTTTAACCGTTTAGGAGATCGAGTAAAATGTAGAAAAATAGATATTTAAAAATGTGATATATAAACATTTTATTCGACTGTACCTTTATCCTTTTTAGAGTAGACTTATAGGACTTATTTTATGTAAAATGAGGTGCTAAATCCACTGGTTAAAACCGCGAAGTCCTACTTTAACCGTTTAGGAGATCGAGTAAAATGAATAAAAATAGATATTTGAAAATGTGATATATAAACTTTTTATTCGTTTGTACCTTTATCAATTCTTCAGAGTAGACTTATAGGTCTTATTTTATGTAAAATAAGGTGCTGAATTCACTGCCTAAAACCCCAATGTTCTATCTTTAACCGTTTAGGAGATCGAGCAAAATAGAGAAAAATAGATATTTGAAAATGTGATATATAAACATTTTAATCGTCTGTACCTTTATCAACCCTTGACAGTAGACTTATAGTACTTATTTGATGTAAATTGAGGTGCTGAATTCACTAGTGAAAACCGCAATGTCCTATCTTTAACCGTTTAGGAGATCGAGTAAAATACAGAAAAACAGATATTTGAAAATGTGATGTATAAACATTTTATTCGTTTGTACCTTTATCAACTATTCAGAGTGGACTTATAGGACTTATTTTATGTAAAATAATGTGCTGAATCCACTGCTTAAAACCCCGATGTCCTATCTTTAACCGTTTAGGAGATCGAGTAAAATGGAGAAAAATAGATATTTGAAAATGTGATATATAAACATTTTATTCATCTGTACCATTATCAATTCTTTAGAGTAGACTTATAGGTCTTATTTTATGTAAAATAAGGTGCTGAATTCACTGCCTAAAACCCCAATGTTCTATCTTTAACCGTTTAGCAGATCGAGTAAAATGGAGAAAAATAGATATTTGAAAATGTGATATATAAACATTTTATTCATTTGTACCATTATTAACTCTTCACAGTTGACTTATAGGACTTATTTTATGTAAAATGAGGTGCTAAATCCACTGGTTAAAACCGCGAAGTCCTACTTTAACCGTTTAGGAGATCGAGTAAAATGGGTAATAATGAATATATCAAAATGTGATATATAAACATTTTATTCGATTGTACCTTTATCCTTTTTAGAGTAGACTTATAGGACTTATTTTATGTAAAATGAGGTGCTGAATCCACTGGTTAAAACCGCGAAGTCCTACTTTAACCGTTTAGGAGATCGAGTAAAATGAATAAAAATAGATATTTGAAAATGTGATATATAAACATTTTATTCGTTTGTACCTTTATCAATTCTTCAGAGTAGACTTATAGGTCTTATTTTATGTAAAATAAGGTGCTGAATTCACTGCCTAAAACCCCAATGTTCTATCTTTAACCGTTTAGGAGATCGAGCAAAATAGAGAAAAATAGATATTTGAAAATGTGATATATAAACATTTTAATCGTCTGTACCTTTATCAACCCTTGAGAGTAGACTTATAGTACTTATTTGATGTAAATTGAGGTGCTGAATTCACTAGTGAAAACCGCAATGTCCTATCTTTAACCGTTTAGGAGATCGAGTAAAATACAGAAAAACAGATATTTGAAAATGTGATGTATAAACATTTTATTCGTTTGTACCTTTATCAACTATTTAGAGTGGACTTAAAGGACTTATTTTATGTAAAATAAGGTGCTACATCCACTGCTTGAAACCCCGATGTCCTACCTTTAACCGTTTAGGAGATCGAGTAAAATGGAGAAAAATAGATATTTGAAAATGTGATATATAAATATTTTATTCGTTTGTACCTTTATCAATTCTTCAGAGTAGACATATAGGACTTATTTTATGTAAAACGGGGTGCTGAATCCACTGGTTTAAACCCCGATGTCCTATCTTTAACCGTTTAGGAGATCGAGTAAAATGGAGAAAAATAGATATTTGAAAATGTGATATATAAACATTTTATTCATTTGTACCTTTATTAACTCTTCACAGTTGACTAATAGGACTTATTTTATGTAAAATAAGGTGCTGAATTCACTGCCTAAAACCCCAATGTTCTATCTTTAACCGTTTAGCAGATCGAGTAAAATGGAGAAAAATAGATATTTGAAAATGTGATATATAAACATTTTATTCATTTGTACCATTATTAACTCTTCACAGTTGACTTATAGGATTTATTTTATGTAAAATGAGGTGCTGAATCCACTGGTTAAAACCGCGATGTCCTATTTTAACCGTTTAGGAGATCGAGTAAAATGGGGAATAATAGATATTTCAACATGTGATATATAAATATTTTATTCGTTTGTACCTTTATCTTTTTTAGAGTACACTTATAGAACTTATTTTATGTAAAATGTGGTGCTGAATCCACTGGTTAAAACCGCGATGTCCTATCTTTAACCTTTTGAGAGATCGAGTAAAATTGAGAAAAATAGATATTTGAAAATGTGATATATAAACATTTTATTCGTTTGTAACTTTATCAACACTTCAGAGTAGACCTATAGGACTTATTTTATGTAAAATAATGTGCTGAATCCACTGCTTAAAACCCCGATGTCCTATCTTTAACCGTTTAGGAGATCGAGTAAAATGGAGAAAAATAGATATTTGAAAATGTGATATATAAACATTTTATTCATTTGTACCTTTATTAACTCTTCACAGTTGACTAATAGGACTTATTTTATGTAAAATGAGGTGCTGAATCCACTGCTTAAAACCCCAATGTCCTATCTTTAACCGTTTAACCGATCAAGTAAAATTGAGAAAAATAGATATTTGAAAATGTGATATTTAAACATTTTAATCGTTTGTACCTTTATCAACCCTTGAGAGTAGACTTATAGTACTTATTTTATGTAAAATGATTTGATGCATTCACTGGTGAAAACCGCGATGTCCTATCTTCAACCGTTTAGGACATCGAGTAAAATGAATAAAAATAGATATTTGAAAATGTGATACATAAACAATTTGTTCGTCTGTACCTTTATCAATTCTTCAGAGCAGACATATAAGACTTATTTTATGTAAAATGGGGTGCTGAATCCACTGGTTAAAACCGCGATGTCCTATCTTTAACCGTTTAGGAGATCAAGTAAAATTGAGAAAAATAGATATTTGAAAATGTGATATTTAAACATTTTATTCGTTTCTACCTTTATCAATTCTTCAGAGAAGACTTATAGGACTTATTTTATGTAAAATAAGGTGCTGAATCCACTGGCTAAAACCCCGATGTCCTATCTTTAACCGTTTAGAAGATCGAGTAAAATGGAGAAAAATAGATATTTAAAAATGTGATTTATAAACATTTTATTCGTTTGTACCTTTATCAACTTTTCATAGTAGACATATAGGACTGTTTTTATGTAAAATAAGGTGCTGAATCCACTGGTTAAAACCTCGATGTCCTATCTTTAACCGTTTAGAAGATCGAGTAAAATGGAGAAAAATAGATATTTAAAAATGTGGTATATAAACATTTTATTCGTTTCTACCTTTATCAATTCTTCAGAGAAGACTTATAGGACTTATTTTATGTAAAATAAGGTGCTGAATCCACTGGCTAAAACCCCGATGTCCTATCTTTAACCGTTTAGAAGATCGAGTAAAATGGAGAAAAATAGATATTTAAAAATGTGATATATAAACATGTTATTCATTTGTACTTTTATTATCTCTTCACAGTTGATTTATAGGACTTATTTTATGTAAAATGAGGTGCTGAATTCACTGGTTAAAACCGCGAAGTCCTACTTTAACCGTTTAGGGGATCGAGTAAAATGGGGAATAATTGATATTTCAAAATGTGATATATAAACATTTTATTCGATTGTACCTTTATCCTTTTAAGAGTAGACTTATAGGACTTATTTCATGTAAAATGTGGTGCTGAATTCACTGATTAAAACCGCGATGTCCTATCATTAACCGTTTAGGAGATCAAGTAAAATGAATAAAAATAAATATTTGAAAATGTGATATATAAACATTTTATTCGTTTGTACCTTTATCAACTCTTCAGAGTAGAATCAAAGGACTTATTTTATGTAAAATGAGGTTCTGAATCCATTGCTTAAAACATTGATGTCCTATCTTTTACCGTTTAGGAGATCGAGTAAATTGGAAAAAAATTGAAATTTGAAAATGTGATACATAAGCATTTTATTCGTTTGAACCTTTATCAACTCTTCAGAGTGGACTTATAGGACTTATTTTATGTAAAATGTGGTGCTAAATCCATTGCTTAAAACGCCAATGTCCTATCTTTAACCGTTTAGGAGATCGAGTTAAATGGAAAAAATAGATATTTGAAAATGTGATACATAAACATGTTATTCATTTGTACCTTTATCAACTCTTCAGAGTAGACTCATAAGACTTATTTCATGTAAAATAGGTGCTGAATCCACTGCTTAAAACCCCGATGTCCTATCTTTGACCGTTTAGGAGATCGAGTTAAATGGAAAAAATAGATATTTCAAAATGTGATATATAAATATTTTATTCGTTTGTACCTTTATCCTTTTTAGAGTAGACTTATAAAACTTATTTTATGTAAAATGTGGGGCTGAATCCACTGGTTATAACCGCGATGTCCTATCTTTAACCTTTTAAGAGATCGAGTAAAATAGAGAAATATAGATATTTGAAAATGTGGTATATAAATTTTTTTATTCGTTTGTTCCTTTATCAACTCTTCAGAGTAGACTTATAGGACTTATTTTATGTAAAATAAGGTGCTGAATCCACTGGTTAAAACCGCGAGGTCCTACTTTAACCGTTTAGGAGATCGAGTAAAATGGGGAATAATAGATATTTCAAAATGTGATATATAAACATTTTATTCGATTGTACCTTTATCCTTTTAGAGTAGACTTATAGGACTTATGTCATGTAAAATGAGGTGCTGAATTCACTGATTAAAACCGCGATGCCCGATCTTTAACCGTTTAGGAGATCGAGTAAAATGAATAAAAATAGATATTTGAAAATGTGATATATAAACATTTTATTCGTTTGTACCTTTATCAATTCTTCAGAGTAGACTTATAGGACTTATTTTATGTAAAATAAAGTGCTGAATTCACTGCTTAAAACCCCGATGTCCTATCTTTAACCGTTTAGGAGATCGAGTAAAATGGAGAAAAATAGATATTTGAAAATGTGATATATAAACATTTTATTCATTTGTACCTTTATCAACACTTCAGAGTAGACTTATAGGACTTATTTTATGTAAAATAAGGTGCTGAATCCATTGCTTAAAACCCTGATGTCCTATCTTTAACCGTTTAGGAGATCGAGTAAAATGGAGAAAAATAGATATTTGAAAATGTTATATATAAACATTTTATTCATTTGTACCTTTATTAACTCTTCACAGTTGACTTATAGAACTTATTTTATGTAAAATGTGGTGCTGAATCCACTGGTTAAAACCGCGATGTCCTATCTTTAACCTTTTAATGGATCGAGTAAAATTGAGAAAAATAGATATTTGAAAATGTGATATATAAACATTTTATTCGTTTGTAACTTTATCAACACTTCAGAGTAGACCTATAGGACTTATTTTATGTAAAATAATGTGCTGAATCCACTGCTTAAAACCCCGATGTCCTATCTTTAACCGTTTAGGAGATCGAGTAAAATGGAGAAAAATAGATATTTGAAAATGTGATATATAAACATTTTATCCATTTGTACCTTTATTAACTCTTCACAGTTGACTTATAGGACTTATTTTATGTAAAATGAGGTGCTGAATCCACTGGTTAAAACCTCGAAGTCCTACTTTAACCGTTTAGGAGATCGAGTAAAATGGGTAATAATGGATATATCAAAATGTGATATATAAACATTTTATTCGATTGTACCTTTATCCTTTTTAGAGTAGACTTATAAAACTTATTTTATGTAAAATGAGGTGCTGAATCCACTGCCTAAAACCCCAATGTTCTATCTTTAACCGTTTAGGAGATCGAGCAAAATAGAGAAAAATAGATATTTGAAAATGTGATATATAAACATTTTAATCGTCTGTACCTTTATCAACCCTTGAGAGTAGACTTATAGTACTTATTTGATGTAAATTGAGGTGCTGAATTCACTAGTGAAAACCGCAATGTCCTATCTTTAACCGTTTAGGAGATCGAGTAAAATACAGAAAAACAGATATTTGAAAATGTGATGTATAAACATTTTATTCGTTTGTACCTTTATCAACTATTCAGAGTGGACTTATAGGACTTATTTTATGTAAAATAAGATGCTACATCCACTGCTTGAAACCCCGATGTCCTACCTTTAACCGTTTAGGAGATCGAGTAAAATGGAGAAAAATAGATATTTGAAAATGTGATATATAAACATTTTATTCGTTTGTACCTTTATCAATTCTATTGAGAAGACATATAGGACTTATTTTATGTAAAATGGGGTGCTGAAACCACTGCTTAAAACCCCAATGTCCTATTTTTAACCGTTTAGGAGATCGAGTAAAATGGAGAAAAATAGATATTTGAAAATGTGATATATAAACATTTTATTCGTTTGTACCTTTATCAACTCTTTAGAGTAGACTTATAGGACTTATTTTATGTAAAATGTGGTGCTGAATCCACTGCTTAAAACCCCAATGTCCTATCTTTAACCGTTTAGGAGATCGAGTAAAATGGAGAAAAATAGATATTTGAAAATGTGATATATAAACATTTTATTCGTTTGTACCTTTATTAGCTCTTCACAGTTGACTAATAGGACTTATTTTATGTAAAATGAGGTGCTGAATCCACTGGTTAAAACCGCGATGTCCTATCTTTAACCGTTTAGGAGATCGAGTAAAATACGGAAAAATAGATATTTGAGAATGTGATGTATAAACATTTTATTCGTTTGTACCTTTATCAACTATTCAGAGTGGACTTATAGGACTTATTTTATGTAAAATAAGATGCTACATCCACTGCTTGAAACCCCGATGTCCTACCTTTAACCGTTTAGGAGATCGAGTAAAATGGAGAAAAATAGATATTTGAAAATGTGATATATAAACATTTTATTCGTTTGTACCTTTATCAATTCTATAGAGAAGACATATAGGACTTATTTTATATAAAATGGGGTGCTGAATCCACTGCTTAAAACCCCAATGTCCTATTTTTAACCGTTTAGGAGATCGAGTAAAATGGAGAAAAATAGATATTTGAAAATGTGATATATAAACATTTTATTCGTTTGTACCTTTATCAACTCTTCAGAGTAGACTTATAGGACTTATTTTATGTAAAATGTGGTGCTGAATCCACTGCTTAAAACCCCAATGTCCTATCTTTAACCGTTTAGGAGATCGAGTAAAATGGAGAAAAATAGATATTTGAAAATGTGATATATAAACATTTTATTCGTTTGTACCTTTATTAGCTCTTCACAGTTGACTAATAGGACTTATTTTATGTAAAATGAGGTGCTGAATCCACTGGTTAAAACCGCGATGTCCTATCTTTAACCGTTTAGGAGATCGAGTAAAATACGGAAAAATAGATATTTAAGAATGTGATGTATAAACATTTTATTCGTTTGAACCTTTATCAACTCTTCAGAGTGGACTTATAGGACTTATTTTATTTAAAATAAGGTGCTAAATCCACTGCTTGAAACCCCGATGTCCTATCTTTAACCGTTTAGGAGATCGAGTAAAATGGAGAAAAATAGATATTTGAAAATGTGATATATAAACATTTTATTCGTTTGTACCTTTATCAACTCTTCAGTGTAGACTTGAAGGACTTATTTTATGTAAAATAAGGTGCTGAAATCACTGCTTAAAACCCCGATGTCCTATCTTTAACCGTTTAGGAGATCGAGTAAAATGGAGAAAAATAGATATTTGAAAATGTGATATATAAACATTTTATTCGTTTGTACCTTTATCAACTCTTCAGAATAGACTTATATTACTTATTTTATGTAAAATGTGGTGCTGAATCCACTGCCTAAAACCCCGATGTCCTATCTCTAACCGTTTAGGAGATCGAGTAAAATGGAGAAAAATAGATATTTAAAAATGTGATATGTAAACATTTTATTCGTTTGTACCTTTATCAATTCTTCAGTGTAGACATATAGGACTTATTTTATGTAAAATGGGGTGCTGAATCCACTGGTTTAAACCGCGATGTCCTATCTTTAACGGTTTAGGAGATCGTGTAAAATACAGAAAAATAGATATTTGAAAATGTGATGTATAAACATTTTATTCGCTTGTACCTTTATCAACTATTCAGAGTGGACTTATAGGACTTATTTTATGTAAAATAAGGTGCTTAATCCACTGCTTGAAACCCCGATGTCCTACCTTTAACCGTTTAGGAGATCGAGTAAAATGGAGAAAAATAGATATTTTAAAATGTGATATATAAATATTTTATTCGTTTGTACCGTTATCAATTCTTCAGAGTAGACCTATAGGACTTATTTTATGTAAAACGGGGTGCTAAATCAACTGGTTTAAACCCCGATGTCCTATCTTTAACCGTTTAGGAGATCGAGTAAAATGAATAAAAATAGATATTTGAAAATGTGATATATAAACATTTTATTCGTTTGTACTTTTATCAACACTTCAGAGTAGACTTATAGGACTTATTTTATGTAAAATGAGGTGCTGAATCCACTGGTTAAAACCGCGATGTCCTACTTTAACCGTTTAGGAGATCGAGTAAAATGTAGAAAAATAGATATTTAAAAATGTGATTTATAAACATTTTATTCGTTTGTACCTTTATCAACTCTTTAGAGTAGACTTATAAAACTGTTTTTATGTAAAATAAGGTGCTGAATCCACTGCATAAAACCCCGATGTCCTATCTTTAACCGTTTAGGAGATCGAGTAAAATGAATAAAAATAGATATTTGAAAATGTGATATATAAACATTTTATTCGTTTGTACCTTTATCAATTCTTCAGAGTAGACTTATAGGACTTATTTTATGTAAAATAAAGTGCTCAATTCACTGCTTAAAACCCCGATGTCCTATCTTTAACCGTTTAGGAGATCGAGTAAAATGGAGAAAAATAGATATTTGAAAATGTGATATATAAACATTTTATTCGTTTGTACCTTTATCAACACTTCAGAGTAGACTTATAGGACTTATTTTATGTAAAATAAGGTGCTGAATCCACTGCTTAAAACCCTGATGTCCTATCTTTAACCGTTTAGGAGATCGAGTAAAATGGAGAAAAATAGATATTTGAAAATGTGATATATAAACATTTTATTCATTTGTACCTTTATTAACTCTTCACAGTTGACTTATAGGATTTATTTTATGTAAAATAAGGTGCTGAATCCACTGGTTAAAACCGCGATGTCCTATTTTAACCGTTTAGGAGATCGAGTAAAATGGGGAATAATAGATATTTCAATATGTGATATATAAATATTTTATTCGTTTGTACCTTTATCTTTTTTAGAGTACACTTATAGAACTTATTTTATGTAAAATGTGGTGCTGAATCCACTGGTTAAAACCGCGATGTCCTATCTTTAACCTTTTAAGAGATCGAGTAAAATTGAGAAAAATAGATATTTGAAAATGTGATATATAAACATTTTATTCGTTTGTAACTTTATCAACACTTCAGAGTAGACCTATAGGACTTATTTTATGTAAAATAATGTGCTGAATCCACTGCTTAAAACCCCGATGTCCTATCCTTAACCGTTCAGGATATCGAGTAAAATGGAGAAAAATAGATATTTGAAAATGTGATATATAAACATTTTATTCATTTGTATCTTTATTAACTCCTCACAGTTGACTAATAGGACTTATTTTATGTAAAATGAGGTGCTGAATCCACTGGTTAAAACCGCGATGTCCTATCTTTAACGGTTTAGGAGATCGTGTAAAATGTAGAAAAATAGATATTTAAAAATGTAATATATAAACATTTTATTCGTTTGTACCTTTATCAACTCTTTAGAGTAGACTTATAAAACTGTTTTTATGTAAAATAAGGTGCTGAATCCATTGCTTAAAACCCCGATGTCCTATCTTTGACCGTTTAGGAGATCGAGTAAAATGGAGAAAAATAGATATTTAAAAATGTGATATATAAACATTTTATTCGTTTGTACCTTTATCAATTCTTCAGTGTAGACATATAGGACTTATTTTATGTAAAATGGGGTGCTGAATCCACTGGTTTAAACCGCGATGTCCTATCTTTAACGGTTTAGGAGATCGTGTAAAATGTAGAAAAATAGATATTTAAAAATGTGATATATAAACATTTTATTCGTTTGTACCTTTATCAACTCTTTAGAGTAGACTTATAAAACTGTTTTTATGTAAAATAAGGTGCTGAATCCACTGCTTAAAACCCCGATGTCCTATCTTTGACCGTTTAGGAGATCGAGTAAAATGGGGAATAATAGATATTTCAAAATGTGATATATAAACATTTTATTCGTTTGTACCTTTATCCTTTTTAGAGTAGACTTATAAAACTTATTTTATGTAAAATGTGGGGCTGAATCCACTGGTTATAACGGCGATGTCCTATCTTTAACCTTTTAAGAGATCGAGTAAAATAGAGAAATATAGATATTTGAAAATGTGGTGCTAAATCCATTGGTTAAAACCGCGATGTCCTATCTTTAACCTTTTAAGAGATCAAGTAAAATTGAGAAAAATAGATATTTGAAAATTGTGATATATAAACATTTTATTCGTTTGTACCTTTATCAACACTTCAGAGTAGACTTATAGGACTTATTTTATGTAAAATAAGGTGCTGAATCCACTGGTTAAAACCGCGAAGTCCTACTTTAACCGTTTAGGAGATCGAGTAAAATGGGGAATAATAGATATTTCAAAATGTGATATATAAACAATTTATTCGATTGTACCTTTATCCTTTTAGAGTAGACTTATAGGACTTATGTCATGTAAAATGAGGTGCTGAATTCACTGATTAAAACCGCGATGCCCGATCTTTAACCGTTTAGGAGATCGAGTAAAATGAATAAAAATAGATATTTGAAAATGTGATATATAAGCGTTTTATTCGTTTGTACCTTTATCAATTCTTCAGAGTAGACTTATAGGACTTATTTTATGTAAAATAAAGTGCTCAATTCACTGCTTAAAACCCCGATGTCCTATCTTTAACCGTTTAGGAGATCGACTAAAATGGAGAAAAATAGATATTTGAAAATGTGATATATAAACATTTTATTCGTTTGTAACTTTATCAACACTTCAGAGTAGACCTATAGGACTTATTTTATGTAAAATAATGTGCTGAATCCACTGCTTAAAACCCCGATGTCCTATCTTTAACCGTTTAGGAGATCGAGTAAAATGGAGAAAAATAGATATTTGAAAATGTGATATATAAACATTTTATTCATTTGTACCTTTATTAACTCTTCACAGTTGACTAATAGGACTTATTTTATGTAAAATGAGGTGCTGAATCCACTGGTTAAAACCGCGATGTCCTATCTTTAACGGTTTAGGAGATCGTGTAAAATGTAGAAAAATAGATATTTAAAAATGTGATATATAATCATTTTATTCGTTTGTACCTTTATCAACTCTTTAGAGTAGACTTATAAAACTGTTTTTATGTAAAATAAGGTGCTGAATCCACTGCCTAAAACACCGATGTCCTATCTTTGACCGTTTAGGAGATCGAGTAAAATGGAGAAAAATAGATATTTAAAAATGTGATATATAAACATTTTATTCGTTTGTACCTTTATCAATTCTTCAGTGTAGACATATAGGACTTATTTTATGTAAAATGGGGTGCTGAATCCACTGCTTAAAACCCCGATGTCCTATCTTTAACCGTTTAGGAGATCGAGTAAAATGGAGAAAAATAGATATTTGAAAATGTGATATATAATCATTTTATTCATTTGTACCTTTATTAACTCTTCACAGTTGACTTATAGGACTTATTTTATGTAAAATGAGGTGCTGAATCCACTGGTTAAAACCGCGATGTCCTACTTTAACCGTTTAGGAGATCGAGTAAAATGTAGAAAAATAGATATTTAAAAATGTGATATATAAACATTTTATTCGACTGTACCTTTATCCTTTTTAGAGTAGACTTATAGGACTTATTTTATGTAAAATGAGGTGCTAAATCCACTGGTTAAAACCGCGAAGTCCTACTTTAACCGTTTAGGAGATCGAGTAAAATGAATAAAAATAGATATTTGAAAATGTGATATATAAACTTTTTATTCGTTTGTACCTTTATCAACACTTCAGAGTAGACTTATAGGACTTATTTTATGTAAAATAAGGTGCTGAATCCACTGGTTAAAACCGCGAAGTCCTACTTTAACCGTTTAGGAGATCGAGTAAAATGGGGAATAATAGATATTTCAAAATGTGATATATAAACAATTTATTCGATTGTACCTTTATCCTTTTAGAGTAGACTTATAGGACTTATGTCATGTAAAATGAGGTGCTGAATTCACTGATTAAAACCGCGATGCCCGATCTTTAACCGTTTAGGAGATCGAGTAAAATGAATAAAAATAGATATTTGAAAATGTGATATATAAGCGTTTTATTCGTTTGTACCTTTATCAATTCTTCAGAGTAGACTTATAGGACTTATTTTATGTAAAATAAAGTGCTCAATTCACTGCTTAAAACCCCGATGTCCTATCTTTAACCGTTTAGGAGATCGACTAAAATGGAGAAAAATAGATATTTGAAAATGTGATATATAAACATTTTATTCGTTTGTAACTTTATCAACACTTCAGAGTAGACCTATAGGACTTATTTTATGTAAAATAATGTGCTGAATCCACTGCTTAAAACCCCGATGTCCTATCTTTAACCGTTTAGGAGATCGAGCAAAATAGAGAAAAATAGATATTTGAAAATGTGATATATAAACATTTTAATCGTCTGTACCTTTATCAACCCTTGACAGTAGACTTATAGTACTTATTTGATGTAAATTGAGGTGCTGAATTCACTAGTGAAAACCGCAATGTCCTATCTTTAACCGTTTAGGAGATCGAGTAAAATACAGAAAAACAGATATTTGAAAATGTGATGTATAAACATTTTATTCGTTTGTACCTTTATCAACTATTCAGAGTGGACTTATAGGACTTATTTTATGTAAAATAATGTGCTGAATCCACTGCTTAAAACCCCGATGTCCTATCTTTAACCGTTTAGGAGATCGAGTAAAATGGAGAAAAATAGATATTTGAAAATGTGATATATAAACATTTTATTCATCTGTACCATTATCAATTCTTTAGAGTAGACTTATAGGTCTTATTTTATGTAAAATAAGGTGCTGAATTCACTGCCTAAAACCCCAATGTTCTATCTTTAACCGTTTAGCAGATCGAGTAAAATGGAGAAAAATAGATATTTGAAAATGTGATATATAAACATTTTATTCATTTGTACCATTATTAACTCTTCACAGTTGACTTATAGGACTTATTTTATGTAAAATGAGGTGCTAAATCCACTGGTTAAAACCGCGAAGTCCTACTTTAACCGTTTAGGAGATCGAGTAAAATGGGTAATAATGAATATATCAAAATGTGATATATAAACATTTTATTCGATTGTACCTTTATCCTTTTTAGAGTAGACTTATAGGACTTATTTTATGTAAAATGAGGTGCTGAATCCACTGGTTAAAACCGCGAAGTCCTACTTTAACCGTTTAGGAGATCGAGTAAAATGAATAAAAATAGATATTTGAAAATGTGATATATAAACATTTTATTCGTTTGTACCTTTATCAATTCTTCAGAGTAGACTTATAGGTCTTATTTTATGTAAAATAAGGTGCTGAATTCACTGCCTAAAACCCCAATGTTCTATCTTTAACCGTTTAGGAGATCGAGCAAAATAGAGAAAAATAGATATTTGAAAATGTGATATATAAACATTTTAATCGTCTGTACCTTTATCAACCCTTGAGAGTAGACTTATAGTACTTATTTGATGTAAATTGAGGTGCTGAATTCACTAGTGAAAACCGCAATGTCCTATCTTTAACCGTTTAGGAGATCGAGTAAAATACAGAAAAACAGATATTTGAAAATGTGATGTATAAACATTTTATTCGTTTGTACCTTTATCAACTATTTAGAGTGGACTTAAAGGACTTATTTTATGTAAAATAAGGTGCTACATCCACTGCTTGAAACCCCGATGTCCTACCTTTAACCGTTTAGGAGATCGAGTAAAATGGAGAAAAATAGATATTTGAAAATGTGATATATAAATATTTTATTCGTTTGTACCTTTATCAATTCTTCAGAGTAGACATATAGGACTTATTTTATGTAAAACGGGGTGCTGAATCCACTGGTTTAAACCCCGATGTCCTATCTTTAACCGTTTAGAAGATCGAGTAAATTGGAGAATAATAGATATTTGAAAATGTGATATATAAACATTTTATTCGTTTGTACCTATATCAATTCTTCAGAGTAGACATATAGGACTTATTTTATGTAAAATGGGGTGCTAAATCCACTGGTTTAAACCGTGATGTCCTATCTTTAACGGTTTAGGAGATCGTGTAAAATACAGAAAAATAGATATTTGAAAATGTGATGTATAAACATTTTATTCGCTTGTACCTTTATCAACTATTCAGAGTGGACTTATAGGACTTATTTTATGTAAATTAAGGTGCTTAATCCACTGCTTGAAACCCCGATGTCCTACCTTTAACCGTTTAGGAGATCGAGTAAAATGGAGAAAAATAGATATTTGAAAATGTGATATATAAACATTTCATTCGTTTGTACCTTTATCAACTCTTCAGAATAGACTTATAATACTTATTTTATGTAAAATGTGGTGCTGAATCCACTGCCTAAAACCCCGATGTCCTATCTCTAACCGTTTAGGAGATCGAGTAAAATGGGGAATAATAGATATTTCAAAATGTGATATATAAACATTTTATTCGTTTGTACCTTTATCCTTTTTAGAATAGACTTATAAAACTTATTTTATGTAAAATGTGGGGCTGAATCCACTGGTTATAACCGCGATGTCCTATCTTTAAAATTTTAAGAGATCGAGTAAAATAGAGAAATATAGATATTTGAAAATGTGGTATATAAATATTTTATTCGTTTGTTCCTTTATGAACTCTTCAGAGTAGACTTATAGAACTTATTTTATGTAAAATGTGGTGCTGAATCCACTGGTTAAAATCGCGATGTCCTATCTTTAACCTTTTAAGAGATCGAGTAAAATTGAGAAAAATAGATATTTGAAAATTGTGATATATAAACATTTTATTCGTTTGTACCTTTATCAACACTTCAGAGTAGACTTATAGGACTTATTTTATGTAAAATAAGGTGCTGAATCCACTGGTTAAAACCGCGAAGTCCTACTTTAACCGTTTAGGAGATCGAGTAAAATGGGGAATAATAGATATTTCAAAATGTGATATATAAACAATTTATTCGATTGTACCTTTATCCTTTTAGAGTAGACTTATAGGACTTATGTCATGTAAAATGAGGTGCTGAATTCACTGATTAAAACCGCGATGCCCGATCTTTAACCGTTTAGGAGATCGAGTAAAATGAATAAAAATAGATATTTGAAAATGTGATATATAAACATTTTATTCGTTTGTACCTTTATCAATTCTTCAGAGTAGACTTATAGGACTTATTTTATGTAAAATAAAGTGCTCAATTCACTGCTTAAAACCCCGATGTCCTATCTTTAACCGTTTAGGAGATCGAGTAAAATGGAGAAAAATAGATATTTGAAAATGTGATATATAAACATTTTATTCGTTTGTACCTTTATCAACACTTCAGAGTAGACTTATAGGACTTATTTTATGTAAAATAAGGTGCTGAATCCACTGCTTAAAACCCTGATGTCCTATCTTTAACCGTTTAGGAGATCGAGTAAAATGGAGAAAAATAGATATTTGAAAATGTGATATATAAACATTTTATTCATTTGTACCTTTATTAACTCTTCACAGTTGACTTATAGGATTTATTTTATGTAAAATGAGGTGCTGAATCCACTGGTTAAAACCGCGATGTCCTATTTTAACCGTTTAGGAGATCGAGTAAAATGGGGAATAATAGATATTTCAATATGTGATATATAAATATTTTATTCGTTTGTACCTTTATCTTTTTTAGAGTACACTTATAGAACTTATTTTATGTAAAATGTGGTGCTGAATCCACTGGTTAAAACCGCGATGTCCTATCTTTAACCGTTTAGGAGATCGAGTAAAATGGGTAATAATGGATATATCAAAATGTGATATTTAAACATTTTATTCGATTGTAAATTTATAATTTTTAGAGTAGACTTATAAGACTTATTTTATGTAAAATGAGGTGCTGAATCCACTGGTTAAAACCGCGAAGTCCTACTTTAACCGTTTAGGAGATCGAGTAAAATGAATAAAAATAGATATTTGAAAATGTGATATATAAACATTTTATTCGATTGTACCTTTATCAATTCTTCAGAGTAGACTTATAGGTCTTATTTTATGTAAAATAAGGTGCTGAATTCACTGCCTAAAACCCCAATGTTCTATCTTTAACCGTTTAGGAGATCGAGCAAAATAGAGAAAAATAGATATTTGAAAATGTGATATATAAACATTTTAATCGTCTGTACCTTTATCAACCCTTGAGAGTAGACTTATAGTACTTATTTGATGTAAATTGAGGTGCTGAATTCACTAGTGAAAACCGCAATGTCCTATCTTTAACCGTTTAGGAGATCGAGTAAAATACAGAAAAATAGATATTTGAAAATGTGATGTATAAACATTTTATTCGTTTGTACCTTTATCAACTATTCAGAGAGGACTTATAGGACTTATTTTATGTAAAATAAGGTGCTAAATCCACTGCTTGAAACCCCGATGTCCTACCTTTAACCGTTTAGGAGATCGAGTAAAATGGAGAAAAATAGATATTTGAAAATGTGATATATAAATATTTTATTCGTTTGTACCTTTATCAATTCTTCAGAGTAGACATATAGGACTTATTTTATGTAAAATGTGGTGCTGAATCCACTGCCTAAAACCCCGATGTTCTATCTTTAACCTTTTAGGAGATCGAGTAAAATGGAGAAAAATAGATATTTGAAAATGTGATATATAAACATTTTATTCGTTTGTACCTTTATCAATTCTTCAGAAAATACTTATAGGACCTATTTTATGTAAAATGGGGTGCTGAATAAACTGGTTAAAACCGCGATGTCCTATCTTTAACCGTTTAGGAGATCGAGTAAGATAGAGAAAAATCGATATTTGAAAATGTGATATATATACATTTTATTCGTTTGTACCTTTATCAACTCTTCAGAGTAGACCTATAGGACTTATTTTATGTAAAATGTGGGTCTAAATCCACTGCTTAAAACCATAATGTCCTATCTTTAACCGTTTAGGAGATCGAGTAAAATAGAGAAAAATAGAAATTTGAAAATGTGAAACATAAACATTTTATTCTTTTGTACCTTCATCAACTCTTCAGAGTAGACTTATAGAACTGTTTTTATGTAAAATAAGGTGCTGAATCCACTGGTTAAAACCCCGATGTCCTATCTTTAACCGTTTAGAAGATCGAGTAAAATGGAGAAAAATAGATATTTGAATATGTGATATATAAACATTTTATTCGTTTGTACCTTTATTAACTCTTCAGAGTTAACTTAAAGGACTGTTTTTATGTAAAATAAGGTGCTGAATCCACTGCTTGAAACCCCGATGTCCTATCTTCAACCGTTTAGGAGATCGAGTAAATTGGAAAATAATAGATATTTGAAAATGTGATATATAAACATTTTAATCGTTTGTACCTTTATCAAACCTTGAGAGTAGACTTATAGTACTGATTTTTTGTAAAATGAGGTGCTGAATTCACTGGTTAAAACCGCGATGTCCTATCTTTAACCGTTTGGGAGATCTAGTATAATGAATAAAAATAGATATTTGAAAATGTGATATATAAATATTTTATTCGTTTGCACCATTATTAACTCTTCAGAGTAGACTCATGAGACTAACTTCATGTAAAATTAGGTGCTGAATCCACTGCTTAAAACCCCGATGTCCAATCTTTAACCGTTTAGGAGATCGAGTAAATTGGGGAATAATAGATATTTCAAAATGTGATATATAAGCATTTTGTTCGTTTGTACCTTTATCCTTCTTAGAGTAGACTTATAGAACTTAATTTATGTAAAATGTGGTGCTGAATCCACTGGTTAAAACCGCGATGTCCTATCTTTAACCTATTAAGAGAACGAGTAAAATAGAGAAAAATAGATATTTGAAAATGTGATATATAAACATTTTATTTGTTTGTACCTTTATCAACTTTTCATAGTAGACATATAGGACTGTTTTTATGTAAAATAAGGTGCTGAATCCACTGGTTAAAACCGCGAAGTCCTACTTTAACCGTTTAGGAGATCGAGTAAAATGGGGAATAATAGATATTTCAAAATGTGATATATAAACATTTTATTCGTTTGTACCTTTATTCTTTTTAGAGTAGACTTACAGGACTTATTTTATGTAAAATGAGGTGCTGAATTCACTGGTTAAAACCCCGATGTCCTATCTTTAACCGTTTAGAAGATCGAGTAAAATGGAGAAAAATAGATATTTGAAAATGAGATATATAAACATTTTATTCGTTTGTACCTTTATCAATTCTTCAGAGAATACTTATAGGACCTATTTTATGTAAAATGGGGTGCTGAATCCACTGGTTAAAACCGCGATGTCCTATCTTTAACCGTTTAGGAGATCGAGTAAGATAGAGAAAAATAGATATTTGAAAATGTGGTATATAAATATTTTATTCGTTTGTTCCTTTATGAACTCTTCAGAGTAGACTTATAGAACTTATTTTATGTAAAATGTGGTGCTGAATCCACTGGTTAAAATCGCGATGTCCTATCTTTAACCTTTTAAGAGATCGAGTAAAATTGAGAAAAATAGATATTTGAAAATTGTGATATATAAACATTTTATTCGTTTGTACCTTTATCAACACTTCAGAGTAGACTTATAGGACTTATTTTATGTAAAATAAGGTGCTGAATCCACTGGTTAAAACCGCGAAGTCCTACTTTAACCGTTTAGGAGATCGAGTAAAATGGGGAATAATAGATATTTCAAAATGTGATATATAAACAATTTATTCGATTGTACCTTTATCCTTTTAGAGTAGACTTATAGGACTTATGTCATGTAAAATGAGGTGCTGAATTCACTGATTAAAACCGCGATGCCCGATCTTTAACCGTTTAGGAGATCGAGTAAAATGAATAAAAATAGATATTTGAAAATGTGATATATAAACATTTTATTCGTTTGTACCTTTATCAATTCTTCAGAGTAGACTTATAGGACTTATTTTATGTAAAATAAAGTGCTCAATTCACTGCTTAAAACCCCGATGTCCTATCTTTAACCGTTTAGGAGATCGAGTAAAATGGAGAAAAATAGATATTTGAAAATGTGATATATAAACATTTTATTCGTTTGTACCTTTATCAACACTTCAGAGTAGACTTATAGGACTTATTTTATGTAAAATAAGGTGCTGAATCCACTGCTTAAAACCCTGATGTCCTATCTTTAACCGTTTAGGAGATCGAGTAAAATGGAGAAAAATAGATATTTGAAAATGTGATATATAAACATTTTATTCATTTGTACCTTTATTAACTCTTCACAGTTGACTTATAGGATTTATTTTATGTAAAATGAGGTGCTGAATCCACTGGTTAAAACCGCGATGTCCTATTTTAACCGTTTAGGAGATCGAGTAAAATGGGGAATAATAGATATTTCAATATGTGATATATAAATATTTTATTCGTTTGTACCTTTATCTTTTTTAGAGTACACTTATAGAACTTATTTTATGTAAAATGTGGTGCTGAATCCACTGGTTAAAACCGCGATGTCCTATCTTTAACCGTTTAGGAGATCGAGTAAAATGGGTAATAATGGATATATCAAAATGTGATATTTAAACATTTTATTCGATTGTAAATTTATCCTTTTTAGAGTAGACTTATAAGACTTATTTTATGTAAAATGAGGTGCTGAATCCACTGGTTAAAACCGCGAAGTCCTACTTTAACCGTTTAGGAGATCGAGTAAAATGAATAAAAATAGATATTTGAAAATGTGATATATAAACATTTTATTCGATTGTACCTTTATCAATTCTTCAGAGTAGACTTATAGGTCTTATTTTATGTAAAATAAGGTGCTGAATTCACTGCCTAAAACCCCAATGTTCTATCTTTAACCGTTTAGGAGATCGAGCAAAATAGAGAAAAATAGATATTTGAAAATGTGATATATAAACATTTTAATCGTCTGTACCTTTATCAACCCTTGAGAGTAGACTTATAGTACTTATTTGATGTAAATTGAGGTGCTGAATTCACTAGTGAAAACCGCAATGTCCTATCTTTAACCGTTTAGGAGATCGAGTAAAATACAGAAAAATAGATATTTGAAAATGTGATGTATAAACATTTTATTCGTTTGTACCTTTATCAACTATTCAGAGAGGACTTATAGGACTTATTTTATGTAAAATAAGGTGCTAAATCCACTGCTTGAAACCCCGATGTCCTACCTTTAACCGCTTAGGAGATCGAGTAAAATGGAGAAAAATAGATATTTGAAAATGTGATATATAAATATTTTATTCGTTTGTACCTTTATCAATTCTTCAGAGTAGACATATAGGACTTATTTTATGTAAAATGTGGTGCTGAATCCACTGCCTAAAACCCCGATGTTCTATCTTTAACCTTTTAGGAGATCGAGTAAAATGGAGAAAAATAGATATTTGAAAATGTGATATATAAACATTTTATTCGTTTGTACCTTTATCAATTCTTCAGAAAATACTTATAGGACCTATTTTATGTAAAATGGGGTGCTGAATAAACTGGTTGAAACCGCGATGTCCTATCTTTAACCGTTTAGGAGATCGAGTAAGATAGAGAAAAATCGATATTTGAAAATGTGATATATATACATTTTATTCGTTTGTACCTTTATCAACTCTTCAGAGTAGACCTATAGGACTTATTTTATGTAAAATGTGGGTCTAAATCCACTGCTTAAAACCATAATGTCCTATCTTTAACCGTTTAGGAGATCGAGTAAAATAGAGAAAAATAGAAATTTGAAAATGTGAAACATAAACATTTTATTCCTTTGTACCTTCATCAACTCTTCAGAGTAGACTTATAGAACTGTTTTTATGTAAAATAAGGTGCTGAATCCACTGGTTAAAACCCCGATGTCCTATCTTTAACCGTTTAGAAGATCGAGTAAAATGGAGAAAAATAGATATTTGAATATGTGATATATAAACATTTTATTCGTTTGTACCTTTATTAACTCTTCAGAGTTAACTTAAAGGACTGTTTTTATGTAAAATAAGGTGCTGAATCCACTACTTGAAACCCCGATGTCCTATCTTCAACCGTTTAGGAGATCGAGTAAATTGGAAAATAATAGATATTTGAAAATGTGATATATAAACATTTTAATCGTTTGTACCTTTATCAAACCTTGAGAGTAGACTTATAGTACTGATTTTTTGTAAAATGAGGTGCTGAATTCACTGGTTAAAACCGCGATGTCCTATCTTTAACCGTTTGGGAGATCTAGTATAATGAATAAAAATAGATATTTGAAAATGTGATATATAAATATTTTATTCGTTTGCACCATTATTAACTCTTCAGAGTAGACTCATGAGACTAACTTCATGTAAAATTAGGAGCTGAATCCACTGCTTAAAACCCCGATGTCCAATCTTTAACCGTTTAGGAGATCGAGTAAATTGGGGAATAATAGATATTTCAAAATGTGATATATAAGCATTTTGTTCGTTTGTACCTTTATCCTTCTTAGAGTAGACTTATAGAACTTAATTTATGTAAAATGTGGTGCTGAATCCACTGGTTAAAACCGCGATGTCCTATCTTTAACCTATTAAGAGAACGAGTAAAATAGAGAAAAATAGATATTTGAAAATGTGATATATAAACATTTTATTTGTTTGTACCTTTATCAACTTTTCATAGTAGACATATAGGACTGTTTTTATGTAAAATAAGGTGCTGAATCCACTGGTTAAAACCGCGAAGTCCTACTTTAACCGTTTAGGAGATCGAGTAAAATGGGGAATAATAGATATTTCAAAATGTGATATATAAACATTTTATTCGTTTGTACCTTTATTCTTTTTAGAGTAGACTTACAGGACTTATTTTATGTAAAATGAGGTGCTGAATTCACTGGTTAAAACCCCGATGTCCTATCTTTAACCGTTTAGAAGATCGAGTAAAATGGAGAAAAATAGATATTTGAAAATGTGATATATAAACATTTTATTCGTTTGTACCTTTATCAATTCTTCAGAGAATACTTATAGGACCTATTTTATGTAAAATGGGGTGCTGAATCCACTGGTTAAAACCGCGATGTCCTATCTTTAACCGTTTAGGAGATCGAGTAAGATAGAGAAAAATAGATATTTGAAAATGTGGTATATAAATATTTTATTCGTTTGTTCCTTTATGAACTCTTCAGAGTAGACTTATAGAACTTATTTTATGTAAAATGTGGTGCTGAATCCACTGGTTAAAATCGCGATGTCCTATCTTTAACCTTTTAAGAGATCGAGTAAAATTGAGAAAAATAGATATTTGAAAATTGTGATATATAAACATTTTATTCGTTTGTACCTTTATCAACACTTCAGAGTAGACTTATAGGACTTATTTTATGTAAAATAAGGTGCTGAATCCACTGGTTAAAACCGCGAAGTCCTACTTTAACCGTTTAGGAGATCGAGTAAAATGGGGAATAATAGATATTTCAAAATGTGATATATAAACAATTTATTCGATTGTACCTTTATCCTTTTAGAGTAGACTTATAGGACTTATGTCATGTAAAATGAGGTGCTGAATTCACTGATTAAAACCGCGATGCCCGATCTTTAACCGTTTAGGAGATCGAGTAAAATGAATAAAAATAGATATTTGAAAATGTGATATATAAACATTTTATTCGTTTGTACCTTTATCAATTCTTCAGAGTAGACTTATAGGACTTATTTTATGTAAAATAAAGTGCTCAATTCACTGCTTAAAACCCCGATGTCCTATCTTTAACCGTTTAGGAGATCGAGTAAAATGGAGAAAAATAGATATTTGAAAATGTGATATATAAACATTTTATTCGTTTGTACCTTTATCAACACTTCAGAGTAGACTTATAGGACTTATTTTATGTAAAATAAGGTGCTGAATCCACTGCTTAAAACCCTGATGTCCTATCTTTAACCGTTTAGGAGATCGAGTAAAATGGAGAAAAATAGATATTTGAAAATGTGATATATAAACATTTTATTCATTTGTACCTTTATTAACTCTTCACAGTTGACTTATAGGATTTATTTTATGTAAAATGAGGTGCTGAATCCACTGGTTAAAACCGCGATGTCCTATTTTAACCGTTTAGGAGATCGAGTAAAATGGGGAATAATAGATATTTCAATATGTGATATATAAATATTTTATTCGTTTGTACCTTTATCTTTTTTAGAGTACACTTATAGAACTTATTTTATGTAAAATGTGGTGCTGAATCCACTGGTTAAAACCGCGATGTCCTATCTTTAACCGTTTAGGAGATCGAGTAAAATGGGTAATAATGGATATATCAAAATGTGATATTTAAACATTTTATTCGATTGTAAATTTATCCTTTTTAGAGTAGACTTATAAGACTTATTTTATGTAAAATGAGGTGCTGAATCCACTGGTTAAAACCGCGAAGTCCTACTTTAACCGTTTAGGAGATCGAGTAAAATGAATAAAAATAGATATTTGAAAATGTGATATATAAACATTTTATTCGATTGTACCTTTATCAATTCTTCAGAGTAGACTTATAGGTCTTATTTTATGTAAAATAAGGTGCTGAATTCACTGCCTAAAACCCCAATGTTCTATCTTTAACCGTTTAGGAGATCGAGCAAAATAGAGAAAAATAGATATTTGAAAATGTGATATATAAACATTTTAATCGTCTGTACCTTTATCAACCCTTGAGAGTAGACTTATAGTACTTATTTGATGTAAATTGAGGTGCTGAATTCACTAGTGAAAACCGCAATGTCCTATCTTTAACCGTTTAGGAGATCGAGTAAAATACAGAAAAATAGATATTTGAAAATGTGATGTATAAACATTTTATTCGTTTGTACCTTTATCAACTATTCAGAGAGGACTTATAGGACTTATTTTATGTAAAATAAGGTGCTAAATCCACTGCTTGAAACCCCGATGTCCTACCTTTAACCGTTTAGGAGATCGAGTAAAATGGAGAAAAATAGATATTTGAAAATGTGATATATAAATATTTTATTCGTTTGTACCTTTATCAATTCTTCAGAGTAGACATATAGGACTTATTTTATGTAAAATGTGGTGCTGAATCCACTGCCTAAAACCCCGATGTTCTATCTTTAACCTTTTAGGAGATCGAGTAAAATGGAGAAAAATAGATATTTGAAAATGTGATATATAAACATTTTATTCGTTTGTACCTTTATCAATTCTTCAGAAAATACTTATAGGACCTATTTTATGTAAAATGGGGTGCTGAATAAACTGGTTAAAACCGCGATGTCCTATCTTTAACCGTTTAGGAGATCGAGTAAGATAGAGAAAAATCGATATTTGAAAATGTGATATATATACATTTTATTCGTTTGTACCTTTATCAACTCTTCAGAGTAGACCTATAGGACTTATTTTATGTAAAATGTGGTGCTAAATCCACTGCTTAAAACCATAATGTCCTATCTTTAACCGTTTAGGAGATCGAGTAAAATAGAGAAAAATAGAAATTTGAAAATGTGAAACATAAACATTTTATTCTTTTGTACCTTCATCAACTCTTCAGAGTAGACTTATAGAACTGTTTTTATGTAAAATAAGGTGCTGAATCCACTGGTTAAAACCCCGATGTCCTATCTTTAACCGTTTAGAAGATCGAGTAAAATGGAGAAAAATAGATATTTGAATATGTGATATATAAACATTTTATTCGTTTGTACCTTTATTAACTCTTCAGAGTTAACTTAAAGGACTGTTTTTATGTAAAATAAGGTGCTGAATTCACTGCTTGAAACCCCGATGTCCTATCTTCAACCGTTTAGGAGATCGAGTAAATTGGAAAATAATAGATATTTGAAAATGTGATATATAAACATTTTAATCGTTTGTACCTTTATCAAACCTTGAGAGTAGACTTATAGTACTGATTTTTTGTAAAATGAGGTGCTGAATTCACTGGTTAAAACCGCGATGTCCTATCTTTAACCGTTTGGGAGATCTAGTATAATGAATAAAAATAGATATTTGAAAATGTGATATATAAATATTTTATTCGTTTGCACCATTATTAACTCTTCAGAGTAGACTCATGAGACTAACTTCATGTAAAATTAGGTGCTGAATCCACTGCTTAAAACCCCGATGTCCAATCTTTAACCGTTTAGGAGATCGAGTAAATTGGGGAATAATAGATATTTCAAAATGTGATATATAAGCATTTTGTTCGTTTGTACCTTTATCCTTCTTAGAGTAGACTTATAGAACTTAATTTATGTAAAATGTGGTGCTGAATTCACTGGTTAAAACCCCGATGTCCTATCTTTAACCGTTTAGAAGATCGAGTAAAATGGAGAAAAATAGATATTTGAAAATGTGATATATAAACATTTTATTCGTTTGTACCTTTATCAATTCTTCAGAGAATACTTATAGGACCTATTTTATGTAAAATGGGGTGCTGAATCCACTGGTTAAAACCGCGATGTCCTATCTTTAACCGTTTAGGAGATCGAGTAAGATAGAGAAAAATCGATATTTGAAAATGTGATATATATACATTTTATTCGTTTGTACCTTTATCAACTCTTCAGAGTAGACCTATAGGACTTATTTTATGTAAAATGTGGTGCTGAATCCACTGCTTAAAACCATAATGTCCTATCTTTAACCGTTTAGGAGATCGAGTAAAATAGAGAAAAATAGAAATTTGAAAATGTGAAACATAAACATTTTATTCGTTTGTACTTTTATCAACTCTTCAGAGTAGACTTATAGGACTTATTATATGTAAAATGTGGTGCTGAATCCACTGCTTAAAACCACAATGTCCTATCTTTAACCGTTTAGGATATCGAGTAAAATAGAGAAAAATAGAAATTTGAAAATGTGATACATAAACATTTGTAGCCACCTTGGCGCGCAAATTTAAACGTGTGATAAGAGAAGGGAGATAAAGAGGAAGTTAGCTTTTGACAGAAAAAGGAAGAGGAGACAGTAATGACAGTTAGCAATAAAAATAAAAGGTGTTCTAAATAAATTAATAAAAGTGAATCATCGTAAAACGTATAATTGTAAATCGTATCGTAATTGTGTACTTGAGACAATAAATGTAATTTTGGAATCAGTGTTACTTATATTTTTATATACAAATTAAATCCCTCCTAAACATTTTACTCGTTTGTACCTTTATCACTTATAGCACTTATTTTATGTAAAATGTTGTGCTGAATCCACTGCTTAAAACCCCAATGTCCTATCTTTAACCGTTTAGGAGATCGAGTAAAATGGAGAAAAATAGATATTTGAAAATGTGATATATAAACATTTTATTCGTTTGTACCTTTATTAACTCTTCAGAGTTGACTTATAGGACTGTTTTTATGTAAAATAAGGTGCTGAGTCTACTGGTTAAAACCCCGATGTTCTATCTTTAACCGTTTAAAAAATCGAGCAAAATGGAGAAAAAAAGATATTTGAAAATGTGATATATAAACATTTTATTCGTTTGTACCTTTATCAATTCTTCAGAGAAGACTTATAAGACATATTTTATGTAAAATGGGGAGCTGAATCCACTGGTTAAAACCGCGATGTCCTATCTTTAACCGTTCAAGAGATCGAGTAAAGTAGAGAAAAATAGATATTTGAAAATGAGGTATATAAACATTTTATTCGTTTGTACCTTTATCAACCCTTCAGAGTAGACTTATATTACATATTTTATGTAAAATGTGGTGCTGAATCCACTGCCTAAATCCCCGATGTCCTATCTTTAACCTTTTAGGAGATCGAGTAAAATAGAGAAAAATAGATATTTGAAAATGTGGTATATAAACATTTTATACGTTTGTACCTTTATCAACCCTTCAGAGTAGAATTATATTACATATTTTATGTAAAATGTGGTGCTGAATCCACTGCCTAAAACCCCGATGTCCTATATTTAACCCTTTATGAGATCGAGTAAAATGGAGAAAAATAGATATTTGAAAATGTGATATATATACATTTTATTTGTTTGTACCTTTATCAACTTTTCATAGTAGACATATAGGACCGTTTTTATGTAAAATTAGGTGCTGAATCCACTGGTTAAAACCGCGATGTCCTAACTTTAACCGTTTAAGAGATCGAGTAAAATAGAGAAAAATAGATATTTGAAAATGTGATATATAAACATTTTATTCGTTTGTACCTTTATCAACTCTTCAGAGAAGACTTATAGGACTTATTTTATGTAAAATGGGGTGCTGAATCCACTGGCTAAAACCCCGAAATCCTATCTTTAACCGCTTAGGAGTTCGAGTAAGATTTAGAAAAATAGATATTTGAAAATGTGATATATAAACATTTTATTCGTTTGTACCTTTATCAATTCTTCAGAGAAGACTTATAGGACCTATTTTATGTTAAATGGTGTGCTGAATCCACTGGTTAAAACAGCGATGTCCTATCTTTAACCGTTTAAGAGATCGAGTAAAATAGAGAAAAATAGATATTTGAAAATGAGTTATATAAACATTTTATTCGTTTGTACCTTTATCAATTCTTCAGAGTAGACATATAGGACTTATTTTATGTAAAATGGGGTGCTGAATATACTGGTTAAAACCGCGATGTCCTATCTTTAACCGTTTAGGAGATCGAGTAAAATGTAGAAAAATAGATATTTGAAAATGTGATATATAAACATTTTATTCGTTTGTACCTTTATCAACTCTTCAGAGTAAACTTATAAAACTGTTTTTATGTAAAATAAGGTGCTGAATCTACTGCATAAAACCCCGATGTCCTATCTTTAACCGTTTAAGAGATCGAGTAAAATAGAGAAAAATAGATATTTGAAAATGTGTTATATAAACATTTTATTCGTTTGTACCTTTATTAACTCTTCAGAGTTGACTTATAGGACTGTTTTTATGTAAAATAAGGTGCTGAATCCACTGGTTAAAACCCCGATGTCCTATCTTTAACCGTTTAGGAGATCGAGTAAAATAGAGAAAAATAGATATTTGAAAATGTGGTATATAAACATTTTATTCGTTTGTACCTTTATCAACTCTTCAGAGTAGACTTATAGGACTGTTTTTATGTAAAATAAGGTGCCGAATCCACTGGTTAAAACCCCGATGTCCTACCTTTAACCGTTTAGGAGATCGAGTAAAATGGAGAGAAATAGATATTTGAAAATGTGATATATAAACATTTTATTCGTTTGTACCTTTATCAACTCTTCAGAGTAAACTTATAAAACTGTTTTTATGTAAAATAAGGTGCTAAATCTACTGCATAAAACCCCGATGTCCTCTCTTTAACCGTTTAAGTGATCGTGTAAAATGAATAAAATTAGATATTTGAAAATGTGATATATAAACATTTTATTCGTTTGAACCTTTATCAACTCTTCAGAGTAGACTTATAGGACCTACTTCATGTAAAATAAGGTGCTGAATTCACTGCTTAAAACCCCGATGTCCTATCTTTAACCGTTTAGGAGATCGAGTAAAATGAAGAAAAATAGATATTTGAAAATGTGATACATAAACATTTTATTCGTTTGTACCTTTATTCTTTTTAGAGTAGACTTATAGAACTTAATTTATGTAAAATATGGTGCTGAATCCACTGGTTAAAACCGCGATGTCCTATCTTTATCCTATTAAGAGATCGAGTAAATTAGAGAAAAATAGGTATTTGAAAATGTGATATATAAACATTTTATTCGTTTGTACCTTTATCAACTCTTCAGAGTAAACTTATAAAACTGTTTTTATGTAAAATAAGGTGCTGAATCTACTGCATAAAACCCCGATGTCCTATCTTTAACCGTTTAAGAGATCGAGTAAAATAGAGAAAAATAGATATTTGAAAATGTGTTATATAAACATTTTATTCGTTTGTACCTTTATCAATTCTTCAGAGTAGAAATATAGGACTTATTTTATGTAAAATGGGGTGCTGAATATACTGGTTAAAACCCCGATGTCCTATATTTAACCGTTTAGGAGATAGAGTAAAATACAGAAAAATAGATATTTGAGAATGTGATGTATAAACATTTTATTTGTTTGTACCTTTATCAACTCTTCAGAGTGGACTTATTGGACATATTTTATGTAAAATAAGGTGCTGAATCCACTGGTTAAAACCCCGATGTCCTATATTTAACCGTTTAAGAGATCGAGTAAATTGGAGACTAATAGATATTTGAAAATGTGATATATAAACATTTTATTCGTTTGTACCTTTATCAATTCTTCAGAGTAGACATATAGGACTTATTTTATGTAAAATAAGGTGCTAAATCCACTGCCTAAAACCCCGATGTCCTTTCTTTAACCATTTAGGAGATCGTGTAAAATGAATAAAAATCGATATTTGAAAATGTGATATATAAACATTTTATTCGTTGGAACCTTTATCAACTCTTCAGAGTAGACTTATAGGACCTACTTAATGTAAAATAAGGTGCTGAATTCACTGCTTAAAACCCCGATGTCCTATCTTTAATCGTTTAAGAGATCGAGTAAAATAGAGAAAAATAGACATTTGAAAATGTGTTATATAAACATTTTATTCGTTTGTACCTTTATCAACTCTTCAGAGTGGACTTATAGGACTTATTTTATGTAAAATGAGGTGCTGAATCCACTGGTTAAAACCGCGATGTCCTATCTTTAACCGTTTAAGAGATCGAGTAAAATAGAGAAAAATAGATATTTGAAAATGTGTTATATAAACATTTTATTCGTTTGTACCTTTATCAATTCTTCAGAGTAGAAATATAGGACTTATTTTATGTAAAATGGGGTGCTGAATATACTGGTTAAAACCGCGATGTATTATCTTTAACCGTTTAGGAGATCGAGTAAAATGTAGAAAAATAGATATTTGAAAATGTGATATATAAACATTTTATTCGTTTGTACCTTAATCAACTCTTCAGAGTAAACTTATAAAACTGTTTCTATGTAAAATAAGGTGCTGAATCTACTGCATAAAACCCCGATGTCCTATCTTTAACCGTTTAAGAGATCGAGTAAAATAGAGAAAAATAGATATTTGAAAATGTGTTATATAAACATTTTATTCGTTTGTACCTTTATCAATTCTTCAGAGTAGACATATAGGACTTATTTTATGTAAAATGGGGTGCTGAATATACTGGTTAAAATCGCGATGTCCTATCTTTAACCGTTTAGGAGATCGAGTAAAATGTAGAAAAATAGATATTTGAAAATGTGATATATAAACATTTTATTCGTTTGTACCTTTATCAACTCTTCAGAGTAAACTTATAAAACTGTTTTTATGTAAAATAAGGTGCTGAATCTACTGCATAAAACCCCGATGTCCTATCTTTAACCGTATAAGAGATCGAGTAAAATAGAGAAAAATAGATATTTGAAAATGTGTTATATAAACATTTTATTCGTTTGTACCTTTATCAATTCTTCAGAGTAGACATATAGGACTTATTTTATGTAAAATGGGGTGCTGAATATACTGGTTAAAACCGCGATGTCCTATCTTTAACCGTTTAGGAGATCGAGTAAAATGTAGAAAAATAGATATTTGAAAATGTGATATATAAACATTTTATTCGTTTGTACCTTTATCAACTCTTCAGAGTAAACTAATAAAACTGTTTTTATGTAAAATAAGGTGCTGAATCTACTGCATAAAACCCCGATGTCCTATCTTTAACCGTTTAGGAGATCGAGTAAAATGTAGAATAATAGGTATTTGAAAATGTGATATATAAACAATTTATTCATTTGTACCTTTATCAATTCTTTAGAGTAGACATATAAGACTTATTTTATGTAAAATGGGGTGCTGAATCCACTGGTTAAAACCGCGATGTCCTATCTTTAACCGTTTAGGAGATCGAGTAAAATACAGAAAAATAGATATTTGAAAATGTGATGTATAAACATTTTATTCGTTTGTACCTTTATCAACTCTTCAGAGTGGACTTATTGGACATATTTTATGTAAAATAAGGTGCTGAATCCACTGGTTAAAACCCCGATGTCCTATATTTAACCTTTTATGCGATCGAGTAAAATGGAGAAAAATAGATATTTGAAAATGTGATATATAAACATTTTATTCGTTTGTACCTTTATCAATTCTTCAGAGAAGACATATAGGACTTATTTTATGTAAAATAAGGTGCTAAATCCACAGCTTGAAACCCCGATGTCCTATCTTTAACCGTTTAAGAGATCGAGTAAATTGAAGAACAATAAATATTTGAAAATGTGATATATAAACATTTTATTCGTTTGTACCTTTATCAACACTTCAGAGTAGACTTATAGGACTTATTTTATGTAAAATAAGGTGCTGAATCCACTGCTTAAATCCCCGAAATCCTATCTTTAACCGTTTAGGAGATCGAGTAAAATGGATAAAAATAGATATTTGAAAACGTGATATATAAACATTTTATTCGTTTGTACCTTTATCAACACTTCAGAGTAGACTTATAGGACTTATTTTATGTAAAATAAGGTGCTGAATCCACTGCTTAAAACCCCGAAATCCTATCTTTAACCGTTTAGGAGTTCGAGTAAGATTTAGAAAAATAGATATTTGAAAATGTTATATATAAACATTTTATTTGTTTGTACCTTTATTAACTCTTCACAGTTGACTTATAGGACTTATTTTATGTAAAATAAGGTGCTGAATCCTCTGGTTAAAACCACAATGTCCTATCTTTAACCGTTTAGGAGATCGAGTAAAATAGAGAAAAATAGAAATTTGAAAATGTGATACATAAACATTTTATTCGTTTGTACCTTTATTCTTTTTAGAGTAGACTTATAGAACTTAATTTATGTAAAATATGGTGCTGAATCCACTGGTTAAAACCCCGATGTCCTATATTTAACCTTTTATGCGATCGAGTAAAATGGAGAAAAATAGATATTTGAAAATGTGATATATAAACATTTTATTCGTTTGTACCTTTATCAATTCTTCAGAGAAGACATATAGGACTTATTTTATGTAAAATAAGGTGCTAAATCCACAGCTTGAAACCCCGATGTCCTATCTTTAACCGTTTAAGAGATCGAGTAAATTGGAGAATAATAGATATTTGAAAATGTGATATATAAACATTTTATTCGTTTGTACCTTTATCAATTCTTCAGAGTAGACATATAGGACTTATTTTATGTAAAATAAGGTGCTAAATCCACAGCTTGAAACCCTATGTCCTATCTTTAACCGTTTAAGAGATCGAGTAAAATGGATAAAAATAGATATTTGAAAATGTGATATATAAACATTTTATTCGTTTGTACCTTTATCAACACTTCAGAGTAGACTTATAGGACTTATTTTATGTAAAATAAGGTGCTGAATCCACTGCTTAAAACCCCGAAATCCTATCTTTAACCGTTTAGGAGTTCGAGTAAGATTTAGAAAAATAGATATTTGAAAATGTTATATATAAACATTTTATTTGTTTGTACCTTTATTAACTCTACAGAGTTGACTTAATGGACTTTTTTTATGTAAAATAAGGTGCTGAATCCACTGCTTGAAACCCCGATGTCCTATCTTTAACCATTTAGGAGATCGAGTAAAATGGAGAAAAATAGATATTTGAAAATGTGATATATAAACATTTTATTCATTTGTACCTTTATTAACTCTTCACAGTTGACTTATAGGACTTATTTTATGTAAAATAAGGTGCTGAATCCTCTGGTTAAAACCACAATGTCCTATCTTTATCCTATTAAGAGATCGAGTAAAATAGAGAAAAATAGATATTTGAAAATGTGATATATAAACATTTTATTCGTTTGTACCTTTATCAATTCTTCAGAGAAGACTTATAGGACCTATTTTATGTTAAATGGTGTGCTGAATCCACTGGTTAAAACCGCGATGTCCTATCTTTAACCGTTTAAGAGATCGAGTAAAATAGAGAAAAATAGATATTTGAAAATGTGTTATATAAACATTTTAATCGTTTGTACCTTTATCAAACCTTGAGAGTAGACTTATAGTACTGATTTTTTGTAAAATGAGGTGCTGAATTCACTGGTTAAAACCGCGATGTCCTATCTTTAACCGTTTGGGAGATCTAGTATAATGAATAAAAATAGATATTTGAAAATGTGATATATAAATATTTTATTCGTTTGCACCATTATTAACTCTTCAGAGTAGACTCATGAGACTAACTTCATGTAAAATTAGGTGCTGAATCCACTGCTTAAAACCCCGATGTCCAATCTTTAACCGTTTAGGAGATCGAGTAAATTGGGGAATAATAGATATTTCAAAATGTGATATATAAGCATTTTGTTCGTTTGTACCTTTATCCTTCTTAGAGTAGACTTATAGAACTTAATTTATGTAAAATGTGGTGCTGAATCCACTGGTTAAAACCGCGATGTCCTATCTTTAACCTATTAAGAGAACGAGTAAAATAGAGAAAAATAGATATTTGAAAATGTGATATATAAACATTTTATTTGTTTGTACCTTTATCAACTTTTCATAGTAGACATATAGGACTGTTTTTATGTAAAATAAGGTGCTGAATCCACTGGTTAAAACCGCGAAGTCCTACTTTAACCGTTTAGGAGATCGAGTAAAATGGGGAATAATAGATATTTCAAAATGTGATATATAAACATTTTATTCGTTTGTACCTTTATTCTTTTTAGAGTAGACTTACAGGACTTATTTTATGTAAAATGAGGTGCTGAATTCACTGGTTAAAACCCCGATGTCCTATCTTTAACCGTTTAGAAGATCGAGTAAAATGGAGAAAAATAGATATTTGAAAATGTGATATATAAACATTTTATTCGTTTGTACCTTTATCAATTCTTCAGAGAATACTTATAGGACCTATTTTATGTAAAATGGGGTGCTGAATCCACTGGTTAAAACCGCGATGTCATATCTTTAACCGTTTAGGAGATCGAGTAAGATAGAGAAAAATAGATATTTGAAAATGTGGTATATAAATATTTTATTCGTTTGTTCCTTTATGAACTCTTCAGAGTAGACTTATAGAACTTATTTTATGTAAAATGTGGTGCTGAATCCACTGGTTAAAATCGCGATGTCCTATCTTTAACCTTTTAAGAGATCGAGTAAAATTGAGAAAAATAGATATTTGAAAATTGTGATATATAAACATTTTATTCGTTTGTACCTTTATCAACACTTCAGAGTAGACTTATAGGACTTATTTTATGTAAAATAAGGTGCTGAATCCACTGGTTAAAACCGCGAAGTCCTACTTTAACCGTTTAGGAGATCGAGTAAAATGGGGAATAATAGATATTTCAAAATGTGATATATAAACAATTTATTCGATTGTACCTTTATCCTTTTAGAGTAGACTTATAGGACTTATGTCATGTAAAATGAGGTGCTGAATTCACTGATTAAAACCGCGATGCCCGATCTTTAACCGTTTAGGAGATCGAGTAAAATGAATAAAAATAGATATTTGAAAATGTGATATATAAACATTTTATTCGTTTGTACCTTTATCAATTCTTCAGAGTAGACTTATAGGACTTATTTTATGTAAAATAAAGTGCTCAATTCACTGCTTAAAACCCCGATGTCCTATCTTTAACCGTTTAGGAGATCGAGTAAAATGGAGAAAAATAGATATTTGAAAATGTGATATATAAACATTTTATTCGTTTGTACCTTTATCAACACTTCAGAGTAGACTTATAGGACTTATTTTATGTAAAATAAGGTGCTGAATCCACTGCTTAAAACCCTGATGTCCTATCTTTAACCGTTTAGGAGATCGAGTAAAATGGAGAAAAATAGATATTTGAAAATGTGATATATAAACATTTTATTCATTTGTACCTTTATTAACTCTTCACAGTTGACTTATAGGATTTATTTTATGTAAAATGAGGTGCTGAATCCACTGGTTAAAACCGCGATGTCCTATTTTAACCGTTTAGGAGATCGAGTAAAATGGGGAATAATAGATATTTCAATATGTGATATATAAATATTTTATTCGTTTGTACCTTTATCTTTTTTAGAGTACACTTATAGAACTTATTTTATGTAAAATGTGGTGCTGAATCCACTGGTTAAAACCGCGATGTCCTATCTTTAACCGTTTAGGAGATCGAGTAAAATGGGTAATAATGGATATATCAAAATGTGATATTTAAACATTTTATTCGATTGTAAATTTATCCTTTTTAGAGTAGACTTATAAGACTTATTTTATGTAAAATGAGGTGCTGAATCCACTGGTTAAAACCGCGAAGTCCTACTTTAACCGTTTAGGAGATCGAGTAAAATGAATAAAAATAGATATTTGAAAATGTGATATATAAACATTTTATTCGATTGTACCTTTATCAATTCTTCAGAGTAGACTTATAGGTCTTATTTTATGTAAAATAAGGTGCTGAATTCACTGCCTAAAACCCCAATGTTCTATCTTTAACCGTTTAGGAGATCGAGCAAAATAGAGAAAAATAGATATTTGAAAATGTGATATATAAACATTTTAATCGTCTGTACCTTTATCAACCCTTGAGAGTAGACTTATAGTACTTATTTGATGTAAATTGAGGTGCTGAATTCACTAGTGAAAACCGCAATGTCCTATCTTTAACCGTTTAGGAGATCGAGTAAAATACAGAAAAATAGATATTTGAAAATGTGATGTATAAACATTTTATTCGTTTGTACCTTTATCAACTATTCAGAGAGGACTTATAGGACTTATTTTATGTAAAATAAGGTGCTAAATCCACTGCTTGAAACCCCGATGTCCTACCTTTAACCGTTTAGGAGATCGAGTAAAATGGAGAAAAATAGATATTTGAAAATGTGATATATAAATATTTTATTCGTTTGTACCTTTATCAATTCTTCAGAGTAGACATATAGGACTTATTTTATGTAAAATGTGGTGCTGAATCCACTGCCTAAAACCCCGATGTTCTATCTTTAACCTTTTAGGAGATCGAGTAAAATGGAGAAAAATAGATATTTGAAAATGTGATATATAAACATTTTATTCGTTTGTACCTTTATCAATTCTTCAGAAAATACTTATAGGACCTATTTTATGTAAAATGGGGTGCTGAATAAACTGGTTAAAACCGCGATGTCCTATCTTTAACCGTTTAGGAGATCGAGTAAGATAGAGAAAAATCGATATTTGAAAATGTGATATATATACATTTTATTCGTTTGTACCTTTATCAACTCTTCAGAGTAGACCTATAGGACTTATTTTATGTAAAATGTGGTGCTAAATCCACTGCTTAAAACCATAATGTCCTATCTTTAACCGTTTAGGAGATCGAGTAAAATAGAGAAAAATAGAAATTTGAAAATGTGAAACATAAACATTTTATTCTTTTGTACCTTCATCAACTCTTCAGAGTAGACTTATAGAACTGTTTTTATGTAAAATAAGGTGCTGAATCCACTGGTTAAAACCCCGATGTCCTATCTTTAACCGTTTAGAAGATCGAGTAAAATGGAGAAAAATAGATATTTGAATATGTGATATATAAACATTTTATTCGTTTGTACCTTTATTAACTCTTCAGAGTTAACTTAAAGGACTGTTTTTATGTAAAATAAGGTGCTGAATTCACTGCTTGAAACCCCGATGTCCTATCTTCAACCGTTTAGGAGATCGAGTAAATTGGAAAATAATAGATATTTGAAAATGTGATATATAAACATTTTAATCGTTTGTACCTTTATCAAACCTTGAGAGTAGACTTATAGTACTGATTTTTTGTAAAATGAGGTGCTGAATTCACTGGTTAAAACCGCGATGTCCTATCTTTAACCGTTTGGGAGATCTAGTATAATGAATAAAAATAGATATTTGAAAATGTGATATATAAATATTTTATTCGTTTGCACCATTATTAACTCTTCAGAGTAGACTCATGAGACTAACTTCATGTAAAATTAGGTGCTGAATCCACTGCTTAAAACCCCGATGTCCAATCTTTAACCGTTTAGGAGATCGAGTAAATTGGGGAATAATAGATATTTCAAAATGTGATATATAAGCATTTTGTTCGTTTGTACCTTTATCCTTCTTAGAGTAGACTTATAGAACTTAATTTATGTAAAATGTGGTGCTGAATTCACTGGTTAAAACCCCGATGTCCTATCTTTAACCGTTTAGAAGATCGAGTAAAATGGAGAAAAATAGATATTTGAAAATGTGATATATAAACATTTTATTCGTTTGTACCTTTATCAATTCTTCAGAGAATACTTATAGGACCTATTTTATGTAAAATGGGGTGCTGAATCCACTGGTTAAAACCGCGATGTCCTATCTTTAACCGTTTAGGAGATCGAGTAAGATAGAGAAAAATCGATATTTGAAAATGTGATATATATACATTTTATTCGTTTGTACCTTTATCAACTCTTCAGAGTAGACCTATAGGACTTATTTTATGTAAAATGTGGTGCTGAATCCACTGCTTAAAACCATAATGTCCTATCTTTAACCGTTTAGGAGATCGAGTAAAATAGAGAAAAATAGAAATTTGAAAATGTGAAACATAAACATTTTATTCGTTTGTACTTTTATCAACTCTTCAGAGTAGACTTATAGGACTTATTATATGTAAAATGTGGTGCTGAATCCACTGCTTAAAACCACAATGTCCTATCTTTAACCGTTTAGGATATCGAGTAAAATAGAGAAAAATAGAAATTTGAAAATGTGATACATAAACATTTGTAGCCACCTTGGCGCGCAAATTTAAACGTGTGATAAGAGAAGGGAGATAAAGAGGAAGTTAGCTTTTGACAGAAAAAGGAAGAGGAGACAGTAATGACAGTTAGCAATAAAAATAAAAGGTGTTCTAAATAAATTAATAAAAGTGAATCATCGTAAAACGTATAATTGTAAATCGTATCGTAATTGTGTACTTGAGACAATAAATGTAATTTTGGAATCAGTGTTACTTATATTTTTATATACAAATTAAATCCCTCCTAAACATTTTACTCGTTTGTACCTTTATCACTTATAGCACTTATTTTATGTAAAATGTTGTGCTGAATCCACTGCTTAAAACCCCAATGTCCTATCTTTAACCGTTTAGGAGATCGAGTAAAATGGAGAAAAATAGATATTTGAAAATGTGATATATAAACATTTTATTCGTTTGTACCTTTATTAACTCTTCAGAGTTGACTTATAGGACTGTTTTTATGTAAAATAAGGTGCTGAGTCTACTGGTTAAAACCCCGATGTTCTATCTTTAACCGTTTAAAAAATCGAGCAAAATGGAGAAAAAAAGATATTTGAAAATGTGATATATAAACATTTTATTCGTTTGTACCTTTATCAATTCTTCAGAGAAGACTTATAAGACATATTTTATGTAAAATGGGGAGCTGAATCCACTGGTTAAAACCGCGATGTCCTATCTTTAACCGTTCAAGAGATCGAGTAAAGTAGAGAAAAATAGATATTTGAAAATGAGGTATATAAACATTTTATTCGTTTGTACCTTTATCAACCCTTCAGAGTAGACTTATATTACATATTTTATGTAAAATGTGGTGCTGAATCCACTGCCTAAATCCCCGATGTCCTATCTTTAACCTTTTAGGAGATCGAGTAAAATAGAGAAAAATAGATATTTGAAAATGTGGTATATAAACATTTTATACGTTTGTACCTTTATCAACCCTTCAGAGTAGAATTATATTACATATTTTATGTAAAATGTGGTGCTGAATCCACTGCCTAAAACCCCGATGTCCTATATTTAACCCTTTATGAGATCGAGTAAAATGGAGAAAAATAGATATTTGAAAATGTGATATATATACATTTTATTTGTTTGTACCTTTATCAACTTTTCATAGTAGACATATAGGACCGTTTTTATGTAAAATTAGGTGCTGAATCCACTGGTTAAAACCGCGATGTCCTAACTTTAACCGTTTAAGAGATCGAGTAAAATAGAGAAAAATAGATATTTGAAAATGTGATATATAAACATTTTATTCGTTTGTACCTTTATCAACTCTTCAGAGAAGACTTATAGGACTTATTTTATGTAAAATGGGGTGCTGAATCCACTGGCTAAAACCCCGAAATCCTATCTTTAACCGCTTAGGAGTTCGAGTAAGATTTAGAAAAATAGATATTTGAAAATGTGATATATAAACATTTTATTCGTTTGTACCTTTATCAATTCTTCAGAGAAGACTTATAGGACCTATTTTATGTTAAATGGTGTGCTGAATCCACTGGTTAAAACAGCGATGTCCTATCTTTAACCGTTTAAGAGATCGAGTAAAATAGAGAAAAATAGATATTTGAAAATGAGTTATATAAACATTTTATTCGTTTGTACCTTTATCAATTCTTCAGAGTAGACATATAGGACTTATTTTATGTAAAATGGGGTGCTGAATATACTGGTTAAAACCGCGATGTCCTATCTTTAACCGTTTAGGAGATCGAGTAAAATGTAGAAAAATAGATATTTGAAAATGTGATATATAAACATTTTATTCGTTTGTACCTTTATCAACTCTTCAGAGTAAACTTATAAAACTGTTTTTATGTAAAATAAGGTGCTGAATCTACTGCATAAAACCCCGATGTCCTATCTTTAACCGTTTAAGAGATCGAGTAAAATAGAGAAAAATAGATATTTGAAAATGTGTTATATAAACATTTTATTCGTTTGTACCTTTATTAACTCTTCAGAGTTGACTTATAGGACTGTTTTTATGTAAAATAAGGTGCTGAATCCACTGGTTAAAACCCCGATGTCCTATCTTTAACCGTTTAGGAGATCGAGTAAAATAGAGAAAAATAGATATTTGAAAATGTGGTATATAAACATTTTATTCGTTTGTACCTTTATCAACTCTTCAGAGTAGACTTATAGGACTGTTTTTATGTAAAATAAGGTGCCGAATCCACTGGTTAAAACCCCGATGTCCTACCTTTAACCGTTTAGGAGATCGAGTAAAATGGAGAGAAATAGATATTTGAAAATGTGATATATAAACATTTTATTCGTTTGTACCTTTATCAACTCTTCAGAGTAAACTTATAAAACTGTTTTTATGTAAAATAAGGTGCTAAATCTACTGCATAAAACCCCGATGTCCTCTCTTTAACCGTTTAAGTGATCGTGTAAAATGAATAAAATTAGATATTTGAAAATGTGATATATAAACATTTTATTCGTTTGAACCTTTATCAACTCTTCAGAGTAGACTTATAGGACCTACTTCATGTAAAATAAGGTGCTGAATTCACTGCTTAAAACCCCGATGTCCTATCTTTAACCGTTTAGGAGATCGAGTAAAATGAAGAAAAATAGATATTTGAAAATGTGATACATAAACATTTTATTCGTTTGTACCTTTATTCTTTTTAGAGTAGACTTATAGAACTTAATTTATGTAAAATATGGTGCTGAATCCACTGGTTAAAACCGCGATGTCCTATCTTTATCCTATTAAGAGATCGAGTAAATTAGAGAAAAATAGGTATTTGAAAATGTGATATATAAACATTTTATTCGTTTGTACCTTTATCAACTCTTCAGAGTAAACTTATAAAACTGTTTTTATGTAAAATAAGGTGCTGAATCTACTGCATAAAACCCCGATGTCCTATCTTTAACCGTTTAAGAGATCGAGTAAAATAGAGAAAAATAGATATTTGAAAATGTGTTATATAAACATTTTATTCGTTTGTACCTTTATCAATTCTTCAGAGTAGACATATAGGACTTATTTTATGTAAAATGGGGTGCTGAATATACTGGTTAAAACCGCGATGTCCTATCTTTAACCGTTTAGAAGATCGAGTAAAATGTAGAAAAATAGATATTTGAAAATGTGATATATAAACATTTTATTCGTTTGTACCTTTATCAACTCTTCAGAGTAAACTTATATAACTGTTTTTATGTAAAATAAGGTGCTGAATCTACTGCATAAAACCCCGATGTCCTATCTTTAACCGTTTAGGAGATCGAGTAAAATGTAGAATAATAGATATTTGAAAATGTGATATATAAACAATTTATTCATTTGTGCCTTTATCAATTCTTTTGAGTAGACATATAAGACTTATTTTATGTAAAATGGGGTGCTGAATCCACTGGTTAAAACCGCGATGTCCTATCTTTAACCGTTTAGGAGATAGAGTAAAATACAGAAAAATAGATATTTGAGAATGTGATGTATAAACATTTTATTTGTTTGTACCTTTATCAACTCTTCAGAGTGGACTTATTGGACATATTTTATGTAAAATAAGGTGCTGAATCCACTGGTTAAAACCCCGATGTCCTATATTTAACCGTTTAAGAGATCGAGTAAATTGGAGACTAATAGATATTTGAAAATGTGATATATAAACATTTTATTCGTTTGTACCTTTATCAATTCTTCAGAGTAGACATATAGGACTTATTTTATGTAAAATAAGGTGCTAAATCCACTGCCTAAAACCCCGATGTCCTTTCTTTAACCATTTAGGAGATCGTGTAAAATGAATAAAAATCGATATTTGAAAATGTGATATATAAACATTTTATTCGTTGGAACCTTTATCAACTCTTCAGAGTAGACTTATAGGACCTACTTAATGTAAAATAAGGTGCTGAATTCACTGCTTAAAACCCCGATGTCCTATCTTTAATCGTTTAAGAGATCGAGTAAAATAGAGAAAAATAGACATTTGAAAATGTGTTATATAAACATTTTATTCGTTTGTACCTTTATCAACTCTTCAGAGTGGACTTATAGGACTTATTTTATGTAAAATGAGGTGCTGAATCCACTGGTTAAAACCGCGATGTCCTATCTTTAACCGTTTAAGAGATCGAGTAAAATAGAGAAAAATAGATATTTGAAAATGTGTTATATAAACATTTTATTCGTTTGTACCTTTATCAATTCTTCAGAGTAGAAATATAGGACTTATTTTATGTAAAATGGGGTGCTGAATATACTGGTTAAAACCGCGATGTATTATCTTTAACCGTTTAGGAGATCGAGTAAAATGTAGAAAAATAGATATTTGAAAATGTGATATATAAACATTTTATTCGTTTGTACCTTAATCAACTCTTCAGAGTAAACTTATAAAACTGTTTCTATGTAAAATAAGGTGCTGAATCTACTGCATAAAACCCCGATGTCCTATCTTTAACCGTTTAAGAGATCGAGTAAAATAGAGAAAAATAGATATTTGAAAATGTGTTATATAAACATTTTATTCGTTTGTACCTTTATCAATTCTTCAGAGTAGACATATAGGACTTATTTTATGTAAAATGGGGTGCTGAATATACTGGTTAAAATCGCGATGTCCTATCTTTAACCGTTTAGGAGATCGAGTAAAATGTAGAAAAATAGATATTTGAAAATGTGATATATAAACATTTTATTCGTTTGTACCTTTATCAACTCTTCAGAGTAAACTTATAAAACTGTTTTTATGTAAAATAAGGTGCTGAATCTACTGCATAAAACCCCGATGTCCTATCTTTAACCGTATAAGAGATCGAGTAAAATAGAGAAAAATAGATATTTGAAAATGTGTTATATAAACATTTTATTCGTTTGTACCTTTATCAATTCTTCAGAGTAGACATATAGGACTTATTTTATGTAAAATGGGGTGCTGAATATACTGGTTAAAACCGCGATGTCCTATCTTTAACCGTTTAGGAGATCGAGTAAAATGTAGAAAAATAGATATTTGAAAATGTGATATATAAACATTTTATTCGTTTGTACCTTTATCAACTCTTCAGAGTAAACTAATAAAACTGTTTTTATGTAAAATAAGGTGCTGAATCTACTGCATAAAACCCCGATGTCCTATCTTTAACCGTTTAGGAGATCGAGTAAAATGTAGAATAATAGGTATTTGAAAATGTGATATATAAACAATTTATTCATTTGTACCTTTATCAATTCTTTAGAGTAGACATATAAGACTTATTTTATGTAAAATGGGGTGCTGAATCCACTGGTTAAAACCGCGATGTCCTATCTTTAACCGTTTAGGAGATCGAGTAAAATACAGAAAAATAGATATTTGAAAATGTGATGTATAAACATTTTATTCGTTTGTACCTTTATCAACTCTTCAGAGTGGACTTATTGGACATATTTTATGTAAAATAAGGTGCTGAATCCACTGGTTAAAACCCCGATGTCCTATATTTAACCTTTTATGCGATCGAGTAAAATGGAGAAAAATAGATATTTGAAAATGTGATATATAAACATTTTATTCGTTTGTACCTTTATCAATTCTTCAGAGAAGACATATAGGACTTATTTTATGTAAAATAAGGTGCTAAATCCACAGCTTGAAACCCCGATGTCCTATCTTTAACCGTTTAAGAGATCGAGTAAATTGAAGAACAATAAATATTTGAAAATGTGATATATAAACATTTTATTCGTTTGTACCTTTATCAACACTTCAGAGTAGACTTATAGGACTTATTTTATGTAAAATAAGGTGCTGAATCCACTGCTTAAATCCCCGAAATCCTATCTTTAACCGTTTAGGAGATCGAGTAAAATGGATAAAAATAGATATTTGAAAACGTGATATATAAACATTTTATTCGTTTGTACCTTTATCAACACTTCAGAGTAGACTTATAGGACTTATTTTATGTAAAATAAGGTGCTGAATCCACTGCTTAAAACCCCGAAATCCTATCTTTAACCGTTTAGGAGTTCGAGTAAGATTTAGAAAAATAGATATTTGAAAATGTTATATATAAACATTTTATTTGTTTGTACCTTTATTAACTCTTCACAGTTGACTTATAGGACTTATTTTATGTAAAATAAGGTGCTGAATCCTCTGGTTAAAACCACAATGTCCTATCTTTAACCGTTTAGGAGATCGAGTAAAATAGAGAAAAATAGAAATTTGAAAATGTGATACATAAACATTTTATTCGTTTGTACCTTTATTCTTTTTAGAGTAGACTTATAGAACTTAATTTATGTAAAATATGGTGCTGAATCCACTGGTTAAAACCCCGATGTCCTATATTTAACCTTTTATGCGATCGAGTAAAATGGAGAAAAATAGATATTTGAAAATGTGATATATAAACATTTTATTCGTTTGTACCTTTATCAATTCTTCAGAGAAGACATATAGGACTTATTTTATGTAAAATAAGGTGCTAAATCCACAGCTTGAAACCCCGATGTCCTATCTTTAACCGTTTAAGAGATCGAGTAAATTGGAGAATAATAGATATTTGAAAATGTGATATATAAACATTTTATTCGTTTGTACCTTTATCAATTCTTCAGAGTAGACATATAGGACTTATTTTATGTAAAATAAGGTGCTAAATCCACAGCTTGAAACCCTATGTCCTATCTTTAACCGTTTAAGAGATCGAGTAAAATGGATAAAAATAGATATTTGAAAATGTGATATATAAACATTTTATTCGTTTGTACCTTTATCAACACTTCAGAGTAGACTTATAGGACTTATTTTATGTAAAATAAGGTGCTGAATCCACTGCTTAAAACCCCGAAATCCTATCTTTAACCGTTTAGGAGTTCGAGTAAGATTTAGAAAAATAGATATTTGAAAATGTTATATATAAACATTTTATTTGTTTGTACCTTTATTAACTCTACAGAGTTGACTTAATGGACTTTTTTTATGTAAAATAAGGTGCTGAATCCACTGCTTGAAACCCCGATGTCCTATCTTTAACCATTTAGGAGATCGAGTAAAATGGAGAAAAATAGATATTTGAAAATGTGATATATAAACATTTTATTCATTTGTACCTTTATTAACTCTTCACAGTTGACTTATAGGACTTATTTTATGTAAAATAAGGTGCTGAATCCTCTGGTTAAAACCACAATGTCCTATCTTTATCCTATTAAGAGATCGAGTAAAATAGAGAAAAATAGATATTTGAAAATGTGATATATAAACATTTTATTCGTTTGTACCTTTATCAATTCTTCAGAGAAGACTTATAGGACCTATTTTATGTTAAATGGTGTGCTGAATCCACTGGTTAAAACCGCGATGTCCTATCTTTAACCGTTTAAGAGATCGAGTAAAATAGAGAAAAATAGATATTTGAAAATGTGTTATATAAACATTTTATTCGTTTGTACCTTTATCAATTCTTCAGAGTAGAAATATAGGACTTATTTTATGTAAAATGGGGTGCTGAATATACTGGTTAAAACCGCGATGTATTATCTTTAACCGTTTAGGAGATCGAGTAAAATGTAGAAAAATAGATATTTGAAAATGTGATATATAAACATTTTATTCGTTTGTACCTTAATCAACTCTTCAGAGTAAACTTATAAAACTGTTTCTATGTAAAATAAGGTGCTGAATCTACTGCATAAAACCCCGATGTCCTATCTTTAACCGTTTAAGAGATCGAGTAAAATAGAGAAAAATAGATATTTGAAAATGTGTTATATAAACATTTTATTCGTTTGTACCTTTATCAATTCTTCAGAGTAGACATATAGGACTTATTTTATGTAAAATGGGGTGCTGAATATACTGGTTAAAATCGCGATGTCCTATCTTTAACCGTTTAGGAGATCGAGTAAAATGTAGAAAAATAGATATTTGAAAATGTGATATATAAACATTTTATTCGTTTGTACCTTTATCAACTCTTCAGAGTAAACTTATAAAACTGTTTTTATGTAAAATAAGGTGCTGAATCTACTGCATAAAACCCTGATGTCCTATCTTTAACCGTATAAGAGATCGAGTAAAATAGAGAAAAATAGATATTTGAAAATGTGTTATATAAACATTTTATTCGTTTGTACCTTTATCAATTCTTCAGAGTAGACATATAGGACTTATTTTATGTAAATGGGGTGCTGAATATACTGGTTAAAACCGCGATGTCCTATCTTTAACCGTTTAGGAGATCGAGTAAAATGTAGAAAAATAGATATTTGAAAATGTGATATATAAACATTTTATTCGTTTGTACCTTTATCAACTCTTCAGAGTAAACTTATAAAACTGTTTTTATGTAAAATAAGGTGCTGAATCTACTGCATAAAACCCCGATGTCCTATCTTTAACCGTTTAGGAGATCGAGTAAAATGTAGAATAATAGGTATTTGAAAATGTGATATATAAACAATTTATTCATTTGTACCTTTATCAATTCTTTAGAGTAGACATATAAGACTTATTTTATGTAAAATGGGGTGCTGAATCCACTGGTTAAAACCGCGATGTCCTATCTTTAACCGTTTAGGAGATCGAGTAAAATACAGAAAAATAGATATTTGAAAATGTGATGTATAAACATTTTATTCGTTTGTACCTTTATCAACTCTTCAGAGTGGACTTATTGGACATATTTTATGTAAAATAAGGTGCTGAATCCACTGGTTAAAACCCCGATGTCCTATATTTAACCTTTTATGAGATCGAGTAAAATGGAGAAAAATAGATATTTGAAAATGTGATATATAAACAATTTATTCATTTGTACCTTTATCAATTCTTTAGAGTAGACATATAAGACTTATTTTATGTAAAATGGGGTGCTGAATCCACTGGTTAAAACCGCGATGTCCTATCTTTAACCGTTTAGGAGATCGAGTAAAATACAGAAAAATAGATATTTGAAAATGTGATGTATAAACATTTTATTCGTTTGTACCTTTATCAACTCTTCAGAGTGGACTTATTGGACATATTTTATGTAAAATAAGGTGCTGAATCCACTGGTTAAAACCCCGATGTCCTATATTTAACCTTTTATGAGATCGAGTAAAATGGAGAATAATAGATATTTGAAAATGTGATATATAAACATTTTATTCGTTTGTACCTTTATCAATTCTTCAGAGTAGACATATAGGACTTATTTTATGTAAAATAAGGTGCTAAATCCACTGCCTAAAACCCCGATGTCCTTTCTTTAACCATTTAGGAGATCGTGTAAAATGAATAAAAATAGATATTTGAAAATGTGATATATAAACATTTTATTCGTTTGTACCTTTATCAACTCTTCAGAGTAAACTTATAAAACTGTTTTTATGTAAAATAAGGTGCTGAATCTACTGCATAAAACCCCGATGTCCTATCTTTAACCGTTTAAGAGATCGAGAAAAATAGAGAAAAATAGATATTTGAAAATGTGTTATATAAACATTTTATTCGTTTGTACCTTTATCAATTCTTCAGAGTAGACATATAGGACTTATTTTATGTAAAATGGGGTGCTGAAAATACTGGTTAAAACCGCGATGTCCTATCTTTAACCGTTTAGGAGATCGAGTAAAATACAGAAAAATAGATATTTGAAAATGTGATGTATAAACATTTTATTCGTTTGTACCTTTATCAACTCTTCAGAGTGGACTTATTGGACATATTTTATGTAAAATAAGGTGCTGAATCCACTGGTTAAAACCCCGATGTCCTATAATTAACCTTATATGCGATCGAGTAAAATGGAGAAAAATAGATATTTGAAAATGTGATATATAAACATTTTATTCGTTTGTACCTTTATCAATTCTTCAGAGAAGACATATAGGACTTATTTTATGTAAAATAAGGTGCTAAATCCACAGCTTGAAACCCCGATGTCCTATCTTTAACCGTTTAAGAGATCGAGTAAATTGGAGAATAATAGATATTTGAAAATGTGATATATAAACATTTTATTCGTTTGTACCTTTATCAATTCTTCAGAGTAGACATATAGGACTTATTTTATGTAAAATAAGGTGCTAAATCCACAGCTTGAAACCCTATGTCCTATCTTTAACCGTTTAAGAGATCGAGTAAATTGAAGAATAATAGATATTTGATAATGTGATATATAAACATTTTATTCGTTTGTACCTTTATCAACACTTCAGAGTAGACTTATAGGACTTATTTTATGTAAAATAAGGTGCTGAATCCACTGCTTAAATCCCCGAAATCCTATCTTTAACCGTTTAGGAGATCGAGTAAAATGGATAAAAATAGATATTTGAAAATGTGATATATAAACATTTTATTCGTTTGTACCTTTATCAACACTTCAGAGTGGACTTATAGGACTTATTTTATGTAAAATAAGGTGCTGAATCCACTGCTTAAAACCCCGAAATCCTATCTTTAACCGTTTAGGAGTTCGAGTAAAATGGAGAAAAATAGATATTTGAAAATGTGATATATAAACATTTTATTCATTTGTACCTTTATTAACTCTTCACAGTTGACTTATAGGACTTATTTTATGTAAAATAAGGTGCTGAATCCTCTGGTTAAAACCACAATGTCCTATCTTTAACCGTTTAGGAGATCGAGTAAAATAGAGAAAAATAGAAATTTGAAAATGTGATACATAAACATTTTATTCGTTTGTACCTTTATTCTTTTTAGAGTAGACTTATAGAACTTAATTTATGTAAAATATGGTGCTGAATCCATTGGTTAAAACCCCGATGTCCTATATTTAACCTTTTATGCGATCGAGTAAAATGGAGAAAAATAGATATTTGAAAATGTGATATATAAACATTTTATTCGTTTGTACCTTTATCAATTCTTCAGAGAAGACATATAGGACTTATTTTATGTAAAATAAGGTGCTAAATCCACAGCTTGAAACCCCGATGTCCTATCTTTAACCGTTTAAGAGATCGAGTAAATTGGAGAATAATAGATATTTGAAAATGTGATATATAAACATTTTATTCGTTTGTACCTTTATCAATTCTTCAGAGTAGACATATAGGACTTATTTTATGTAAAATAAGGTGCTAAATCCACAGCTTGAAACCCTATGTCCTATCTTTAACCGTTTAAGAGATCGAGTAAAATGGATAAAAATAGATATTTGAAAATGTGATATATAAACATTTTATTCGTTTGTACCTTTATCAACACTTCAGAGTAGACTTATAGGACTTAATTTATGTAAAATATGGTGCTGAATCCACTGGTTAAAACCGCGATGTCCTATCTTTATCCTATTAAGAGATCGAGTAAAATAGAGAAAAATAGATATTTGAAAATGTGATATATAAACATTTTATTCGTTTGTACCTTTATCAATTCTTCAGAGAAGACTTATAGGACCTATTTTATGTTAAATGGTGTGCTGAATCCACTGGTTAAAACCGCGATGTCCTATCTTTAACCGTTTAAGAGATCGAGTAAAATAGAGAAAAATAGATATTTGAAAATGTGTTATATAAACATTTTATTCGTTTGTACCTTTATCAATTCTTCAGAGTAGACATATAGGACTTATTTTATGTAAAATGGGGTGCTGAATATACTGGTTAAAATCGCGATGTCCTATCTTTAACCGTTTAGGAGATCGAGTAAAATGTAGAAAAATAGATATTTGAAAATGTGATATATAAACATTTTATTCGTTTGTACCTTTATCAACTCTTCAGAGTAAACTTATAAAACTGTTTTTATGTAAAATAAGGTGCTGAATCTACTGCATAAAACCCCGATGTCCTATCTTTAACCGTTTAAGAGATCGAGTAAAATAGAGAAAAATAGATATTTGAAAATGTGTTATATAAACATTTTATTCGTTTGTACCTTTATCAATTCTTCAGAGTAGACATATAGGACTTATTTTATGTAAAATGGGGTGCTGAATATACTGGTTAAAACCGCGATGTCCTATCTTTAACCGTTTAGGAGATCGAGTAAAATGTAGAAAAATAGATATTTGAAAATGTGATATATAAACCTTTTATTCGTTTGTACCTTTATCAACTCTTCAGAGTAAACTTATAAAACTGTTTTTATGTAAAATAAGGTGCTGAATCTACTGCATAAAACCCCGATGTCCTATCTTTAACCGTTTAGGAGATCGAGTAAAATGTAGAATAATAGATATTTGAAAATGTGATATATAAACAATTTATTCATTTGTACCTTTATCAATTCTTTAGAGTAGACATATAAGACTTATTTTATGTAAAATGGGGTGCTGAATCCACTGGTTAAAACCGCGATGTCCTATCTTTAACCGTTTAGGAGATCGAGTAAAATACAGAAAAATAGATATTTGAAAATGTGATGTTTAAACATTTTATTCGTTTGTACCTTTATCAACTCTTCAGAGTGGACTTATTGGACATATTTTATGTAAAATAAGGTGCTGAATCCACTGGTTAAAACCCCGATGTCCTATATTTAACCTTTTATGAGATCGAGTAAAATGGAGAAAAATAGATATTTGAAAATGTGATATATAAACATTTTATTCGTTTGTACCTTTATCAATTCTTCAGAGTAGACATATAGGACTTATTTTATGTAAAATAAGGTGCTAAATCCACAGCTTGAAACCCCGATGTCCTATCTTTAACCGTTTAAGAGATCGAGTAAATTGGAGAATAATAGATATTTGAAAATGTGATATATAAACATTTTATTCGTTTGTACCTTTATCAATTCTTCAGAGTAGACATATAGGACTTATTTTATGTAAAATAAGGTGCTAAATCCTCTGCCTAAAACCCCGATGTCCTATCTTTAACCGTTTAGGAGATCGAGTAAAATGTAGAAAAATAGATATTTGAAAATGTGATATATAAACATTTTATACGTTTGTACATTTATCAACACTTCAGAGTAGACTTATAGGACTTATTTTATGTAAAATAAGGTGCTGAATCCACTGCTTAAAACCCCGAAATCCTATCTTTAACCGTTTAGGAGTTCGAGTAAGATTTAGAAAAATAGATATTTGAAAATGTTATATATAAACATTTTATTTGTTTGTACCTTTATTAACTCTTCAAAGTTGACTTAATGGACTGTTTTTATGTAAAATAAGGTGCTGAATCCACTGGTTAAAACCGCGATGTCCTATCTTTATCCTATTAAGAGATCGAGTAAAATAGAGAAAAATAGATATTTGAAAATGTGATATATAAACATTTTATTCGTTTGTACCTTTATCAATTCTTCAGAGAAGACTTATAGGACCTATTTTATGTTAAATGGTGTGCTGAATCCACTGGTTAAAACCGCGATGTCCTATCTTTAATCGTTTAAGAGATCGAGTAAAATAGAGAGAAATAGATATTTGAAAATGTGTTATATAAACATTTTATTCGTTTGTACCTTTATCAATTCTTCAGAGTAGACATATAGGACTTATTTTATGTAAAATGGGGTGCTGAATATACTGGTTAAAACAGCGATGTCCTATCTTTAACCGTTTAGGAGATCGAGTAAAATGTAGAATAATAGATATTTGAAAATGTGATATATAAACAATTTATTCATTTGTACCTTTATCAATTCTTTAGAGTAGACATATAAGACTTATTTTATGTAAAATGGGGAGCTGAATCCACTGGTTAAAACCGCGATGTCCTATCTTTAACCGTTTAGGAGATCGAGTAAAATACAGAAAAATAGATATTTGAAAATGTGATGTATAAACATTTTATTCTTTTGTACCTTTATCAATTCTTCAGAGTAGACATATAGGACTTATTTTATGTAAAATAAGGTGCTAAATCCACAGCTTGAAACCCCGATGTCCTATCTTTAACCGTTTAAGAGATCGAGTAAATTGGAGAATAATAGATATTTGAAAATGTGATATATAAACATTTTATTCATTTGTACCTTTATTAACTCTTCACAGTTGACTTATAGGACTTATTTTATGTAAAATAAGGTGCTGAATCCTCTGGTTAAAACCACAATGTCCTATTTTTAACCGTTTAGGAGATCGAGTAAAATAGAGAAAAATAGAAATTTGAAAATGTGATACATAAACATTTTATTCGTTTGTACCTTTATTCTTTTTAGAGTAGACTTATAGAACTTAATTTATGTAAAATATGGTGCTGAATCCATTGGTTAAAACCCCGATGTCCTATATTTAACCTTTTATGCGATCGAGTAAAATGGAGAAAAATAGATATTTGAAAATGTGATATATAAACATTTTATTCGTTTGTACCTTTATCAATTCTTCAGAGAAGACATATAGGACTTATTTTATGTAAAATAAGGTGCTAAATCCACAGCTTGAAACCCCGATGTCCTATCTTTAACCGTTTAAGAGATCGAGTAAATTGGAGAATAATAGATATTTGAAAATGTGATATATAAACATTTTATTCGTTTGTACCTTTATCAATTCTTCAGAGTAGACATATAGGACTTATTTTATGTAAAATAAGGTGCTAAATCCACAGCTTGAAACCCTATGTCCTATCTTTAACCGTTTAAGAGATCGAGTAAAATGGATAAAAATAGATATTTGAAAATGTGATATATAAACATTTTATTCGTTTGTACCTTTATCAACACTTCAGAGTAGACTTATAGGACTTAATTTATGTAAAATATGGTGCTGAATCCACTGGTTAAAACCGCGATGTCCTATCTTTATCCTATTAAGAGATCGAGTAAAATAGAGAAAAATAGATATTTGAAAATGTGATATATAAACATTTTATTCGTTTGTACCTTTATCAATTCTTCAGAGAAGACTTATAGGACCTATTTTATGTTAAATGGTGTGCTGAATCCACTGGTTAAAACCGCGATGTCCTATCTTTAACCGTTTAAGAGATCGAGTAAAATAGAGAAAAATAGATATTTGAAAATGTGTTATATAAACATTTTATTCGTTTGTACCTTTATCAATTCTTCAGAGTAGACATATAGGACTTATTTTATGTAAAATGGGGTGCTGAATATACTGGTTAAAATCGCGATGTCCTATCTTTAACCGTTTAGGAGATCGAGTAAAATGTAGAAAAATAGATATTTGAAAATGTGATATATAAACATTTTATTCGTTTGTACCTTTATCAACTCTTCAGAGTAAACTTATAAAACTGTTTTTATGTAAAATAAGGTGCTGAATCTACTGCATAAAACCCCGATGTCCTATCTTTAACCGTTTAAGAGATCGAGTAAAATAGAGAAAAATAGATATTTGAAAATGTGTTATATAAACATTTTATTCGTTTGTACCTTTATCAATTCTTCAGAGTAGACATATAGGACTTATTTTATGTAAAATGGGGTGCTGAATATACTGGTTAAAACCGCGATGTCCTATCTTTAACCGTTTAGGAGATCGAGTAAAATGTAGAAAAATAGATATTTGAAAATGTGATATATAAACATTTTATTCGTTTGTACCTTTATCAACTCTTCAGAGTAAACTTATAAAACTGTTTTTATGTAAAATAAGGTGCTGAATCTACTGCATAAAACCCCGATGTCCTATCTTTAACCGTTTAGGAGATCGAGTAAAATGTAGAATAATAGGTATTTGAAAATGTGATATATAAACAATTTATTCATTTGTACCTTTATCAATTCTTTAGAGTAGACATATAAGACTTATTTTATGTAAAATGGGGTGCTGAATCCACTGGTTAAAACCGCGATGTCCTATCTTTAACCGTTTAGGAGATCGAGTAAAATACAGAAAAATAGATATTTGAAAATGTGATGTATAAACATTTTATTCGTTTGTACCTTTATCAACTCTTCAGAGTGGACTTATTGGACATATTTTATGTAAAATAAGGTGCTGAATCCACTGGTTAAAACCCCGATGTCCTATATTTAACCTTTTATGAGATCGAGTAAAATGGAGAAAAATAGATATTTGAAAATGTGATATATAAACAATTTATTCATTTGTACCTTTATCAATTCTTTAGAGTAGACATATAAGACTTATTTTATGTAAAATGGGGTGCTGAATCCACTGGTTAAAACCGCGATGTCCTATCTTTAACCGTTTAGGAGATCGAGTAAAATACAGAAAAATAGATATTTGAAAATGTGATGTATAAACATTTTATTCGTTTGTACCTTTATCAACTCTTCAGAGTGGACTTATTGGACATATTTTATGTAAAATAAGGTGCTGAATCCACTGGTTAAAACCCCGATGTCCTATATTTAACCTTTTATGAGATCGAGTAAAATGGAGAATAATAGATATTTGAAAATGTGATATATAAACATTTTATTCGTTTGTACCTTTATCAATTCTTCAGAGTAGACATATAGGACTTATTTTATGTAAAATAAGGTGCTAAATCCACTGCCTAAAACCCCGATGTCCTTTCTTTAACCATTTAGGAGATCGTGTAAAATGAATAAAAATAGATATTTGAAAATGTGATATATAAACATTTTATTCGTTTGTACCTTTATCAACTCTTCAGAGTAAACTTATAAAACTGTTTTTATGTAAAATAAGGTGCTGAATCTACTGCATAAAACCCCGATGTCCTATCTTTAACCGTTTAAGAGATCGAGAAAAATAGAGAAAAATAGATATTTGAAAATGTGTTATATAAACATTTTATTCGTTTGTACCTTTATCAATTCTTCAGAGTAGACATATAGGACTTATTTTATGTAAAATGGGGTGCTGAAAATACTGGTTAAAACCGCGATGTCCTATCTTTAACCGTTTAGGAGATCGAGTAAAATACAGAAAAATAGATATTTGAAAATGTGATGTATAAACATTTTATTCGTTTGTACCTTTATCAACTCTTCAGAGTGGACTTATTGGACATATTTTATGTAAAATAAGGTGCTGAATCCACTGGTTAAAACCCCGATGTCCTATAATTAACCTTATATGCGATCGAGTAAAATGGAGAAAAATAGATATTTGAAAATGTGATATATAAACATTTTATTCGTTTGTACCTTTATCAATTCTTCAGAGAAGACATATAGGACTTATTTTATGTAAAATAAGGTGCTAAATCCACAGCTTGAAACCCCGATGTCCTATCTTTAACCGTTTAAGAGATCGAGTAAATTGGAGAATAATAGATATTTGAAAATGTGATATATAAACATTTTATTCGTTTGTACCTTTATCAATTCTTCAGAGTAGACATATAGGACTTATTTTATGTAAAATAAGGTGCTAAATCCACAGCTTGAAACCCTATGTCCTATCTTTAACCGTTTAAGAGATCGAGTAAATTGAAGAATAATAGATATTTGATAATGTGATATATAAACATTTTATTCGTTTGTACCTTTATCAACACTTCAGAGTAGACTTATAGGACTTATTTTATGTAAAATAAGGTGCTGAATCCACTGCTTAAATCCCCGAAATCCTATCTTTAACCGTTTAGGAGATCGAGTAAAATGGATAAAAATAGATATTTGAAAATGTGATATATAAACATTTTATTCGTTTGTACCTTTATCAACACTTCAGAGTGGACTTATAGGACTTATTTTATGTAAAATAAGGTGCTGAATCCACTGCTTAAAACCCCGAAATCCTATCTTTAACCGTTTAGGAGTTCGAGTAAAATGGAGAAAAATAGATATTTGAAAATGTGATATATAAACATTTTATTCATTTGTACCTTTATTAACTCTTCACAGTTGACTTATAGGACTTATTTTATGTAAAATAAGGTGCTGAATCCTCTGGTTAAAACCACAATGTCCTATCTTTAACCGTTTAGGAGATCGAGTAAAATAGAGAAAAATAGAAATTTGAAAATGTGATACATAAACATTTTATTCGTTTGTACCTTTATTCTTTTTAGAGTAGACTTATAGAACTTAATTTATGTAAAATATGGTGCTGAATCCATTGGTTAAAACCCCGATGTCCTATATTTAACCTTTTATGCGATCGAGTAAAATGGAGAAAAATAGATATTTGAAAATGTGATATATAAACATTTTATTCGTTTGTACCTTTATCAATTCTTCAGAGAAGACATATAGGACTTATTTTATGTAAAATAAGGTGCTAAATCCACAGCTTGAAACCCCGATGTCCTATCTTTAACCGTTTAAGAGATCGAGTAAATTGGAGAATAATAGATATTTGAAAATGTGATATATAAACATTTTATTCGTTTGTACCTTTATCAATTCTTCAGAGTAGACATATAGGACTTATTTTATGTAAAATAAGGTGCTAAATCCACAGCTTGAAACCCTATGTCCTATCTTTAACCGTTTAAGAGATCGAGTAAAATGGATAAAAATAGATATTTGAAAATGTGATATATAAACATTTTATTCGTTTGTACCTTTATCAACACTTCAGAGTAGACTTATAGGACTTAATTTATGTAAAATATGGTGCTGAATCCACTGGTTAAAACCGCGATGTCCTATCTTTATCCTATTAAGAGATCGAGTAAAATAGAGAAAAATAGATATTTGAAAATGTGATATATAAACATTTTATTCGTTTGTACCTTTATCAATTCTTCAGAGAAGACTTATAGGACCTATTTTATGTTAAATGGTGTGCTGAATCCACTGGTTAAAACCGCGATGTCCTATCTTTAACCGTTTAAGAGATCGAGTAAAATAGAGAAAAATAGATATTTGAAAATGTGTTATATAAACATTTTATTCGTTTGTACCTTTATCAATTCTTCAGAGTAGACATATAGGACTTATTTTATGTAAAATGGGGTGCTGAATATACTGGTTAAAATCGCGATGTCCTATCTTTAACCGTTTAGGAGATCGAGTAAAATGTAGAAAAATAGATATTTGAAAATGTGATATATAAACATTTTATTCGTTTGTACCTTTATCAACTCTTCAGAGTAAACTTATAAAACTGTTTTTATGTAAAATAAGGTGCTGAATCTACTGCATAAAACCCCGATGTCCTATCTTTAACCGTTTAAGAGATCGAGTAAAATAGAGAAAAATAGATATTTGAAAATGTGTTATATAAACATTTTATTCGTTTGTACCTTTATCAATTCTTCAGAGTAGACATATAGGACTTATTTTATGTAAAATGGGGTGCTGAATATACTGGTTAAAACCGCGATGTCCTATCTTTAACCGTTTAGGAGATCGAGTAAAATGTAGAAAAATAGATATTTGAAAATGTGATATATAAACCTTTTATTCGTTTGTACCTTTATCAACTCTTCAGAGTAAACTTATAAAACTGTTTTTATGTAAAATAAGGTGCTGAATCTACTGCATAAAACCCCGATGTCCTATCTTTAACCGTTTAGGAGATCGAGTAAAATGTAGAATAATAGATATTTGAAAATGTGATATATAAACAATTTATTCATTTGTACCTTTATCAATTCTTTAGAGTAGACATATAAGACTTATTTTATGTAAAATGGGGTGCTGAATCCACTGGTTAAAACCGCGATGTCCTATCTTTAACCGTTTAGGAGATCGAGTAAAATACAGAAAAATAGATATTTGAAAATGTGATGTTTAAACATTTTATTCGTTTGTACCTTTATCAACTCTTCAGAGTGGACTTATTGGACATATTTTATGTAAAATAAGGTGCTGAATCCACTGGTTAAAACCCCGATGTCCTATATTTAACCTTTTATGAGATCGAGTAAAATGGAGAAAAATAGATATTTGAAAATGTGATATATAAACATTTTATTCGTTTGTACCTTTATCAATTCTTCAGAGTAGACATATAGGACTTATTTTATGTAAAATAAGGTGCTAAATCCACAGCTTGAAACCCCGATGTCCTATCTTTAACCGTTTAAGAGATCGAGTAAATTGGAGAATAATAGATATTTGAAAATGTGATATATAAACATTTTATTCGTTTGTACCTTTATCAATTCTTCAGAGTAGACATATAGGACTTATTTTATGTAAAATAAGGTGCTAAATCCTCTGCCTAAAACCCCGATGTCCTATCTTTAACCGTTTAGGAGATCGAGTAAAATGTAGAAAAATAGATATTTGAAAATGTGATATATAAACATTTTATACGTTTGTACATTTATCAACACTTCAGAGTAGACTTATAGGACTTATTTTATGTAAAATAAGGTGCTGAATCCACTGCTTAAAACCCCGAAATCCTATCTTTAACCGTTTAGGAGTTCGAGTAAGATTTAGAAAAATAGATATTTGAAAATGTTATATATAAACATTTTATTTGTTTGTACCTTTATTAACTCTTCAAAGTTGACTTAATGGACTGTTTTTATGTAAAATAAGGTGCTGAATCCACTGGTTAAAACCGCGATGTCCTATCTTTATCCTATTAAGAGATCGAGTAAAATAGAGAAAAATAGATATTTGAAAATGTGATATATAAACATTTTATTCGTTTGTACCTTTATCAATTCTTCAGAGAAGACTTATAGGACCTATTTTATGTTAAATGGTGTGCTGAATCCACTGGTTAAAACCGCGATGTCCTATCTTTAATCGTTTAAGAGATCGAGTAAAATAGAGAGAAATAGATATTTGAAAATGTGTTATATAAACATTTTATTCGTTTGTACCTTTATCAATTCTTCAGAGTAGACATATAGGACTTATTTTATGTAAAATGGGGTGCTGAATATACTGGTTAAAACAGCGATGTCCTATCTTTAACCGTTTAGGAGATCGAGTAAAATGTAGAATAATAGATATTTGAAAATGTGATATATAAACAATTTATTCATTTGTACCTTTATCAATTCTTTAGAGTAGACATATAAGACTTATTTTATGTAAAATGGGGAGCTGAATCCACTGGTTAAAACCGCGATGTCCTATCTTTAACCGTTTAGGAGATCGAGTAAAATACAGAAAAATAGATATTTGAAAATGTGATGTATAAACATTTTATTCTTTTGTACCTTTATCAATTCTTCAGAGTAGACATATAGGACTTATTTTATGTAAAATAAGGTGCTAAATCCACAGCTTGAAACCCCGATGTCCTATCTTTAACCGTTTAAGAGATCGAGTAAATTGGAGAATAATAGATATTTGAAAATGTGATATATAAACATTTTATTCATTTGTACCTTTATTAACTCTTCACAGTTGACTTATAGGACTTATTTTATGTAAAATAAGGTGCTGAATCCTCTGGTTAAAACCACAATGTCCTATTTTTAACCGTTTAGGAGATCGAGTAAAATAGAGAAAAATAGAAATTTGAAAATGTGATACATAAACATTTTATTCGTTTGTACCTTTATTCTTTTTAGAGTAGACTTATAGAACTTAATTTATGTAAAATATGGTGCTGAATCCATTGGTTAAAACCCCGATGTCCTATATTTAACCTTTTATGCGATCGAGTAAAATGGAGAAAAATAGATATTTGAAAATGTGATATATAAACATTTTATTCGTTTGTACCTTTATCAATTCTTCAGAGAAGACATATAGGACTTATTTTATGTAAAATAAGGTGCTAAATCCACAGCTTGAAACCCCGATGTCCTATCTTTAACCGTTTAAGAGATCGAGTAAATTGGAGAATAATAGATATTTGAAAATGTGATATATAAACATTTTATTCGTTTGTACCTTTATCAATTCTTCAGAGTAGACATATAGGACTTATTTTATGTAAAATAAGGTGCTAAATCCACAGCTTGAAACCCTATGTCCTATCTTTAACCGTTTAAGAGATCGAGTAAAATGGATAAAAATAGATATTTGAAAATGTGATATATAAACATTTTATTCGTTTGTACCTTTATCAACACTTCAGAGTAGACTTATAGGACTTAATTTATGTAAAATATGGTGCTGAATCCACTGGTTAAAACCGCGATGTCCTATCTTTATCCTATTAAGAGATCGAGTAAAATAGAGAAAAATAGATATTTGAAAATGTGATATATAAACATTTTATTCGTTTGTACCTTTATCAATTCTTCAGAGAAGACTTATAGGACCTATTTTATGTTAAATGGTGTGCTGAATCCACTGGTTAAAACCGCGATGTCCTATCTTTAACCGTTTAAGAGATCGAGTAAAATAGAGAAAAATAGATATTTGAAAATGTGTTATATAAACATTTTATTCGTTTGTACCTTTATCAATTCTTCAGAGTAGACATATAGGACTTATTTTATGTAAAATGGGGTGCTGAATATACTGGTTAAAATCGCGATGTCCTATCTTTAACCGTTTAGGAGATCGAGTAAAATGTAGAAAAATAGATATTTGAAAATGTGATATATAAACATTTTATTCGTTTGTACCTTTATCAACTCTTCAGAGTAAACTTATAAAACTGTTTTTATGTAAAATAAGGTGCTGAATCTACTGCATAAAACCCCGATGTCCTATCTTTAACCGTTTAAGAGATCGAGTAAAATAGAGAAAAATAGATATTTGAAAATGTGTTATATAAACATTTTATTCGTTTGTACCTTTATCAATTCTTCAGAGTAGACATATAGGACTTATTTTATGTAAAATGGGGTGCTGAATATACTGGTTAAAACCGCGATGTCCTATCTTTAACCGTTTAGGAGATCGAGTAAAATGTAGAAAAATAGATATTTGAAAATGTGATATATAAACATTTTATTTGTTTGTACCTTTATCAACTCTTCAGAGTAAACTTATAAAACTGTTTTTATGTAAAATAAGGTGCTGAATCTACTGCATAAAACCCCGATGTCCTATCTTTAACCGTTTAGGAGATCGAGTAAAATGTAGAATAATAGATATTTGAAAATGTGATATATAAACAATTTATTCATTTGTACCTTTATCAATTCTTTAGAGTAGACATATAAGACTTATTTTATGTAAAATGGGGTGCTGAATCCACTGGTTAAAACCGCGATGTCCTATCTTTAACCGTTTAGGAGATCGAGTAAAATACAGAAAAATAGATATTTGAAAATGTGATGTATAAACATTTTATTCGTTTGTACCTTTATCAACTCTTCAGAGTGGACTTATTGGACATATTTTATGTAAAATAAGGTGCTGAATCCACTGGTTAAAACCCCGATGTCTTATATTTAACCTTTTATGAGATCGAGTAAAATGGAGAAAAATAGATATTTGAAAATGTGATATATAAACATTTTATTCGTTTGTACCTTTATCAATTCTTCAGAGTAGACATATAGGACTTATTTTATGTAAAATAAGGTGCTAAATCCACAGCTTGAAACCCCGATGTCCTATCTTTAACCGTTTAAGAGATCGAGTAAATTGGAGAATAATAGATATTTGAAAATGTGATATATAAACATTTTATTCGTTTGTACCTTTATCAATTCTTCAGAGTAGACATATAGGACTTATTTTATGTAAAATAAGGTGCTAAATCCTCTGCCTAAAACCCCGATGTCCTATCTTTAACCGTTTAGGAGATCGAGTAAAATGTAGAAAAATAGATATTTGAAAATGTGATATATAAACATTTTATACGTTTGTACATTTATCAACACTTCAGAGTAGACTTATAGGACTTATTTTATGTAAAATAAGGTGCTGAATCCACTGCTTAAAACCCCGAAATCCTATCTTTAACCGTTTAGGAGTTCGAGTAAGATTTAGAAAAATAGATATTTGAAAATGTTATATATAAACATTTTATTTGTTTGTACCTTTATTAACTCTTCAAAGTTGACTTAATGGACTGTTTTTATGTAAAATAAGGTGCTGAATCCACTGGTTAAAACCGCGATGTCCTATCTTTATCCTATTAAGAGATCGAGTAAAATAGAGAAAAATAGATATTTGAAAATGTGATATATAAACATTTTATTCGTTTGTACCTTTATCAATTCTTCAGAGAAGACTTATAGGACCTATTTTATGTTAAATGGTGTGCTGAATCCACTGGTTAAAACCGCGATGTCCTATCTTTAACCGTTTAAGAGATCGAGTAAAATAGAGAGAAATAGATATTTGAAAATGTGTTATATAAACATTTTATTCGTTTGTACCTTTATCAATTCTTCAGAGTAGACATATAGGACTTATTTTATGTAAAATGGGGTGCTGAATATACTGGTTAAAACAGCGATGTCCTATCTTTAACCGTTTAGGAGATCGAGTAAAATGTAGAATAATAGATATTTGAAAATGTGATATATAAACAATTTATTCATTTGTACCTTTATCAATTCTTTAGAGTAGACATATAAGACTTATTTTATGTAAAATGGGGTGCTGAATCCACTGGTTAAAACCGCGATGTCCTATCTTTAACCGTTTAGGAGATCGAGTAAAATACAGAAAAATAGATATTTGAAAATGTGATGTATAAACATTTTATTCTTTTGTACCTTTATCAATTCTTCAGAGTAGACATATAGGACTTATTTTATGTAAAATAAGGTGCTAAATCCACAGCTTGAAACCCCGATGTCCTATCTTTAACCGTTTAAGAGATCGAGTAAATTGGAGAATAATAGATATTTGAAAATGTGATATATAAACATTTTATTCGTTTGTACCTTTATCAATTCTTCAGAGTAGACATATAGGACTTATTTTATGTAAAATAAGGTGCTAAATCCACAGCTTGAAACCCTATGTCCTATCTTTAACCGTTTAAGAGATCGAGTAAAATGGATAAAAATAGATATTTGAAAATGTGATATATAAACATTTTATTCGTTTGTACCTTTATCAACACTTCAGAGTAGACTTATAGGACTTAATTTATGTAAAATATGGTGCTGAATCCACTGGTTAAAACCGCGATGTCCTATCTTTATCCTATTAAGAGATCGAGTAAAATAGAGAAAAATAGATATTTGAAAATGTGATATATAAACATTTTATTCGTTTGTACCTTTATCAATTCTTCAGAGAAGACTTATAGGACCTATTTTATGTTAAATGGTGTGCTGAATCCACTGGTTAAAACCGCGATGTCCTATCTTTAACCGTTTAAGAGATCGAGTAAAATAGAGAAAAATAGATATTTGAAAATGTGTTATATAAACATTTTATTCGTTTGTACCTTTATCAATTCTTCAGAGTAGACATATAGGACTTATTTTATGTAAAATGGGGTGCTGAATATACTGGTTAAAATCGCGATGTCCTATCTTTAACCGTTTAGGAGATCGAGTAAAATGTAGAAAAATAGATATTTGAAAATGTGATATATAAACATTTTATTCGTTTGTACCTTTATCAACTCTTCAGAGTAAACTTATAAAACTGTTTTTATGTAAAATAAGGTGCTGAATCTACTGCATAAAACCCCGATGTCCTATCTTTAACCGTTTAAGAGATCGAGTAAAATAGAGAAAAATAGATATTTGAAAATGTGTTATATAAACATTTTATTCGTTTGTACCTTTATCAATTCTTCAGAGTAGACATATAGGACTTATTTTATGTAAAATGGGGTGCTGAATATACTGGTTAAAGCCGCGATGTCCTATCTTTAACCGTTTAGGAGATCGAGTAAAATGTAGAAAAATAGATATTTGAAAATGTGATATATAAACATTTTATTCGTTTGTACCTTTATCAACTCTTCAGAGTAAACTTATAAAACTGTTTTTATGTAAAATAAGGTGCTGAATCTACTGCATAAAACCCCGATGTCCTATCTTTAACCGTTTAGGAGATCGAGTAAAATGTAGAATAATAGATATTTGAAAATGTGATATATAAACAATTTATTCATTTGTACCTTTATCAATTCTTTAGAGTAGACATATAAGACTTATTTTATGTAAAATGGGGTGCTGAATCCACTGGTTAAAACCGCGATGTCCTATCTTTAACCGTTTAGGAGATCGAGTAAAATACAGAAAAATAGATATTTGAAAATGTGATGTATAAACATTTTATTCGTTTGTACCTTTATCAACTCTTCAGAGTGGACTTATTGGACATATTTTATGTAAAATAAGGTGCTGAATCCACTGGTTAAAACCCCGATGTCTTATATTTAACCTTTTATGAGATCGAGTAAAATGGAGAAAAATAGATATTTGAAAATGTGATATATAAACATTTTATTCGTTTGTACCTTTATCAATTCTTCAGAGTAGACATATAGGACTTATTTTATGTAAAATAAGGTGCTAAATCCACAGCTTGAAACCCCGATGTCCTATCTTTAACCGTTTAAGAGATCGAGTAAATTGGAGAATAATAGATATTTGAAAATGTGATATATAAACATTTTATTCGTTTGTACCTTTATCAATTCTTCAGAGTAGACATATAGGACTTATTTTATGTAAAATAAGGTGCTAAATCCTCTGCCTAAAACCCCGATGTCCTATCTTTAACCGTTTAGGAGATCGAGTAAAATGTAGAAAAATAGATATTTGAAAATGTGATATATAAACATTTTATACGTTTGTACCTTTATCAACACTTCAGAGTAGACTTATAGGACTTATTTTATGTAAAATAAGGTGCTGAATCCACTGCTTAAAACCCCGAAATCCTATCTTTAACCGTTTAGGAGTTCGAGTAAGATTTAGAAAAATAGATATTTGAAAATGTTATATATAAACATTTTATTTGTTTGTACCTTTATTAACTCTTCAAAGTTGACTTAATGGACTGTTTTTATGTAAAATAAGGTGCTGAATCCACTGGTTAAAACCGCGATGTCCTATCTTTATCCTATTAAGAGATCGAGTAAAATAGAGAAAAATAGATATTTGAAAATGTGATATATAAACATTTTATTCGTTTGTACCTTTATCAATTCTTCAGAGAAGACTTATAGGACCTATTTTATGTTAAATGGTGTGCTGAATCCACTGGTTAAAACCGCGATGTCCTATCTTTAACCGTTTAAGAGATCGAGTAAAATAGAGAGAAATAGATATTTGAAAATGTGTTATATAAACATTTTATTCGTTTGTACCTTTATCAATTCTTCAGAGTAGACATATAGGACTTATTTTATGTAAAATGGGGTGCTGAATATACTGGTTAAAACAGCGATGTCCTATCTTTAACCGTTTAGGAGATCGAGTAAAATGTAGAAAAATAGATATTTGAAAATGTGATATATAAACATTTTATTCGTTTGTACCTTTATCAACTCTTCAGAGTAAACTTATAAAACTGTTTTTATGTAAAATAAGGTGCTGAATCTACTGCATAAAACCCCGATGTCCTATCTTTAACCGTTTAGGAGATCGAGTAAAATGTAGAATAATAGATATTTGAAAATGTGATATATAAACAATTTATTCATTTGTACCTTTATCAATTCTTTAGAGTAGACATATAAGACTTATTTTATGTAAAATGGGGTGCTGAATCCACTGGTTAAAACCGCGATGTCCTATCTTTAACCGTTTAGGAGATCGAGTAAAATACAGAAAAATAGATATTTGAAAATGTGATGTATAAACATTTTATTCTTTTGTACCTTTATCAATTCTTCAGAGTAGACATATAGGACTTATTTTATGTAAAATAAGGTGCTAAATCCACTGGTTAAAACCCCGATGTCCTATATTTAACCTTTTATGAGATCGAGTAAAATGGAGAAAAATAGATATTTGAAAATGTGATATATAAACATTTTATTCGTTTGTACCTTTATCAATTCTTCAGAGTAGACATATAGGACTTATTTTATGTAAAATAAGGTGCTAAATCCACAGCTTGAAACCCCGATGTCCTATCTTTAACCGTTTAGGAGATCGAGTAAAATGTAGAAAAATAGATATTTGAAAATGTGATATATAAACATTTTATACGTTTGTACCTTTATCAACTCTTCAGAGTGGACTTATAGGACTTATTTTATGTAAAATGAGGTGCTGAATCCACTGGTTAAAACCGCGATGTCCTATCTTTAACCGTTTAAGAGATCGAGTAAAATAGCGAAAAATAGATATTTGAAAATGTGGTATATAAACATTTTATACGTTTGTACCTTTATCAACTCTTCAGAGTAGACTTATATTACATATTTTATGTAAAATGTGGTGCTGAATCCACTGCCTAAAACCCCGATGTCCTATCTTTAACCTTTTAGGAGATCGAGTAAAATGGAGAAAAATAGATATTTGAAAATGTGATATATAAACATTTTATTTGTTTGTACCTTTATCAACTTTTCATAGTAGACATATAGGACTGTTTTTATTTAAAATAAGGTGCTGAATCCACTGGTTAAAACTGCGATGTCCTATCTTTAACCGTTTAAGAGATCGAGTAAAATAGAGAAAAATAGATATTTGAAAATGTGGTATATAAACATTTTATACGTTTGTACCTTTATCAACCCTTCAGAGTAGACTTATATTACATATTTTATGTAAAATGTGGTGCTGAATCCACTGCCTAAAACCCCGATGTCCTATCTTTAACCTTTCAGGAGATCGAGTAAAATGGAGAAAAATAGATATTTAAAAATGTGATATATAAACATTTTATTCATTTGTACCTTTATTAACTCTTCACAGTTGACTTATAGGACTTATTTTATGTAAAATAAGGTGCTGAATCCTCTGGTTAAAACCACAATGTCCTATCTTTATCCTATTAAGAGATCGAGTAAAATAGAGAAAAATAGATATTTGAAAATGTGATATATAAACATTTTATTCATTTGTACCTTTATTAACTCTTCACAGTTGACTTATAGGACCTATTTTATGTAAAATGGTGTGCTGAATCCACTGGTTAAAACCGCGATGTCCTATCTTTAACCGTTTAAGAGATCAGTAAAACAGAGAAAAATAGATATTTGAAAATGTGTTATATAAACATTTTATTCGTTTGTACCTTTATCAATTCTTCAGAGTAGACATATAGGACTTATTTTATGTAAAATGAGGTGCTGAATTCACTGGTTAAAACCGCGATGTCCTATCTTTAACCGTTTAGGAGATCGAGTAAAATGAATAAAAATAGATATTCGAAAATGTGATATATAAACATTTTATTCGTTTGTACCTTTATCAACTCTTCAGAGTGGACTTATAGGACTTATTTTATGTAAAATGAGGTGCTGAATCCACGGCTTAAAACCCCGAAATCCTATCTTTAACCGTTTAGGAGGTCGAGTAAGATTTAGAAAAATAGATATTTGAAAATGTTATATATAAACATTTTATTCGTTTGTACCTTTATCAACTCTTCAGAGTAAACTTATAAAACTGTTTTTATGTAAAATAAGGTGCTGAATCTACTGCATAAAACCCCGATGTCCTATCTTTAACCGTTTAGGAGATCGAGTAAAATGTAGAAAAATAGATATTTGAAAATGTGATATATAAACATTTTATTCGTTTGTACCTTTATCAACTCTTCAGAGTAAACTTATAAAACTGTTTTTATGTAAAATAAGGTGCTGAATCTACTGCATAAAACCCCGATGTCCTATCTTTAACCGTTTAGGAGATCGAGTAAAATGTAGAATAATAGATATTTGAAAATGTGATATATAAACAATTTATTCATTTGTACCTTTATCAATTCTTTAGAGTAGACATATAAGACTTATTTTATGTAAAATGGGGTGCTGAATCCACTGGTTAAAACCGCGATGTCCTATCTTTAACCGTTTAGGAGATCGAGTAAAATACAGAAAAATAGATATTTGAAAATGTGATGTATAAACATTTTATTCGTTTGTACCTTTATCAACTCTTCAGAGTGGACTTATTGGACATATTTTATGTAAAATAAGGTGCTGAATCCACTGGATAAAACCCCGATGTCTTATATTTAACCTTTTATGAGATCGAGTAAAATGGAGAAAAATAGATATTTGAAAATGTGATATATAAACATTTTATTCGTTTGTACCTTTATCAATTCTTCAGAGTAGACATATAGGACTTATTTTATGTAAAATAAGGTGCTAAATCCACAGCTTGAAACCCCGATGTCCTATCTTTAACCGTTTAAGAGATCGAGTAAATTGGAGAATAATAGATATTTGAAAATGTGATATATAAACATTTTATTCGTTTGTACCTTTATCAATTCTTCAGAGTAGACATATAGGACTTATTTTATGTAAAATAAGGTGCTAAATCCTCTGCCTAAAACCCCGATGTCCTATCTTTAACCGTTTAGGAGATCGAGTAAAATGTAGAAAAATAGATATTTGAAAATGTGATATATAAACATTTTATACGTTTGTACCTTTATCAACACTTCAGAGTAGACTTATAGGACTTATTTTATGTAAAATAAGGTGCTGAATCCACTGCTTAAAACCCCGAAATCCTATCTTTAACCGTTTAGGAGTTCGAGTAAGATTTAGAAAAATAGATATTTGAAAATGTTATATATAAACATTTTATTTGTTTGTACCTTTATTAACTCTTCAAAGTTGACTTAATGGACTGTTTTTATGTAAAATAAGGTGCTGAATCCACTGGTTAAAACCGCGATGTCCTATCTTTATCCTATTAAGAGATCGAGTAAAATAGAGAAAAATAGATATTTGAAAATGTGATATATAAACATTTTATTCGTTTGTACCTTTATCAATTCTTCAGAGAAGACTTATAGGACCTATTTTATGTTAAATGGTGTGCTGAATCCACTGGTTAAAACCGCGATGTCCTATCTTTAACCGTTTAAGAGATCGAGTAAAATAGAGAGAAATAGATATTTGAAAATGTGTTATATAAACATTTTATTCGTTTGTACCTTTATCAACTCTTCAGAGTAAACTTATAAAACTGTTTTTATGTAAAATAAGGTGCTGAATCTACTGCATAAAACCCCGATGTCCTATCTTTAACCGTTTAGGAGATCGAGTAAAATGTAGAATAATAGATATTTGAAAATGTGATATATAAACAATTTATTCATTTGTACCTTTATCAATTCTTTAGAGTAGACATATAAGACTTATTTTATGTAAAATGGGGTGCTGAATCCACTGGTTAAAACCGCGATGTCCTATCTTTAACCGTTTAGGAGATCGAGTAAAATACAGAAAAATAGATATTTGAAAATGTGATGTATAAACATTTTATTCTTTTGTACCTTTATCAATTCTTCAGAGTAGACATATAGGACTTATTTTATGTAAAATAAGGTGCTAAATCCACTGGTTAAAACCCCGATGTCCTATATTTAACCTTTTATGAGATCGAGTAAAATGGAGAAAAATAGATATTTGAAAATGTGATATATAAACATTTTATTCGTTTGTACCTTTATCAATTCTTCAGAGAAGACATATAGGACTTATTTTATGTAAAATAAGGTGCTAAATCCACAGCTTGAAACCCCGATGTCCTATCTTTAACCGTTTAGGAGATCGAGTAAAATGTAGAAAAATAGATATTTGAAAATGTGATATATAAACATTTTATACGTTTGTACCTTTATCAACTCTTCAGAGTGGACTTATAGGACTTATTTTATGTAAAATGAGGTGCTGAATCCACTGGTTAAAACCGCGATGTCCTATCTTTAACCGTTTAAGAGATCGAGTAAAATAGCGAAAAATAGATATTTGAAAATGTGGTATATAAACATTTTATACGTTTGTACCTTTATCAACTCTTCAGAGTAGACTTATATTACATATTTTATGTAAAATGTGGTGCTGAATCCACTGCCTAAAACCCCGATGTCCTATCTTTAACCTTTTAGGAGATCGAGTAAAATGGAGAAAAATAGATATTTGAAAATGTGATATATAAACATTTTATTTGTTTGTACCTTTATCAACTTTTCATAGTAGACATATAGGACTGTTTTTATTTAAAATAAGGTGCTGAATCCACTGGTTAAAACTGCGATGTCCTATCTTTAACCGTTTAAGAGATCGAGTAAAATAGAGAAAAATAGATATTTGAAAATGTGGTATATAAACATTTTATACGTTTGTACCTTTATCAACCCTTCAGAGTAGACTTATATTACATATTTTATGTAAAATGTGGTGCTGAATCCACTGCCTAAAACCCCGATGTCCTATCTTTAACCTTTCAGGAGATCGAGTAAAATGGAGAAAAATAGATATTTAAAAATGTGATATATAAACATTTTATTCATTTGTACCTTTATTAACTCTTCACAGTTGACTTATAGGACTTATTTTATGTAAAATAAGGTGCTGAATCCTCTGGTTAAAACCACAATGTCCTATCTTTATCCTATTAAGAGATCGAGTAAAATAGAGAAGAATAGATATTTGAAAATGTGATATATAAACATTTTATTCATTTGTACCTTTATTAACTCTTCACAGTTGACTTATAGGACCTATTTTATGTAAAATGGTGTGCTGAATCCACTGGTTAAAACCGCGATGTCCTATCTTTAACCGTTTAAGAGATCAGTAAAACAGAGAAAAATAGATATTTGAAAATGTGTTATATAAACATTTTATTCGTTTGTACCTTTATCAATTCTTCAGAGTAGACATATAGGACTTATTTTATGTAAAATGAGGTGCTGAATTCACTGGTTAAAACCGCGATGTCCTATCTTTAACCGTTTAGGAGATCGAGTAAAATGAATAAAAATAGATATTCGAAAATGTGATATATAAACATTTTATTCGTTTGTACCTTTATCAACTCTTCAGAGTGGACTTATAGGACTTATTTTATGTAAAATGAGGTGCTGAATCCACTGCTTAAAACCCCGAAATCCTATCTTTAACCGTTTAGGAGGTCGAGTAAGATTTAGAAAAATAGATATTTGAAAATGTTATATATAAACATTTTATTTGTTTGTACCTTTATTAACTCTTCAGAGTTGACTTAATGGACTGTTTTTATGTAAAATAAGGTGCTGAATCCACTGCTTGAAACCCCGATGTCCTATCTTTAACCGTTTAGGAGATCGAGTAAAATGGAGAAAAATAGATATTTGAAAATGTGATATATAAACATTTTATTCATTTGTACCTTTATTAACTCTTCACAGTTGACTTATAGGACTTATTTTATGTAAAATAAGGTGCTGAATCCTCTGGTTAAAACCACAATATCCTATCTTTAACCGTTTAGGAGATCGAGTAAAATAGAGAAAAATAGAAATTTGAAAATGTGATACATAAACATTTTATTCGTTTGTACCTTTATTCTTTTTAGAGTAGACTTATAGAACTTAATTTATGTAAAATATGGTGCTGAATCCTCTGGTTAAAACCGCGATGTCCTATCTTTATCCTATTAAGAGATCGAGTAAAATAGAGAAAAATAGATATTTGAAAATGTGATATATAAACATTTTATTCGTTTGTACCTTTTTCAATTCTTCAGAGAAGACTTATAGGACCTATTTTATGTTAAATGGTGTGCTGAATCCACTGGTTAAAACCGCGATGTCCTATCTTTAACCGTTTAAGAGATCGAGTAAAATAGAGAAAAATAGATATTTGAAAATGTGTTATATAAACATTTTATTCGTTTGTACCTTTATCAATTCTTCAGAGTAGACATATAGGACTTATTTTATGTAAAATGGGGTGCTGAATATACTGGTTAAAATCGCGATGTCCTATCTTTAACCGTTTAGGAGATCGAGTAAAATGTAGAAAAATAGATATTTGAAAATGTGATATATAAACATTTTATTCGTTTGTACCTTTATCAACTCTTCAAAGTAAACTTATAAAACTGTTTTTATGTAAAATAAGGTGCTGAATCTAGTGCATAAAACCCCGATGTCCTATCTCTAACCGTTTGGGAGATCGAGTAAAATGGAGAGAAATAGATATTTGAAAATGTGATATATAAACAATTTATTCGTTTGTACCTTTATTAACTCTTCAGAGTTGACTTATAGGACTTATTTTATGTAAAATAAAGTGCTGAATTCACTGATTAAAACCGCGATGTCCTATCTTTAACCGTTTAAGAGATCGAGCAAAATGAATAAAAATAGATATTTGAAAATGTGATATATAAACATTTTATTCGTTTGAACCTTTATTAACTCTTCAGAGTAGACTTATAGGACTTATTTTATGTAAAATGTGGTGCTGAATCCACTGCTTAAAACCCCGATGTCCTATCTTTAACCGTTTAGGAGTTCGAGTAAGATTTAGAAAAATAGATATTTGAAAATGTGATATATAAACATTTTATTTGTTTGTACCTTTATTAACTCTTCACAGTTGACTTATAGGACTTATTTTATGTAACATAAGGTTCTGAATACTCTGGTTAAAACCACAATGTCCTATCTTTAACCGTTTAGGAGATCGAGTAAAATTGAGCAAAATAGAAATTTGAAAATGTGATACATAAACATTTTATTCGTTTGTACCTTTATCCTTTTTAGAGTAGACTTATAGATCTTAATTTATGTAAAATGTGGTGCTGAATCCACCGGTTAAAACCGCGATGTCCTATCTTTAACCGTTTAAGAGATCGAGTAAAATAGAGAAAAATAGATATTTGAAAATGTGTTATATAAACATTTTATTCGTTTGTACCTTTATTAACTCTTTAGAGTAGACATATAAGACTTATTTTATGTAAAATGGGGTGCTGAATCCACTGGTTAAAACCGCGATGTCCTATCTTTAACCGTTTAGGAGATCGAGTAAAATACAGAAAAATAGATATTTGAAAATGTGATGTATAAACATTTTATTCGTTTGTACCTTTATCAACTCTTCAGAGTGGACTTATTGGACATATTTTATGTAAAATAAGGGGCTGAATCCACTGGTTAAAACCCCGATGTCCTATATTTAACCTTTTATGAGATCGAGTAAAATGGAGAAAAATAGATATTTGAAAATGTGATATATAAACATTTTATTCGTTTGTACCTTTATCAATTCTTCAGAGTAGACAGATAGGACTTATTTTATGTAAAATAAGGTGCTAAATCCACAGCTTGAAAACCCGATGTCCTATCTTTAACCGTTTAAGAGATCGAGTAAATTGGAGAATAATAGATATTTGAAAATGTGATATATAAACATTTTATTCGTTTGTACCTTTATCAATTCTTCAGAGTAGACAAATAGGACTTATTTTATGTAAAATGGGGTGCTGAATATACTGGTTAAAACCGCGATGTCCTATCTTTAACCGTTTAGGAGATCGAGTAAAATGTAGAAAAATAGATATTTGAAAATGTGATATATAAACATTTTATTCGTTTGTACCTTTATCAACTCTTCAGAGTAAACTTATAAAACTGTTTTTATGTAAAATAAGGTGCTGAATCTACTGCATAAAACCCTGATGTCCTATCTTTAACCGTTTAGGAGATCGAGTAAAATGTAGAATAATAGATATTTGAAAATGTGATATATAAACAATTTATTCATTTGTACCTTTATCAATTCTTTAGAGTAGACATATAAGACTTATTTTATGTAAAATGGGGTGCTGAATCCACTGGTTAAAACCGCGATGTCCTATCTTTAACCGTTTAGGAGATCGAGTAAAATACAGAAAAATTGATATTTGAAAATGTGATGTATAAACATTTTATTCGTTTGTACCTTTATCAACTCTTCAGAGTGGACTTATTGGACATATTTTATGTAAAATAAGGGGCTGAATCCACTGGTTAAAACCCCGATGTCCTATATTTAACCTTTTATGAGATCGAGTAAAATGGAGAAAAATAGATATTTGAAAATGTGATATATAAACATTTTATTCGTTTGTACCTTTATCAATTCTTCAGAGTAGACAGATAGGACTTATTTTATGTAAAATAAGGTGCTAAATCCACAGCTTGAAAACCCGATGTCCTATCTTTAACCGTTTAAGAGATCGAGTAAATTGGAGAATAATAGATATTTGAAAATGTGATATATAAACATTTTATTCGTTTGTACCTTTATCAATTCTTCAGAGTAGACATATAGGACTTATTTTATGTAAAATAAGGTGCTAAATCCACTGCCTAAAACCCCGATGTCCTATCTTTAACCGTTTAGGAGATCGAGTAAAATGGAGAAAAATAGATATTTGAAAATGTGATATATAAACGTTTTATTCATTTGTATCTTTATTAACTCTTCACAGTTGACTTATAGGACTTATTTTATGTAAAATAAGGTTCTGAATCCTCTGGTTAAAACCACAATGTCCTATCTTTAACCGTTTAGGAGATCGAGTAAAATAGAGAAAAATAGAAATTTGATAATGTGAAACATAAACATTTTATTCGTTTGTACCTTTATCAACTCTTCAGAGTAGACTTATAGGACTGTTTTTATGTAAAATAAGGTGCTGAATCCACTGGTTAAAACCCCGATGTCCTACCTTTAACCTATTAAGAGATCGAGTAAAATAGAGATAAATAGATATTTGAAAATGTGATATATAAACATTTTATTGGTTTGTACCTTTATCAACACTTCAGAGTTGACTTATAATACTTATTTTATGTAAAATGAGGTGCTGAATTCACTGGTTAAAACCGCGATGTCCTATCTTTAACCGTTTAAGAGATCGAGTAAAATAGAGAAAAATAGATATTTGAAAATGTGTTATATAAACATTTTATTCGTTTGTACCTTTATCAATTCTTCAGAGTAGACATATAGGACTTATTTTATGTAAAATGGGGTGCTGAATATACTGGTTAAAATCGCGATGTCCTATCTTTAACCGTTTAGGAGATCGAGTAAAATGTAGAAAAATAGATATTTGAAAATGTGATATATAAACATTTTATTCGTTTGTACCTTTATCAACTCTTCAAAGTAAACTTATAAAACTGTTTTTATGTAAAATAAGGTGCTGAATCTAGTGCATAAAACCCCGATGTCCTATCTTTAACCGTTTAAGAGATCGAGTAAATTGGAGAATAATAGATTTTTGAAAATGTGATATATAAACATTTTATTCGTTTGTACCTTTATCAATTCTTCAGAGTAGACATATAGGACTTATTTTATGTAAAATAAGGTGCTAAATCCACTGCCTAAAACCCCGATGTCCTATCTTTAACCGTTTAGGAGATCGAGTAAAATGGAGAAAAATAGATATTTGAAAATGTGATATATAAACGTTTTATTCATTTGTATCTTTATTAACTCTTCACAGTTGACTTATAGGACTTATTTTATGTAAAATAAGGTTCTGAATCCTCTGGTTAAAACCACAATGTCCTATCTTTAACCGTTTAGGAGATCGAGTAAAATAGAGAAAAATAGAAATTTGATAATGTGAAACATAAACATTTTATTCGTTTGTACCTTTATCAACTCTTCAGAGTAGACTTATAGGACTGTTTTTATGTAAAATAAGGTGCTGAATCCACTGGTTAAAACCCCGATGTCCTACCTTTAACCTATTAAGAGATCGAGTAAAATAGAGATAAATAGATATTTGAAAATGTGATATATAAACATTTTATTGGTTTGTACCTTTATCAACACTTCAGAGTTGACTTATAATACTTATTTTATGTAAAATGAGGTGCTGAATTCACTGGTTAAAACCGCGATGTCCTATCTTTAACCGTTTAGGAGATCGAGTAAAATGAATAAAAATAGATATTTGAAAATGTGATATATAAATATTTTATTCGTTTGCACCTTTATTAACTCTTCAGAGTAGACTTATAGGACTTATTTTATGTAAAATGTGGTGCTGAATCCACTGCTTAAAACCATAATGTCCTATCTTTAACCGTTTAGGAGATCGAGTAAAATAGAGAAAAATAGATATTTGAAAATGTGATATATAAACATTTTATTCGTTTGTACCTTTATCAATTCTTCAGAGAAGACTTATAGGACCTATTTTATGTAAAATGGTGTGCTGAATCCACTGGTTAAAACCGCAATGTCCTATCTTTAACCGTTTAAGAGATCGAGTAAAATAGAGAAAAATAGATATTTGAAAATATGATATATAAACATTTTATTCGTTTGTACCTTTATCAATTCTTCAGAGTAGACATATAGGACTTATTTTATGTAAAATGTGGTGCTGAATCCACTGCTTAAAACCATAATGTCCTATCTTTAACCGTTTAGGAGATCGAGTAAAATAAAGAAAAATAGAAATTTGAAAATGTGAAACATAAACATTTTATTCGTTTGTACCTTTATCAACTCTTCAGAGTAGACTTATAGGACCTACTTTATGTAAAGTAAGGTGCTGAATTCACTGCTTAAAACCGCGATGTCCTATCTTTAACCGTTTAAGAGATCGAGCAAAATGAATAAAAATAGATATTTGAAAATGTGATATATAAACATTTTATTCGTTTGAACCTTTATTAACTCTTCAGAGTAGACTTATAGGACTTATTTTATGTAAAATGTGGTGCTGAATCCACTGCTTAAAACCCCGATGTCCTATCTTTAACCGTTTAGGAGTTCGAGTAAGATTTAGAAAAATAGATATTTGAAAATGTGATATATAAACATTTTATTTGTTTGTACCTTTATTAACTCTTCACAGTTGACTTATAGGACTTATTTTATGTAACATAAGGTTCTGAATACTCTGGTTAAAACCACAATGTCCTATCTTTAACCGTTTAGGAGATCGAGTAAAATTGAGCAAAATAGAAATTTGAAAATGTGATACATAAACATTTTATTCGTTTGTACCTTTATCCTTTTTAGAGTAGACTTATAGATCTTAATTTATGTAAAATGTGGTGCTGAATCCACTGGTTAAAACCGCGATGTCCTATCTTTAACCGTTTAAGAGATCGAGTAAAATAGAGAAAATAGATATTTGAAAATGTGTTATATAAACATTTTATTCGTTTGTACCTTTATTAACTCTTTAGAGTAGACATATAAGACTTATTTTATGTAAAATGGGGTGCTGAATCCACTGGTTAAAACCGCGATGTCCTATCTTTAACCGTTTAGGAGATCGAGTAAAATACAGAAAAATAGATATTTGAAAATGTGATGTATAAACATTTTATTCGTTTGTACCTTTATCAACTCTTCAGAGTGGACTTATTGGACATATTTTATGTAAAATAAGGGGCTGAATCCACTGGTTAAAACCCCGATGTCCTATATTTAACCTTTTATGAGATCGAGTAAAATGGAGAAAAATAGATATTTGAAAATGTGATATATAAACATTTTATTCGTTTGTACCTTTATCAATTCTTCAGAGTAGACAGATAGGACTTATTTTATGTAAAATAAGGTGCTAAATCCACAGCTTGAAAACCCGATGTCCTATCTTTAACCGTTTAAGAGATCGAGTAAATTGGAGAATAATAGATATTTGAAAATGTGATATATAAACATTTTATTCGTTTGTACCTTTATCAATTCTTCAGAGTAGACAAATAGGACTTATTTTATGTAAAATGGGGTGCTGAATATACTGGTTAAAACCGCGATGTCCTATCTTTAACCGTTTAGGAGATCGAGTAAAATGTAGAAAAATAGATATTTGAAAATGTGATATATAAACATTTTATTCGTTTGTACCTTTATCAACTCTTCAGAGTAAACTTATAAAACTGTTTTTATGTAAAATAAGGTGCTGAATCTACTGCATAAAACCCTGATGTCCTATCTTTAACCGTTTAGGAGATCGAGTAAAATGTAGAATAATAGATATTTGAAAATGTGATATATAAACAATTTATTCATTTGTACCTTTATCAATTCTTTAGAGTAGACATATAAGACTTATTTTATGTAAAATGGGGTGCTGAATCCACTGGTTAAAACCGCGATGTCCTATCTTTAACCGTTTAGGAGATCGAGTAAAATACAGAAAAATTGATATTTGAAAATGTGATGTATAAACATTTTATTCGTTTGTACCTTTATCAACTCTTCAGAGTGGACTTATTGGACATATTTTATGTAAAATAAGGTGCTGAATCCACTGGTTAAAACCCCGATGTCCTATATTTAACCTTTTATGAGATCGAGTAAAATGGAGAAAAATAGATATTTGAAAATGTGATATATAAACATTTTATTCGTTTGAACCTTTATCAATTCTTCAGAGTAGACATATAGGACTTATTTTATGTAAAATAAGGTGCTAAATCCACAGCTTGAAAACCCGATGTCCTATCTTTAACCGTTTAAGAGATCGAGTAAATTGGAGAATAATAGATTTTTGAAAATGTGATATATAAACATTTTATTCGTTTGTACCTTTATCAATTCTTCAGAGTAGACATATAGGACTTATTTTATGTAAAATAACGTGCTAAATCCACTGCCTAAAACCCCGATGTCCTATCTTTAACCGTTTAGGAGATCGAGTAAAATGGAGAAAAATAGATATTTGAAAATGTGATATATAAACGTTTTATTCATTTGTATCTTTATTAACTCTTCACAGTTGACTTATAGGACTTATTTTATGTAAAATAAGGTTCTGAATCCTCTGGTTAAAACCACAATGTCCTATCTTTAACCGTTTAGGAGATCGAGTAAAATAGAGAAAAATAGAAATTTGATAATGTGAAACATAAACATTTTATTCGTTTGTACCTTTATCAACTCTTCAGAGTAGACTTATAGGACTGTTTTTATGTAAAATAAGGTGCTGAATCCACTGGTTAAAACCCCGATGTCCTACCTTTAACCTATTAAGAGATCGAGTAAAATAGAGATAAATAGATATTTGAAAATGTGATATATAAACATTTTATTGGTTTGTACCTTTATCAACACTTCAGAGTTGACTTATAATACTTATTTTATGTAAAATGAGGTGCTGAATCCACTGCTTAAAACCATAATGTCCTATCTTTAACCGTTTAGGAGATCGAGTAAAATAGAGAAAAATAGATATTTGAAAATGTGATATATAAACATTTTATTCGTTTGCACCTTTATTAACTCTTCAGAGTAGACTTATAGGACTTATTTTATGTAAAATGTGGTGCTGAATCCACTGCTTAAAACCATAATGTCCTATCTTTAACCGTTTAGGAGATCGAGTAAAATAGAGAAAAATAGATATTTGAAAATGTGATATATAAACATTTTATTCGTTTGTACCTTTATCAATTCTTCAGAGAAGACTTATAGGACCTATTTTATGTAAAATGGTGTGCTGAATCTACTGGTTAAAACCGCGATGTCCTATCTTTAACCGTTTAGGAGATCGAGTAAAATGAATAAAAATAGATATTTGAAAATGTGATATATAAATATTTTATTCGTTTGCACCTTTATTAACTCTTCAGAGTAGACTTATAGGACTTATTTTATGTAAAATGTGGTGCTGAATCCACTGCTTAAAACCATAATGTCCTATCTTTAACCGTTTAGGAGATCGAGTAAAATAGAGAAAAATAGATATTTGAAAATGTGATATATAAACATTTTATTCGTTTGTACCTTTATCAATTCTTCAGAGAAGACTTATAGGACCTATTTTATGTAAAATGGTGTGCTGAATCCACTGGTTAAAACCGCAATGTCCTATCTTTAACCGTTTAAGAGATCGAGTAAAATAGAGAAAAATAGATATTTGAAAATATGATATATAAACATTTTATTCGTTTGTACCTTTATCAATTCTTCAGAGTAGACATATAGGACTTATTTTATGTAAAATGTGGTGCTGAATCCACTGCTTAAAACCATAATGTCCTATCTTTAACCGTTTAGGAGATCGAGTAAAATAAAGAAAAATAGAAATTTGAAAATGTGAAACATAAACATTTTATTCGTTTGTACCTTTATCAACTCTTCAGAGTAGACTTATAGGACCTACTTTATGTAAAGTAAGGTGCTGAATTCACTGCTTAAAACCGCGATGTCCTATCTTTAACCGTTTAAGAGATCGAGCAAAATGAATAAAAATAGATATTTGAAAATGTGATATATAAACATTTTATTCGTTTGAACCTTTATTAACTCTTCAGAGTAGACTTATAGGACTTATTTTATGTAAAATGTGGTGCTGAATCCACTGCTTAAAACCCCGATGTCCTATCTTTAACCGTTTAGGAGTTCGAGTAAGATTTAGAAAAATAGATATTTGAAAATGTGATATATAAACATTTTATTTGTTTGTACCTTTATTAACTCTTCACAGTTGACTTATAGGACTTATTTTATGTAACATAAGGTTCTGAATACTCTGGTTAAAACCACAATGTCCTATCTTTAACCGTTTAGGAGATCGAGTAAAATTGAGCAAAATAGAAATTTGAAAATGTGATACATAAACATTCTATTCGTTTGTACCTTTATCCTTTTTAGAGTAGACTTATAGATCTTAATTTATGTAAAATGTGGTGCTGAATCCACTGGTTAAAACCGCGATGTCCTATCTTTAACCGTTTAAGAGATCGAGTAAAATAGAGAAAAATAGATATTTGAAAATGTGTTATATAAACATTTTATTCGTTTGTACCTTTATTAACTCTTTAGAGTAGACATATAAGACTTATTTTATGTAAAATGGGGTGCTGAATCCACTGGTTAAAACCGCGATGTCCTATCTTTAACCGTTTAGGAGATCGAGTAAAATACAGAAAAATAGATATTTGAAAATGTGATGTATAAACATTTTATTCCTTTGTACCTTTATCAACTCTTCAGAGTGGACTTATTGGACATATTTTATGTAAAATAAGGGGCTGAATCCACTGGTTAAAACCCCGATGTCCTATATTTAACCTTTTATGAGATCGAGTAAAATGGAGAAAAATAGATATTTGAAAATGTGATATATAAACATTTTATTCGTTTGTACCTTTATCAATTCTTCAGAGTAGACAGATAGGACTTATTTTATGTAAAATAAGGTGCTAAATCCACAGCTTGAAAACCCGATGTCCTATCTTTAACCGTTTAAGAGATCGAGTAAATTGGAGAATAATAGATATTTGAAAATGTGATATATAAACATTTTATTCGTTTGTACCTTTATCAATTCTTCAGAGTAGACAAATAGGACTTATTTTATGTAAAATGGGGTGCTGAATATACTGGTTAAAACCGCGATGTCCTATCTTTAACCGTTTAGGAGATCGAGTAAAATGTAGAAAAATAGATATTTGAAAATGTGATATATAAACATTTTATTCGTTTGTACCTTTATCAACTCTTCAGAGTAAACTTATAAAACTGTTTTTATGTAAAATAAGGTGCTGAATCTACTGCATAAAACCCTGATGTCCTATCTTTAACCGTTTAGGAGATCGAGTAAAATGTAGAATAATAGATATTTGAAAATGTGATATATAAACAATTTATTCATTTGTACCTTTATCAATTCTTTAGAGTAGACATATAAGACTTATTTTATGTAAAATGGGGTGCTGAATCCACTGGTTAAAACCGCGATGTCCTATCTTTAACCGTTTAGGAGATCGAGTAAAATACAGAAAAATTGATATTTGAAAATGTGATGTATAAACATTTTATTCGTTTGTACCTTTATCAACTCTTCAGAGTGGACTTATTGGACATATTTTATGTAAAATAAGGTGCTGAATCCACTGGTTAAAACCCCGATGTCCTATATTTAACCTTTTATGAGATCGAGTAAAATGGAGAAAAATAGATATTTGAAAATGTGATATATAAACATTTTATTCGTTTGAACCTTTATCAATTCTTCAGAGTAGACATATAGGACTTATTTTATGTAAAATAAGGTGCTAAATCCACAGCTTGAAAACCCGATGTCCTATCTTTAACCGTTTAAGAGATCGAGTAAATTGGAGAATAATAGATTTTTGAAAATGTGATATATAAACATTTTATTCGTTTGTACCTTTATCAATTCTTCAGAGTAGACATATAGGACTTATTTTATGTAAAATAAGGTGCTAAATCCACTGCCTAAAACCCCGATGTCCTATCTTTAACCGTTTAGGAGATCGAGTAAAATGGAGAAAAATAGATATTTGAAAATGTGATATATAAACGTTTTATTCATTTGTATCTTTATTAACTCTTCACAGTTGACTTATAGGACTTATTTTATGTAAAATAAGGTTCTGAATCCTCTGGTTAAAACCACAATGTCCTATCTTTAACCGTTTAGGAGATCGAGTAAAATAGAGAAAAATAGAAATTTGATAATGTGAAACATAAACATTTTATTCGTTTGTACCTTTATCAACTCTTCAGAGTAGATTTATAGGACTGTTTTTATGTAAAATAAGGTGCTGAATCCACTGGTTAAAACCCCGATGTCCTACCTTTAACCTATTAAGAGATCGAGTAAAATAGAGATAAATAGATATTTGAAAATGTGATATATAAACATTTTATTGGTTTGTACCTTTATCAACACTTCAGAGTTGACTTATAATACTTATTTTATGTAAAATGAGGTGCTGAATTCACTGGTTAAAACCGCGATGTCCTATCTTTAACCGTTTAGGAGATCGAGTAAAATGAATAAAAATAGATATTTGAAAATGTGATATATAAATATTTTATTCGTTTGCACCTTTATTAACTCTTCAGAGTAGACTTATAGGACTTATTTTATGTAAAATGTGGTGCTGAATCCACTGCTTAAAACCATAATGTCCTATCTTTAACCGTTTAGGAGATCGAGTAAAATAGAGAAAAATAGATATTTGAAAATGTGATATATAAACATTTTATTCGTTTGTACCTTTATCAATTCTTCAGAGAAGACTTATAGGACCTATTTTATGTAAAATGGTGTGCTGAATCCACTGGTTAAAACCGCAATGTCCTATCTTTAACCGTTTAAGAGATCGAGTAAAATAGAGAAAAATAGATATTTGAAAATATGATATATAAACATTTTATTCGTTTGTACCTTTATCAATTCTTCAGAGTAGACATATAGGACTTATTTTATGTAAAATGTGGTGCTGAATCCACTGCTTAAAACCATAATGTCCTATCTTTAACCGTTTAGGAGATCGAGTAAAATAAAGAAAAATAGAAATTTGAAAATGTGAAACATAAACATTTTATTCGTTTGTACCTTTATCAACTCTTCAGAGTAGACTTATAGGACCTACTTTATGTAAAGTAAGGTGCTGAATTCACTGCTTAAAACCCCGATGTCCTATCTTTAACCGTTTAGGAGATCGAGTAAAATGGAGAAAAATAGATATTTGAAAATGTGATACATAAACATTTTATTCGTTTGTACCTTTATTCTTTTTAGAGTAGACTTATAGAACTTAATTTATGTAAAATATGGTGCTGAATCCACTGGTTAAAACCGCGATGTCCTATCTTTATCCTATTAAGAGATCGAGTAAAATAGAGAAAAATAGATATTTGAAAATGTGATATATAAACATTTTATTCGTTTGTACCTTTATCAATTCTTCAGAGAAGACTTATAGGACCTATTTTATGTAAAATGGCGTGCTGAATCCACTGGTTAAAACCGCGATGTCCTATCTTTAACCGTTTAAGAGATCGAGTAAAATAGAGAAAAATAGATAGTTGAAAATGTGATATATAAACATTTTATTCGTTTGTACCTTTATCAATTCTTCAGAGTAGACATATAGGACTTATTTTATGTAAAATGGGGTGCTGAATATACTGGTTAAAACCGCGATGTCCTATCTTTAACCGTTTAGGAGATCGAGTAAAATGTAGAAAAATAGATATTTGAAAATGTGATATATAAACATTTTATACGTTTGTACCTTTATCAACTCTTCAGAGTGGACTTATAGGACTTATTTTATGTAAAATGAGGTGCTGAATCCACTGGTTAAAACCGCGATGTTTTATCTTTAACCGTTCAAGAGATCGAGTAAAATAGAGAAAAATAGATATTTGAAAATGTGGTATATAAACATTTTATACGTTTGTACCTTTATCAACTCTTCAGAGTAGACTTATATTACATATTTTATGTAAAATGTGGTGCTGAATCCACTGCCTAAAACCCCGATGTCCTATCTTTAACCTTTTAGGAGATCGAGTAAAATGGAGAAAAATAGATATTTGAAAATGTGATATATAAACATTTTATTTGTTTGTACCTTTATCAACTTTTCATAGTAGACATATAGGACTGTTTTTATGTAAAATAAGGTGCTGAATCCACTGGTTAAAACCGCGATGTCCTATCTTTAACCGTTTAAGAGATCGAGTAAAATAGAGAAAAATAGATATTTGAAAATGTGGTATATAAACATTTTATACGTTTGTACCTTTATCAACCCTTCAGAGTAGACTTATATTACATATTTTATGTAAAATGTGGTGCTGAATCCACTGCCTAAAACCCCGATGTCTTATCTTTAACCTTTCAGGAGATCGAGTAAAATGGAGAAAAATAGATATTTGAAAATGTGATATATAAACATATTATTCATTTGTACCTTTATTAACTCTTCACAGTTGACTTATAGGACTTATTTTATGTAAAATTAGGTGCTGAATCCTCTGGTTAAAACCACAATGTCCCATCTTTAACCGTTTAGGAGATCGAGTAAAATAGAGAAAAATAGAAATTTGAAAATGTGATACATAAACATTTTATTCGTTTGTACCTTTATTCTTTTTAGAGTAGACTTATAGAACTTAATTTATGTAAAATATGGTGCTGAATCCACTGGTTAAAACCGCGATGTCCTATCTTTAACCTTTCAGGAGATCGAGTAAAATGGAGAAAAATAGATATTTGAAAATGTGATATATAAACATATTATTCATTTGTACCTTTATTAACTCTTTACAGTTGACTTATAGGACTTATTTTATGTAAAATTAGGTGCTGAATCCTCTGGTTAAAACCACAATGTCCCATCTTTAACCGTTTAGGAGATCGAGTAAAATAGAGAAAAATAGAAATTTGAAAATGTGATACATAAACATTTTATTCGTTTGTACCTTTATTCTTTTTAGAGTAGACTTATAGAACTTAATTTATGTAAAATGTGGTGCTGAATCCACTGCCTATAACCTTGATGTCCTATCTTTAACCGTTTAGGAGTTCTAGTAAAATGGAGAAAAATAGATTTTTGAAAATGTGATATATAAACATTTTATTCGTTTGTACCTTTATCAACTTATCATAGTAGACATATGGGACTGTTTTTATGTAAAATAAGGTGCTGAATCCACTGGTTAAAACCATGATGTCCTATCTTTAACCGTTTAGAAGATCGAGTGAAATTGAGAAAAATAGATATTTGAAAATGTGATATATATACATTTTATTCGTTTGTACCTTTATCAACTCTTCAGAGTAGACTTATAGGACTTATTTTATGTAAAATGTGGTGCTGAATCCACTGCTTAAAACCCCAATGTCCTATCTTTAACCGTTTAGGAGATCGAGTAAAATAGAGAAAAATAGAAATTTGATAATGTGAAACATAAACATTTTATTCGTTTGTACCTTTATCAACTCTTCAGAGTAGACTTATAGGACTGTTTTTATGTAAAATAAGGTGCTGAATCCACTGGTTAAAACCCCGATGTCCTACCTTTAACCTATTAAGAGATCGAGTAAAATAGAGATAAATAGATATTTGAAAATGTGATATATAAACATTTTATTGGTTTGTACCTTTATCAACACTTCAGAGTTGACTTATAATACTTATTTTATGTAAAATGAGGTGCTGAATTCACTGGTTAAAACCGCGATGTCCTATCTTTAACCGTTTAGGAGATCGAGTAAAATGAATAAAAATAGATATTTGAAAATGTGATATATAAATATTTTATTCGTTTGCACCTTTATTAACTCTTCAGAGTAGACTTATAGGACTTATTTTATGTAAAATGTGGTGCTGAATCCACTGCTTAAAACCATAATGTCCTATCTTTAACCGTTTAGGAGATCGAGTAAAATAGAGAAAAATAGATATTTGAAAATGTGATATATAAACATTTTATTCGTTTGTACCTTTATCAATTCTTCAGAGAAGACTTATTGGACCTATTTTATGTAAAATGGTGTGCTGAATCCACTGGTTAAAACCGCGATGTCCTATCTTTAACCGTTTAAGAGATCGAGTAAAATAGAGAAAAATAGATATTTGAAAATATGATATATAAACATTTTATTCGTTTGTACCTTTATCAATTCTTCAGAGTAGACATATAGGACTTATTTTATGTAAAATGGGGTGCTGAATATACTGGTTAAAACCGCGATGTCCTATCTTTAACCGTTTACGAGATCGAGTAAAATGTAGAAAAATAGATATTTGAAAATGTGATATATAAACATTTTATACGTTTGTACCTTTATCAACTCTTCAGAGTGGACTTATAGGACTTATTTTATGTAAAATGAGGTGCTGAATCCACTGGTTAAAACCGCGATGTTTTATCTTTAACCGTTCAAGAGATCGAGTAAAATAGAGAAAAATAGATATTTGAAAATGTGGTATATAAACATTTTATACGTTTGTACCTTTATCAACTCTTCAGAGTAGACTTATATTACATATTTTATGTAAAATGTGGTGCTGAATCCACTGCCTAAAACCCCGATGTCCTATCTTTAACCATTCAGGAGATCGAGTAAAATGGAGAAAAATAGATATTTGAAAATGTGATATATAAACAATTTATTCATTTGTACCTTTATCAATTCTTTAGAGTAGACATATAAGACTTATTTTATGTAAAATGGGGTGCTGAATCCACTGGTTAAAACCGCGATGTCCTATCTTTAACCGTTTAGGAGATCGAGTAAAATACAGAAAAATAGATATTTGAAAATGTGATGTATACACATTTTATTCGTTTGTACCTTTATCAACTCTTCAGAGTGGACTTATTGGACATATTTTATGTAAAATAAGGTGCTGAATCCACTGGTTAAAACCCCGATGTCCTATATTTAACCTTTTATGAGATCGAGTAAAATGGAGAAAAATAGATATTTGAAAATGTGATATATAAACATTTTATTCGTTTGTACCTTTATCAATTCTTCAGAGTAGACATATAGGACTTATTTTATGTAAAATAAGGTAATAAATCCACAGCTTGAAAACCCGATGTCCTATCTTTAACCGTTTAAGAGATCGAGTAAATTGGAGAATAATAGATATTTGAAAATGTGATATATAAACATTTTATTCGTTTGTACCTTTATCAATTCTTCAGAGTAGACATATAGGACTTATTTTATGTAAAATAAGGTGCTAAATCCACTGCCTAAAACCCCGATGTCCTATCTTTAACCGTTTAGGAGATCGAGTAAAATGGAGAAAAATAGATATTTGAAAAAGTGATATATAAACATTTTATTCGTTTGTACCTTTATCAATTCTTCAGAGAAGACTTATAAGACTTATTTTATGTAAAATGGGGTGCTGAATCCACTGGTTAAAACCGCGATGTCCTATCTTTAACCGTTTAGGAGATCGAGTAAAATGGAGAGAAATAGATATTTGAAAATGTGATATATATACATTTTATTTGTTTGTACCTTTATCAACACTTCAGAGTAGACTTATAGGACTTATTTTATGTAAAATAAGGTGCTGAATCCACTGCTTAAAACCCCGATGTATTATCTTTAACCGTTTAGGAGATCGAGTAAAATGGAGAAAAATAGATATTTGAAAATGTGATATATAAACATTTTATTCGTTTGTACCTTTATCAACACTTCAGAGTAGACTTATAGGACTTATTTTATGTAAAATAAGGAGCTGAATCCACTGCATAAAAACCCGATGTCCTATCTTTAACCGTTTAGGAGATCGAGTAAAATGTAGAATAATAGTTATTTGAAAATGTGATATATAAACAATTTATTCGTTTGTACCTTTATCAATTCTTCAGAGTAGACATATAAGACTTATTTTATGTAAAATGGGGTGCTGAATCCACTGGTTAAAATTGCGATGTCCTATCTTTAACCGTTTAGGAGATCGAGTAAAATGAATAAAAATAGATATTTGAAAATGTGATATATAAACATTTTATTCGTTTTAACCTTTATTAACTCTTCAGAGTAGACTTATAGGACTTATCTTATGTAAAATGTGGTGCTGAATCCACTGCTTAAAACCCCGATGTTCCTATCTTTAACCGTTTAGGAGTTCGAGTAAGATTTAGAAAAATAGATATTTGAAAATGTGATATATAAACATTTTATTTGTTTTTACCTTTATTAACTCTTCAGAGTTGACATAAAGGACTGTTTTTATGTAAAATAAGGTGCTGAATCCACTGCTTGAAACCCCGATGTCCTATCTTCAACCGTTTAGGAGATCAAGTAAATTGAAGAATAATAGATATTTGAAAATGTGATATATAAACATTTTAATCGTTTGTACCTTTATCAAACCTTGAGTGTAGACTTATAGTACTTATTTTATGTAAAATGAGGTGCTGAATTCACTGGTTAAAACCGCGATGTCCAATCATTAACCGTTTAGGAGATCGAGTAAAATGGAGAGAAATAGATATTTGAAAATGTGATATATAAACATTTTATTCGTTTGTACCTTTATCAACACTTCAGAGTAGACTTATAGGACTTATTTTATGTAAAATAAGGTGCTGAATCCACTGCTCAAAACCCCGATGTCCTATCTTTAACCGTTTAGGAGATCGAGTAAAATGTAAAATAATAGATATTTGAAAATGTGATCTATAAACAATTTATTCGTTTGTACCTTTATCAATTCTTCAGAGTAGACATATAAGACTTATTTTATGTAAAATGGGGTGCTGAATCCACTGGTTAAAATTGCGATGTCCTATCTTCAACCGTTTAGGAGATCGAGTAAAATGAATAAAAATAGATATTTGAAAATGTGATATATAAACATTTTATTCGTTTGAACCTTTATTAACTCTTCAGAGTAGACTTATAGGACTTATCTTATGTAAAATGTGGTGCTGAATTTACTGCTTAAAACCCCGATGTTCCTATCTTTAACCGTTTAGGAGTTCGAGTAAGATTTAGAAAAATAGATATTTGAAAATGTGATATATAAACATTTTATTCGTTTGTACCTTTATTAACTTTTCAGAGTTGACTTATAGGACTGTTTTTATGTAAAATAAGGTGCTGAATCCACTGGTTAAAACCCCGATGTCCAATCTTTAACCGTTTAGGAGATCGAGTAAAATGGAGAGAAATAGATATTTGAAAATGTGATATATAAACATTTTATTCGTTTGTACCTTTATCAACACTTCAGAGTAGACTTATAGGACTTATTTTATGTAAAATAAGGTGCTGAATCCACTGCTTAAAACCCCGATGTCCTATCTTTAACCGTTTAGGAGATCGAGTAAAATGTAGAATAATAGATATTTGAAAATGTGATCTATAAACAATTTATTCGTTTGTACCTTTATCAATTCTTCAGAGTAGACATATAAGACTTATTTTATGTAAAATGGGGTGCTGAATCCACTGGTTAAAATTGCGATGTCCTATCTTCAACCGTTTAGGAGATCGAGTAAAATGAATAAAAATAGATATTTGAAAATGTGATATATAAACATTTTATTCGTTTGAACCTTTATTAACTCTTCAGAGTAGACTTATAAGACGTATTTTATGTAAAATGTGGTGCTGAATCCACTGCTTGAAACCCCGATGTCCTATCTTCAACCGTTTAGGAGATCGAGTAAATGGGAGAATAATAGATATTTGAAAATGTGATATATAAACATTTTATTCGTTTGTACCTTTATTAACTTTTCAAAGTTGACTTATAGGACTGTTTTTATGTAAAATAAAGTGCTGAATTCACTGACTAAATCCGCGATGTCCTATCTTTAACCTATTAAGAGATCGATAAAATAGAGAAAAATAGATATTTGAAAATGTGATATATAAACATTTTATACGTTTGTACCTTTATCAACACTTCAGAGTAGACTTATAGGACTTATTTTATGTAAAATAAGGTGCTGAATCCACTGCTTAAAACCCCGATGTTCTATCTTTAACCGTTTAGGAGATCGAGTAAAATGGAGAAAAATAGATATTTGAAAATATGATATATAAACATTTTATTGATTTGTACCTTTATTAACTCTTTACAGTTGACTTATATGACTTATTTTATGTAAAATAAGGTGCTGAATCCTGTGGTTAAAACCGCGATGTCCTATCTTTAACCGTTTTGGAGATCGAGTAATATGGAGAAAAATAGATATTTGAAAATGTGATATATAAACATTTTATTCGTTTGTACCTTTATCAATTCTTCAGAGTAGATTTATAGGACTTATTTTATGTAAAATAAGGTGCTGAATCCACTGCTTAAAACCCCGAAATCCTATCTATAACCGTTTAAGAGATCGAGTAAAATGGAGAAAAATTGATATTTGAAAATGTGATATATAAACATTTTATTCATTTGTACCCTTATTAACTCTTCAGAGTTGACTTATAATACTTATTTTATGTAAAATGAGGTGTTGAATCCACTGGTTAAAACCCCGATGTCCTATCTTTAACCGTTTAGGTGTTCGAGTAAGATTTAGAAAAATAGATATTTGAAAATGTGATATATAAACATTTTATTTGTTTGTACCTTTATTAACTCTTCAGAGTTGACTTAATGGACTGTTTTTATGTAAAATAAGGTGCTGAATCCACTGCTTGAATCCCCGATGAAATATCCTTAACCGTTTAGGAGATCGAGTAAAATGGAGAAAAATAGATATTTGAAAATGTGATATATAAACATTTTATTCGTTTGTACCTTTATCAACTCTTCAGAGTAGACTTATAGGACTTATTTTATGTAAAATAAGGTGCTAAATCCACTGCTTGAAACCCCTATGTCCTATCTTTAACCGTTTAGGAGATCGAGTAAAATGGAAAAAAATAGATATTTGAAAATAAGATATATAAACATTTTATTCATTTGTACCTTTATTAACTCTTAAGAGTTGACTTATGGGACTTATTTTATGTAAAATGGGGTGCTGAATCCACTGGTCAAAACCGCGATGTCCTATCTTTAATCGCTTAGGAGGTCAAGTAAAATGGAGAAAAAAAGATATTTGAAAATTTGATATATAAACATTTTATTCGTGTGTACCTTTATCAACTCTTTAGAGTAGACATATAGGACTGTTTTCATGTAAAATAAGGTGCTGAATCCAGTGCTTAAAACCCCGATGTCCTATCTTTAACCGTTTAGGAGATCGAGTAAAATGGGGAATAATAGATATTTCAAAATGTGATATATAATCATTTTATTCGTTTGTACCTTTATCCTTTTTAGAGTAGACTTATAGGACTTATTTTATGTAAAATGAGGTGCTGAATTCACTGATTAAAACCGCGATGTCCTATATTTAACCGTTTAGGAGATCGAGTAAAATGGGGAATAAAACATATTTCAAAATGTGATATATAATCATTTTATTCGTGTGTACCTTTATCCTTTTTAGAGTAGACTTATAGAACTTATTTTATATAAAATGAGGTGCTGAATCCACTGGTTAAATCCGCGATGTCCTATCTTTAACAGTTTAGGAGATCGAGTAAAATGGGGAATAATAGATATTTCAAAATGTGATATATAAACATTTTATTCGTTTGTACCTTTATCAACCCTTGAGAGTAGACTTATAGTACTTATTTTATGTAAAATGAGGTGCTGAATTCACTAATGAAAACCGCGATGTCCTATCTTTAACCGATTAGGAGATCGAGTAAATTGGAGAATAATAGATATTTGAAAATGTGATATATAAACATTTTAATCGTTTGTACCATTATCAACCCTTAAGAGTAAACTTAAAGTACTTATTTTATGTAAAATGGGGTGCTGAATCCACTGGTCAAAACCGCGATGTCCTATCTTTAACCGTTTAGGAGATCAAGTAAAATGGAGAAAAAAAGATATTTGAAAATTTGATATATAAACATTTTATTCCTTTGTACCTTTATCAACTCTTTAGAGTAGACATATAGGACTGTTTTTATGTAAAATAAGGTGCTGAATCCAGTGCTTAAAACCCCGATGTCCTATCTTTAACCGTTTAGGAGATTGAGTAAAATGGGGAATAATAGATATTTTAAAATGTGATATATAAACATTTTATTCGTTTGTACCTTTATTCGTTTTTGAGTAGACTTATAGGACTTATTTTCTGTAAAATAAGGAGCTGAATTTACTGATTAAAACCGCGATGTCCTATATTAACCGTTTAGGGGATCGAGTAAAATGGGGAATAATAGATATTTCAAAATGTGATATATAAACATTTTATTTGTTTGTACCTTTATCCGTTTTAGAGTAGACTTATAGGACTTATTTGATGTAAAATAAGGTACTTAATCCACTGGTTAAAACCCCGATGTCCTATCTTTAACCGTTTAGGAGATCGAGTAAAATGAGTAAAAATAGATATTTGAAAATTCGATATATAAACATTTTATTCGTTTTGTACCTTTATCCTTTTTAGAGTAGACTTATAGGACTTATTTTATGTAAAATAAGGTGCTGAATCCACTGCTTGAAACCCCGATGTCCTGTGTTTAACCGTTTAGGAGATCGAGTAAAATGGAGAAAAATAGATATTTGAAAATATGATACATAAACATTTTATTCGTTTGTACCTTTATCAATTCTTCAGAGTAGATCTATAGGACTTATTTTATGTAAAATAAGGTACTTAATCCACTGGTTAAAACCCCGATGTTCTATCTTTAACCGTTTAGGAGATCGAGTAAAATAGAGAAAAATAGATATTTGAAAATGTGATGTATAAACATTTTATTCGTTTGTTTCTTTATCCTTTTCAGAGAAGACTTATAAGACTTATTTTATGTAAAATGAGGTGCTGAATTCACTGGTTAAAACCGCGATGTCCTATCTTTAACTGTTTAGGAGATCGAGTAAAATAAATAAGAATAGATATTTGAAAATGTGATATATAAACATTTTATTCGTTTGTACCATTATCAACTCTTCAGAGTAGACTAATAGAACTTATTTTATGTAAGTAGAGGAAAAAGGATTTACTGCTGTAAATCCAACCCCTAGCCCCAATCCCTTCCCCTATAAGAAAACAGCCCCTATAGATAGGTTTCCCCTGTTGAAGATCTACCCCTGTGTAAAAAAAAATCGCCAAAAAGGCTGTTACTTTTGAAAATAAAGTTTGAGCAATCTGTAATAGATGGCGTTATTAGTTAAATACTGAAAATAATATTTGCAAAGGTTAAATGAATATCAATTAATATGACACGTGTAGGTATAGGAAATGAACTTGCAATTATAAAAAACAATACCGTTATTCAGATGTTAAATGAATATCAAATTAAATAATGCTCACTACACGTGTGCATTCGTCATCTTACTTACGTATGTATAGACAATTGTGAGAATTTACATGTATTAGATGACGACACATTACATAACTGTGGCACGGAATATTAAGTGTCGGCATCCGATCCTCACCTTGAAAGCGAAAGTTGTTCTCTAATTATTGTTTTCGTCTAAAGAAACACATTTCTATTGCTTCAATGAACTTTAATCAAAACAAACATATGGAATTAATAAATTTTACTTTTAATGTTAATGAATCACTTTATGTTTGTAATTAAATGTATAATAAAAATACACATATACTATAAATAAATATTATCTAATTAATAACATACATAAGATTTGTTTTAACAAAATTTTAAGTGTCTTTGTAATCCTCAATATGTAGCGAAACTTGTTCCAAATTCGAATTCGGTTCATCTCTTCCCTCTTTCATTTTTCCATCGATTGTGTTTATCAAAAACATAAATATTCCTTTGTGATAATCATTCTCACATACATTGAAAATGAATGAATTATCGTATGCCATTAATTTTTTTAATAGTGGAATATTTGTATGGAAAATTGCATCACAATACAATTTTTCTAAGAAGTGCTTCATAGTGTAATAATTGGCGAATATGTTGTTAATATTCAAATTTTCACATATTCTTTTAAAATTTGTCTCATCCAATGAATCGGAACAAATGATTGAGCAGTAATATAATAAATGTTGTGGGTTCATTTGTTCAAGACGTGAAACACTCTCCTCATCCATTTGAAATTCATTTGGATTTGAGACAAATTTCACCAAATCTTTGAATTCAATATTTTCTTTATTTTCAAAGTAATACGTTAAATTGGCCACTAGCTTATCACACAATAATTTGTTATTAAAACATGTTTTTATAGTTTCACTATTTAAAGAGGTGAATATACCGACACGAAAGATTTGCCATGGAACAAAAATTTCGTTTAACAAATCCGAAACTGGCGTATCAGGATCGTTTAGATTCGAATAAATGTAATTCTCAGACGTCACTATGTAATTGCGAATTTGATCAAAATCGAACTGACTAAATTCACTTAACCAAGCTTCAACGCTTTCTGCCATTTTTCACCCGTTCTTTTTACAATTAAAAAGACTAATCTATTGATTTTTAAAGACTGGTCTTCTTTCATCTCTAGCCCTCTTATATAACTGTGTCCTGCAAGAATAAGGGGGGTTGTGGTATCTCGGGGTGTAACAGAGCAACATAAACACAATTTAAAAATATAACTTAAATTTATTTATTTACCATACATTATATAATAATTTATTTGGAACTGAAGCTGGCTAATGTAGAAACGAAACGATGTTCAGACCAAGATAGAAGATGTAGAACACTTTTGTACTTTTGTAATCTAATAAGAACACGAGGGTTCTTTTGATCATTGCATTATAATTTTTTTTAAAATTCAAGGGAGAGTTTGTGGTATTATGGGTAGTGACCAAATGGACATAAACACAATTTAAAAATACGATATAAATTTTTTTTATTTACATACATTTATTTACATTGTAATGTGTTAAATGTTGTTGTGTATCGTCGTTGGGGCTTTGAACTGGAGCCAATGTCGAAGTACTGGAAGTGGAACTGAAGCTGGATGCTGGACGATGTAGAAACGAAGAAACGATGTTCAGACTTTGATAGACGGAATGTCTAGCTCCAACGATGTATAACACTTTTATAACGCTTTATTACTGTAAGAACACGAGGGTTCTGTTGATGATTGAATTATAAGTTCTTTTATAATCGAAGGGAGAGTTTAGGATATTATTGATAATCACAACTCAAGGTGTTTCAGATTTATATGAAGTTTATTAACACACGTATAAAATACAATACGAGCCATGTAGACTTTCCATAAATACAAAATGATTTTTAATGAATTATAAGAATGTGAAATATTTAAATTGATTTTAGACACATATTTGTACATTACAACATAATATAAAAGAAATAGATATATACAATTTAAAAATATAAAAATACAATTTTAATACATCAGCTGTTCCCCGTCAACTCTCGTCAAAATTGCGACGGTCTGCTGCTGCCCCTTCGATCTGAAACAGAAATAAAAAATTAAGATATGAAAATATTATAATTATCAATATAAATGTACTTACATCAGGTGTTCTCCGTCACGCCTCGTCTATATTGCGACGGTCTGCTGCTGCCCCTTCGATCTGAAACAGAAATAAAAAAATTAACAAAAGAAGATGTTTTAATTATCAATATAAATGTACTTACATCATCATCTGCCCCTTCCCACTCCTGTCTCTCTCGTTCCCGTTCCTCCTCCAACCGCCGCTCTTCTTCTTCCCGCCGCTGCTGTTCTTCCACTTCTCTGGCGACCAGACACACCAGGGAGTGCGCGCCGAATCCAGAATCCCAATAAAAGATTCTTAACCTTTTTCCGCATGGGCAGTCTTTCTCTCTGCTATTCAATCGTTCTTTTATGCGGTCTTGCACGCACCCCTCCTCAAACAGATTTAACTTCCACCGGAAGCTGACTTCATGTTTGGTGAAGGTCCTGTTCGCAGGCTCTTCCCTCACCACGACAGAAGAGGTCAGTTGGAAACTGCTATTCCAACCGCACACGAAGAAAGATTCGCCACAACGAAAACATTCACGCCGATAATTGTTTATCGCGTCTTTAATTTTTTTCGCGGGCATTTAATTCTTCGTGCTGATTTATCTCTTCCGTAAAATCAACTTTAAAGACGGACACATCCGGTCCGGCAAAAACTATTTTCACCCAATTATATATATAATTATATAAATTATATATATATATAAAATTTAAAACAACGTAAACTGTTTACGCTTAGTATTTGTAAATTGCACCGTACATTAAATGATCTCACAAAGAAATTAAATATTCATGAAAATATAAATATGTATAATAAATATTAGCATTCAATCGACTAATTTTTAATGCACGTGTCTTCAATAATGACATAATAGAAACAAGTTACAAAGTATGTATTGTTTTGAATAAAAAACATAATTTTAGGAGAATATATATGTAGGTAATAACTGCACACGTATTCTGCAGTTTGAAATTGCTGTTTCTAAGCCGATAAATCCGAAATATGAGCGCCCATTATTTGTTGATGGTGTTTGGGTTTAAAACTACAGTTTTAAAACAACTAGCAAGAGAATATCTAGTAAATTTTGGTAAGTTAAACAGATTTTTATTTGATTGATTTTATTATCATCTAAACATATTCTTTAGTGGACTATGATGAAGACACAAAAAGGCACGACTTCCTTCATCCATTAAATCCAATAACTACACTGGCATATCTAATGTATTTGCAAAAAAATAGAACTCAAGCTGGTATATTCGATCGATCCTCTTTTGCTGTCATTATATACTATATGATTCATAATTTATTTGCCGGTTTTAACCAACATGAATTACAAATTGACACAATTTTTTCTCAAATGGCGGAATTGGGTCTGTTAGACTATAAAAAATCAAAAATTTTAATAATTCTACCTATGAAAGAAAATTACGAGCTTATTTTGAACATGATCAAACGTAATAATGGTCTTGACATATTAACCATTGAATATATTGAAAAACAACACATTACGTTTGAGTGTTTTGCAAAATATTTTAAACTTCCTACTGTGACTGTCGATCATAGGAATATCGAGTCCTCCATTAATAAAATTTACAATACCGCAAAATTCCTATACCTTCCTCAAATATTTTCGAATGTCAAATTATTTAAAAATTATGTGTGCGATAGCGGATATGACTTAAAAGTAAAAGAAGAATATATATGTAAAAAAATGAAAAAATTTTGATTTTTTATAAAGAAAGAGTTGTAATTCCTTTAAATTTCTGCGGAATAATAATTGCCAGATCTTCAACTAATTTGTTAGGTGTTTTAAGAAGCGGATTGGTAGACCCAACATACATAGGAGAACTCAGCAGTGAGTTCATTGCAGATTCAGATTGTACATTGACAGAAGGACAAAAATTCGCTCAAATTGTCATTTTACCAACCGCCCAATTGAAGACATCTATAACCCCTACAGAAGTGCTACCAAATTTTTTGAGAAAAGCCTTAAATTATGGCTCAGGTGGAAAATAATAAAATAATGGGAATATGTTATATCAACTATTATGAACTTATTAAATTCATATTATATTATACCTACATATTTAAAACAAATATAAAATAAAATATTATATAAGCAACTGTCTTTGTTTAATTCGAAAACCCCCTTATTGCTGACAAATAGGCTCGTATGTATATATATATCCTATATACACCTATATAATGTGATGTTAAGATCTAAATCATTACAGAAATAAAAATGAATACGATAAGCGAGTTAAGTTCACAAACTATAAAGATGATATTTCAAATTATAAAAAGTTCAATGTGTGATAAATTTAATAAACCGATTTTTTAAAGTGAATTCAAGTAAATACATCAAAAGCACCGAAAATGCAAGTAAAATTGAAACAAACCTAGGGATATTAAAGGAACAACTTGAGACATTGAAGAATATTTTCATTGAAAAAAAAGGTGGAGGCGATGTATCAACAAGTAATGGAAGACTAATATGGAAAGACCTTAAATCTATTTTTAAAAGTAGAATTTTAACCGGAAAGGTCATAAATATATCATATAAAGACCCAAAATTATTTCTAAATAAGGCGTATCGCAGTGTTCAAATTAAAATTAAGAAAATATTAAAAAAAACTCCGGTGAAAGTGAACTTTGTCTTTTTGGGCAAATTTGTACTGCCTAGTACCGGAAAACAAGAGGTAAAATCATTTATGGTAGAAAATCATCTAATTGATAAAAATTCGGATTTCAAAACTATATATCAAACTATTGCAACAAAAATTTTAAATAATCTCGACGATTTTCAACAGAAAGAGAGCGGATGGGCGATCGAAAGTATAATTGGTTTAAAGGTAAATATTAATAAATATGAACCCATTTGTTTAGGACAATCTACTTATATTGAATTAAGTAACTTTTTAAAAAGAAAAAAAGCCATCATAAATGTTCATAATAACGACTCTCTATGTATTTTATATAGTATTTTAGCAGCAAAATTTCCCAACACGAATAATGCCAATAGAGTTTCCTCCTATAAGCATAAATTAAAATATTTAAACTATAAAGATTTTACCTTCCCCTTTACATTTGATCAAATACCAAAATTTGAAAAAAAAATAACCTTCGAATAAATGTATACATGTATTAAAAAAAGAAGGTATACCCGATTATTATATCAAGAAATAATTCGGTCTTAAACAAAACAGTACACCTCTTAGCCTTAACAAAAAAAGTCGATTATGATTACAATTTTCCCAATAAATCAAAGAAAGTATATCATTTTTGTTTAAAAAAAGACCTTTCTCGTTTAATATCTAATCAAAGATTCATTAGTAAACGATCTAAAATACATGTTTGCGACATTTGTTTAAATTGTTTTTTAAATAATTCTAAATACCAACAACACATAGAAATATGTTCTCAATATAATGATTGTAAAACCACTTTACCCGATGAAAATAATTCTACACTCAAATTTAAAAATTTCCAATTTCAACAATTACAACCTTTTGTAGTTTATGCAGACTTTGAGAGTATATTGGAGAAAAATATTGTAGAGGAAGACATTTTACAAAATCACCGCCCCTATAGTGTGACCTTTTATTTTAAATGTTCATATGACGAGAACTTATCCAGATTTAAATTATATAGAGGATTTGATTATCCCCGCTGGTTTGTTAAAGAAATGGTGGCATTGTCCTATGAAATCGATAAAATAGTTAAAACGCCCAAAGCTTTATTTTTAACAACACATCAAGAATACGAATTTAAGCATTGTAATATATGTCACATTTGTAAGGAACCTATTAAAGAAAATGAGGTTAAAGTAAAAGATCATAACCATTTCAATGGAGAATACAATGGTCCCTCACATCAATTGTGTAACCAAAAATGTAAAAAACAAAAATATTTACCAATCATTATTCACAATAGTTCCAATTATGATACACACTTTTTTATTCAAGAATTAGCGGAATATGATAAAGGCGGCGTCACACTAATTTTAAGTTCAACTGAAAAATACATATCATTTCAAAAATATGTAATCAATAGTAGCATTTCCCTAAGATTTTTAGATTCTTTCAAATTTTTGCCTGAAAGCTTGGACAACCTATCAAAAAATTTGGAAAATGAGAGAAAAATTTTAACAAAGTCTTTTGTACAGAACGAGGATGAATTTAAATTAGTTTGTAAAAAGGGAGTATTTTGTTATGACTACATAGACAATATTGACAAACTTGATGACACCGTATTGCCCAGAATTGAATTATTCTATTCTCAATTATATGATAAGAATATTAGCGACGATGAATATAATCACGCATTAAATGTGTGGAATAAAATGAAAATAAAAAATTTGGGGGAATATATAGATTTATATCTAAAAACCGATACCTTATTGTTAGCCGATGTGTTTGAAAATTATAGAAAAACAAGCTTAAAAACATATGGATTAGACCCCGTACACTATTTGACAAACGCCTCATTTTCCTTTGACGCAATACTCAAATATACGAAAATTCAATTAGAACTCATTGTTGATACCGATATGTATAACATGATTGAGAAATATTTACGAGGGGGATTAGTTCAAAGTAATTGTAAATATTCAGAGGCAAACAACAAATATATGCAAAATTATAATCCCGAAATTGAATTTACATATTTATTTTAAGGTGATTTTGTTAATTTATACGGATATGTAATGACAAAACCGCTACCATACGGAGGATTTCAATGGGTGGACCCAACGTTAATAAATCTAAAAGAGTTACCAGATGAGGATTCGCCATATGGATATATTTTCGAAGTGGACATAGAGACGCCACAACAAATGTTCGATAAACACAAATATTTACCTTTTTGTCCCGAACACGCAATTCCCACAAACGGAAAAGAGAAAAAGTTAATAACAAGTCTTTATCCGAAGAAAAGTATGTAATTCATCATGCATATTTAAGACAATGTTTAGAAAACAATCTAAGAGTTACTAATATTCATAGAGTTATAAAATTCAATCAATCAAGATGGATGAAAGAATTTATTGAATTAAATAGCGAGTTAAGACGGAATGCGAATAGCACTTTTGAAAAGAATTATTATAAACACTGTACTAACTGTTTATATGGCAAATCAATACAGTCTGTTAGAAAGTATAGGGACATAAAATTGGCAACGTCTTGGGAGGGACATTTCGGGTGTCATAGGTATATTGCAATGCCGCATTTTAAACGCTCTACAATATTTTCTGAAAATTTTGTTGCAATAGAATTGAACAAATTTGAAGTTAAATTAGATAAGCCTATTTATGTTGGTTTTGCAATATTAGATATTGCAAAGGAAACACTTTATAATTTTCATTATAACTTCGTTCGAGAAAATTACGGGGATTTGGCAAAATTATTATACATCGATACTGATAGCCTTATTTATGAGATAGAACATATTGATATTTATGAAGAAATGAAGAAAAATATTCATTCATTTGATACATCAAATAATGACAAAAATGTCCTGTATGACAAAAATATCCTGTTCAATATTCCAATAACAAAAAAAATTCCTGGAAAACTAAAGGACGAATTAAATGGGAAGATTATGACTCATTTCGTATCCCTAAGAAGCAAAATGTATTGGACAAATTTCCCTTTGTCCCATTTTGTTTTTTATTGTTTGTCTTCCGCGGGTTGTTTTCTGTCTTGTTCCTAAGACCACAGAATATCATATATAGAAGTGCGACTCCTCCCCTTTTACCCGGAATGAAGGTTGAGTGCACTTGGGGGGCATAAATTGAAGACCAGACGGACAGATTGTTCGTTGGTGTTCTCAATTTGTTACTTTATTTTGTCTTACCGATTGAAGTAGTATAGTACGAACTTACATTGGGGGGATGTGGGCACCAGGCTTTACGTTTTTAAAACTCATATTTCGTACGTATATCGCTTCCTTTACATGCGCTTGGGGTGTTGAGCAGAAGAAAACTTACAGAAAAAAGAACAATAGAAAAAGGGAGGAGTCGTACTTCTGTGTATGATATTCTGTGCCTAAGACATCCCGGACGGACATGCGCTGTTTCGGGTCCCCTTTTCTGCTTCCCAGCGAGGGAGAATTTTTCACGGTCAATTGACGACTTAACTAGAATTGTAAAATTTCGATCACGCGATCGGACGTTTTTGCTTTTTTCTTTTACTTAAAACTGCTTACTTTAAACCTTCTTTTTATTTTTTATCATTACATTAATCATCTTTTGCACGTATAAATTGCTTGTGGGCTTTGCCAATTGTTATTAGAACTAATTAGTGCTTTTTTTGGTGCGTTGTGCATACTATTTTCGGCATTTTGCCTCTTTGTTCACCTATACCGCAAAGGAGACGCCATCAAGACGCCGAAGACGCCTTCCAAGGATCAATTAATTGGATTCACTTCGTCAACAATTAAAGTAAGTGTTTTATTTGTCTTATTTGCCTTTTATTTGCTTGTTATTTGCCGTTTATGCACTCTATTGCTTGCTGCGCTATTGAACTTTTATATTTTTTGGGCTATCGCGGTAAGGTAGTTTAGTTTTTACTCATAATTTACCCCCGCGTTGTCCATTTTTTGGTCCTTCGAGCCGCATATTATCCGATAATTGCATTTATTCGCTTTATTAAACGCATTTAACATCGTAAATTCCTTATAAACGCGCTTCTTCGCCGTTTGACCTTCGCATACCAAATTTATTCTAGTTGGTATTAAAACGACTTTTTCCACTTTTCGTGAAATTTTTCACTGTTTCTACGCCAATTTATTTCGGTTGGTGTTCAACATCGATTTTTTGCATTAAACAGCTGATTCTAACAGTTGTTTGACTTGATTTCGTACTTTTTCTTTCGCACATTTTTCCTGATCGATTTAAATTTGTCAATAAATTTCCGTTTTGCTGTTTGTCGTCTTTCAAGTAATATCTTCAATATAAAGTGGGATAAATTCACGAACAGTACTATACGATTGTTGACTCTATTGTCCTTTGCAATTTCAATACATTTTTTTCCCCTTTTTCTCTCATTCAATTGCCTTTATCATGGGTACTCGTCAATTGAGAACACTTCAGTCGGTTCGCGAGACGCTAGTTACGGCAATTAACGAAATTCACGACTTTGCGGTTCAGGCTCGAACCGATCCTACACAACTCCCCTATTTAAAGGTTTCGTATCCTCGCGTGAAGGGTCTCGAAGGTCAGTACATTGATTGCCACAATGAAATTTTGTCGGCCAGATCAATATTAAAAGAGTCCACAGCGGAGGACATTGCCTCTTATTCCGCCGTTATGAAACAAACTTTAGAGATCCAAATCGCTTATTTGGATTTAATTGAACCAACTGCACCCAATGTGACTCCCAACACGATTCAAGGCCCAAAATCTAAAGCACGGTTACCAAAAATTGCAATTCCCACCTTTAGCGGTCATTTTAAAGAATGGTCCACGTTCAAAGATTTAATTGAATCCTTGATCCATTCAGATGCAGACTTGAGCAACGTTGAAAAGTTTCAATATCTTCAATCCGCACTATCGGGAGATGCTCTACAGGTGATTCGCACCTTTAGCATAAACAGCGAGAATTACGAACTTGCTTACAATGCCTTGTGTACCGCCTATTCGGGTAAACGTAAGTTTGTTACATCGTGTTGGGAGGAAATATTAAATGTTGGTTTCAAGGGAAAATCGGCCTTACGGGCACTCTTTTTCACGGTGAAAGAAAACATGTCTATGTTAGCGGCTCATGGTTTTGTAATAAATGTTCTCGCGGATTTTATTTCGTTTCATTTGATCTCAAATAAACTCGATATGACCTTGCGTGAAGCTTTTGAGCGTTCATTGGCTCCGGGAACAGACATTCCTTCTTATTTAACGCTGATTTCCTTTCTGGAAGATACTTGGAAAGCTTTTGAAAGTGCAGGCTCTCTTGCATCGCGTGCTAAGACTACTAGTTCATCAAAAACTGCTTCTAATGCCACCAATACAAAGTCGGGAAAGGAATTAAATTCAGCAGCAGTCAATTTATCTTGCCCTTCGTGCAAACAAACCCATTTGCTGTTAAAATGCCCCAAATTCTCTGAGCTAACGCCCTCGCAACGATTGTCTTTTGTTCGTCAACACAATCGTTGCACCAATTGCCTTTCAAATCATAAGATTGAGAATTGCGTTTCTGTAAATACCTGCCGTAAGTGTTCAAAAAAGCATCACACGATGCTACACTTGAATAATTCTGAGCCGACCGGTTCCAATAACGCCGGTTTTTCAACGTCTGTGTCATCTTGCACCGGACAATCAGTCTCATTTACAGCCAATTCGGCACTTCTCTCGACTGCACTCTTGTCCGTGCTCGATCGTTTTGGTCGACGCGTTCAAGTTCGAGCCTTGATTGACCCCGGTAGCCAAACTTCCTTCATCGTGGACAAAATCGCCAATCGGCTTCAATTACCGCGATATAAATCCACTGTGCCCATTTCCGGAATTGGAGAGTCATCAACAATTTCCTCTGGAGGTACCATGCGCGTCACACTTAAACCGTTACTTTCTGATTTGTCGTTGCAGAATAATTTCATTATCATGCCAACGATTTGTTGTGATTTGCCTTCTGTTCCACTATCTCAATCATTGGCCAATTGTTATCGATCGCTTCGTCTTGCGGATCCGTTCTGGTATAAGCCAGGAAAAATTGAGTTACTTATTGGCGCCGATTTATATCCTTCTATATTAAGGGCCGATTCTATGCATAAACGGTCGACTTCCCTAGCAGCGATTGAAACTGTTTACGGTTGGATTTTGGTGGGCCCAACTTCCAACTCGGCTACCTCCCCATTATCAATGCACGTAGGGGTTGATTTGACTAAATTTTGGGAAATTGAACAAGTTGCACCCTGCAAACCACCCCCTGTGGACCTGGAAGTAAAACATTAGTTTAATTCGACGAAGTTTCGCCTTTCTTCAGGTCGCTTTGGTGTTGCTATGCCCTTTAAGCAGCGGGAATTTTCATTTCCCGGTTCCCAAGGTATTGCAGATCGTCGACTCTTGTCATTAGAACGCAAATTCGCTTCCAATTCGGAATTCAAGCGCTTATATGTCGATTTTATGCAGGATTACCTCTCTTCAGGGCATATGTCACTTGTTACACAGCCATTTGACTCACAGCAGTCATATTTTACTCCCCATCACGGCGTTTTCAAGTCTGACCCAACAGACAAGAAAATCCGTGTAGTTTTTGATGCTTCTGCACGTGCTCAGAACAATTTGTCTTTGAATGATGTTCTACACGCTCGTCCAAAGCTTCAATTGGACATTTAAGCTGTGCTTTTACGTTTTCGCTCGCATAGGATCGTTTTCACGTGCAATATTCGTCAAATGTATCGGCAGATTCTCATGTTGCCCGAACATCGTCAATATCAGCTAATTCGGTGGCGCTTTAATGCAACCGATGCCATCCAGACCTATCAATTGAACACGGTCACTTACGGAGTGTCAAGTGCTCCATATCTGGCCATCCGCACCTTACTTGAATTGGCTCGCTAAGAGGAATCGTCTTTTCCCCAAGCAGCAGTCGCAATTCGCAACAATGTTTGTGTTGATGACATTCTTTGTGGTGCTGACTCTATCAATTCGACCTTGTCTCTTCGTGATCAATTAATTGGCCTTCTTCACTCTGGCTGTCTTGAATTGCGCAAGTGGACAAGTAACCACACAGCTCTCCTTCGTGGTTTGCCATCTGACCACATTTTGCTCGATCCTCTGACTATCTCTTCGAATAACTTAGACTATATCACAAAAATTTTGGGTCTTCGCTGGCATTCACGTGATGATGTATTTTCTTTTAACACTTCGCCTTTAGTTAAAACGTGTACTAAACGGCATATTCTATCGTAAATTTCGCGGATTTACGACCCGCTTGGTTTCTTATCTCCCTTTACATTATACGTTAAGAAAATTATTCAACAACTGTGGTTATCTGGTCTTTCGAGGGATGAGCCTGTCTCAGCTGATATCGTTTCTAAGTGGGAACACGTTCAGAACCAATTTTTCGGTTTATCAAACGTTTAAATTCCGTGTTTTTTATTTCCACACATCACTTTCGAATTGCATGCGTTTTGCGATGCTTCGGAAGCCGGTTATGCATCCGTCCAGTATATTCGTAGTTTTGATGATAATGCCGTCGACATTCGCCTTCTAATTGCGAAATCCAAGGTAGCACCCTTAAAAACGCTTTCCATTCCACGTTTGGAGCTCTGTGGTGCTGTCCTTTCAAATCTTGTGTTTTCGGTTCGTGACGCTCTTCCCGAACTTGCCAATGCGCCATTATTTGTTTGGACCGATTCCACAATTGTTCTGCATTGGATTCATTCTCATCCGCACCGTTTTAAGCCGTTTGTAGCCAACAGAATTTCGCACGTTCAGGAGCGCATTTCTCCAGATTGTTGGTTTCACGTTTCCACTAGTGAAAATCCTGCCGATGTCGCTTCCCGCGGTCTTTTACCCGATGAGTTACTCGCGTGCTCGTCATGGTGGACATTTTTTGAGACTTTCCAGGAACAATTGGCCTGTTCAACCTGGTAATTTTTCGTCTGCTGACTCTCCTGCGGACTCGTTGGAGGTTCGTGCGACTTGTCTATTAGCTCAGAACCCTTCTGACCTTTCTCTTTCGTTATTTGATCGTTTTTCTTCTTTGCGAACTATCCAGAACATAGCTGCTTATGTTTTGTGTTTTATTCGTCGATCTCGCCCTGTTTTTCGGACTCTTTCTGCAGAAGAACAGTCTGTCGGTCGGTTGATTCTCGTTAAGTCCGTGCAACAATCTACCCTTGTAGATTTTTTATCTAATAACGGTCGGCCTACTAAATGTTTCCAAATGCTAACGCCTTTTATTGACTCTAAAGGCATTCTTCGAGTCGGTGGTCGACTTAGCAACGCGGATCTGGCTTTTGCTTTCAAGCATCCAGCTTTGTTACCAGCCGACCACCCGCTAACTACGCTAATTATCCGCCATATTCATTATTCGAACTGTCATCCAGGAAGTAACACCACGTTGTATCTATTGCAACAGAATTTTTGGGTTTTTGGTGCCAAAAAAAATATTCGTCACGTTATCTCAAAGTGTTTCAAATGTTTTCGGCATCGTCCAAAGGCTTTTTCGCCTCCGATGGCTGATTTACCTTCCTTTCGCGTTTCTCAAGTCAAACCATTCAGTTCTGTTGGTGTTGATTTCGCCGGCCCTTACTCCGTCACAATGACTCGTTGCCGTGGTGGAAAAACCACCAAAGCTTACATCTGCATTTTTATCTGCTTGGCTGTCAAGGCTATCCACATTGAATTGGTGTCCAATTTGTCAACGGACGCTTTTGTTGCTGCATTATGGCGCTTTGTTTCACGACGTGGACGTGTTTCGCACATCTATTCTGATTGTGGCACTAATTTTGTAGGCGCTGCTCGAGAATTGGAGCAATTATTCCGCTCCGCGTCGGAGTCTGAGGCGATTCACTGGAATTTTAATCCACCTTCGGCCCCCCACTTCGGGGGAATATGGGAAAATGGTGTAAAATCCATCAAAACACATCTCTCTCGCGTTCTCGGAGACCAAGTTCTCTGTTACGGGGAGCTAAACACCCTTTTGGTGCAGGTTGAAGCTCTCCTCAATTCCAGACCGCTGTGTCAAATTAGTTCCGACCCCAACGATTTGACTCCACTTACTCCGGGTCATTTTCTATCACTCGAACCACTTACGACAATTCCATCGCCGGAATTGTCAATGTCCTGTCTATCGCGCTGGCAGCTAATTCAACGCATGCATTTAGATTTTTGGAAACGGTGACATTTAGAGTATTTACACACGCTTACTCAACGATCTAAATGACATAAGCCATTAAACGTTACGTCTGACCAAACTGACATTTTCGTTCTCATTAAAGAGGATAATTTGCCTCCTCTGCAGTGGAAATTAGGTAGAATAATTTGTTTTTACCCGGGAAAAGACGGTGTATGTCGCGATGCGGACGTAAAAACTATACACGGGTTGCTTAAGCGGCCTCTTGTGAAGCTTTGCCCTCTCCCTCTTTACTCTTGATGTGCTCTTACCTTTTTAAAATCTATTTTCAGCTTGCCTTATACCGTCGACACCAAAGAACCGTTTTTGTCATTGCTAAAGTCGTTCCACCGAAAAATGTAAGAACAAGATGAGCGTATGAAGGCCGTCATTGAGCATTATGTGGCTCCTGGCTACCGGCAGGAGATGGCTATGGAGGCGGAGAAGTATTCGTCGCTAACTTTGGACTTTGTCCACGAGGCCTGTCTGTTATTGGAATAACAACGTTCAATAAGCGATATTCTGTCGCTTCATGCTTCCTCGGTTTCCTCTGCTAACTCCTCAGCAACGCCAGAAGTTCCACACGATGCGACGGCAGCTCCTTCTTCTATTTCGGCTTCTGCCCCACATTCTGCTTCGACGCCAGGTCCTTCAGTTACGTCTCTACTTGGTACTGTTTGTTCGCCAGCGGCATCAACTGTAATCAAGAGTGTCGCACTCCCATCGCGTCCTCTTTTTCGTTCCGGCGTGGCTTCGCGTCTTCCACGTATGGTGCTCTAGAACGTGCTTAGGGGGTTTCCAAGCCCACTTTCATGTGTGCTTTGAGGGCGGAGAACGAGCGCATTTTCCCTGACGCTTCATGCGTCACCGCGGTAGGTCTTTTAGGCACCTCCGGTATAACCACCAACGTTACCTTGGAACTGCACCATTCTGTTCGTAATCGAATCATTGCGGAGGGGAACTCAGTTGCTGTCTTTGGCCGTCGTCATAGGATCGTGGACTATGTGCGGGTGTTGTGGTGTCCACATTGTCTCTCATTTGGCCATGGTGTTAATGGTTGCCAGCAGAAAAAGAGGTGTAGTACCCCTCGTTGCCGTCGTTGTGCTGGGCAACATGATTCTTCGAGATGTGGCTCGAGCAGGCCGATGCCGTTATGCCATAATTGCACCCGTCATCCAGGGATGTCCCGCGATTCGATGAATCATTTTGATGACAGTAACGAGTGCCCATTGTACCTCCAATCTTTCCAACTGCAGTTAAATCTCATCGATTACGGGCAGTTTGACTCCAATAACAGTGCCGCGAGTCTACCCTTGCTGTCATCTTCTCGCACTTAAACTCGTTCTCCCCCTTGTGTCCCCTTTTTTCTAATTTCGGCTTTGCCCTTTTGTTTCTCGTGTCTTTGGATCACTCGGTCCTTTTTTTTTCATCTTGTCTCTTCTATTCGCTCTTTCTGAAAACAACTACTGTTGTTTTGGTGGGCGGCATGGACAAAATTCCCTTTGTCCCATTTTGTTTTTATTGTTTGTCTTCCGCGGGTTGTTTTCTGTCTTGTTCCTAAGACAACCCGGACGGACATGCGCTGTTTCGGGTCCCCTTTTCTGCTTTCCAGCGAGGGAGAATTTTTCACGGTCAATTGACGACTTAACTAGAATTGTAAAACTTCGATCACGCGATCGGACGTTTTTGCTTTTTTCTTTTACTTAAAACTGCTTACTTTAAGCCTTCTTTTTATTTTTTCTCATTACATTAATCGTCTTTTGCACGTATTAATTGCTTGTAGGCTTTGCCAATTGTTATTAGTGGTAATTAGTGCTTTTTTTGGTGCGTTGTGCATACTATTTTCGGCATTTTGCCTCTTTGTTCACCCATTCCGCAAAGGAGACGCCATCGAGACGCCGAAGACGCCTTCCAAGGATCAATTAATTGGATTCACTTCGTCAACAATTAAAGTAAGTGTTGAAATTAAATATTGGCAATGCCACCTGTGATTGTTAATTAGATTAAGTCTAAAGATTCCTTGTTTCTGGTACTAATGCGCATGCATAAATTTGTCTAACAATTGACTTTGATTTGAATATCTCTCTCTCTTGCCAACCTCTGTAAAACGTGTATGTATTTTTATTCTGTATCTTGTGACAATATATTTGTTATTAAAACTACCCGAGCCCCTTTTTGGTACTACCCCGCACTGGAAACGGCGTCAACGAGTTATTACAACAGTAAGTGTTTTATTTGCCCTATTTGCCTTTTATTCGCTTGTTATTTGCCGTTTATGCACTCTATTGCTTGCTGCGCTATTGAACTTTTAAATTTTTTGGGCTATCGCGGTAAGGTAGTTTAGGTTTTACTCATAATTTACCCCCGCGTTGTTCATGTATAATTATAAAATTGATGGCGAATATGGAGAACATAAAAAAATCAAGGGTATTAAAGCCCAAAGTGTAAAGACAATTACATTCGATGATTATTTAAAGGCTCTATTTAATGATCAAATTATTAATGTTAATGAAAAACATATAAGATCGAAAAAACATAAAATTTATACAATAACAAGATCTAAAATTGCACTATGTGCACAAGACGACAAACGATATTTATTGGACAAAAAAATTGACATTTTACCTTGGGGGTACCACGTGGATAACTCGGTGAGTAATAACTATTAGAATAATTAGTGGGGTATATATATTCTAGCATTTTCTTATTTAAATTACAGTAGGTTTTGGTGTTTCTTACATTAACAACAACAGCATATAATACACATATACCATTTGGTCTTAATCATCATGGCAAGCAACAACAATCTTGTCGATTTGTTAAACGGTGTTGAAAAATCTTGGATAAAACTAAGTGATCTGGAAATTGGGAAGAAATACACAATTACCGGTAAGACATCTATAATGTTTTTGTAACTACATACATTTAGAGCTAAAAAAATTTGAATTTTAGCATTTCGATCACAAAAATTGAAATTTGGTAACACCTTGGTGGTTACATTAGATGACAACACCGACGTTTTGTTTCCCAAGAGATATGCCCAAAAACTTGGAAATCAAACAAACACATTGAATAAAAACATTCTGGAGCAGCAAATTTAAGAACATTTCATTTATTGTTGAAAATCCCGATGACGAAGACGGATACTTGAAATTAAAATTTGTTAGTGAATAAGTATACACATATGTATTTTACATAATATACGTGAACTAATAAATGTACTTATTTCAAATAAAATATAAAAGATATTGAATAACTATATATAACACAATTGTATTATTTAAAAATTCATTTTAAATCAATTTGTACACTGTGCATGTTAAAAAACAACCAATTACACTTTCCATTCAGAAACACAATGTCCTTGAGTTGACCAATAACAGTACTCGTCATTCTAGTTTATTTCCAACAGAACAAGTTAAAATGATTGTGGTGGGGAAGAGCGGTTGCGGAAAGTCAAACCTTGTTATTAATCTGTTAGAACATGAAAATGGATTAAAATTTGAAAATGTGTATATTTTTTCAAAAACCCTCTTTCAACCACTGTACAGATATTTGGCGAAATTAATAGAATCAATCAAAGGTATGGGATATTATGAATATTCAGAACATGACGAAATAATTAAGCCTCTTGAAGCTAAACAAAACTCTGTTTTTATATTTGACGATATTGTGTGTGGAAATCAAAGCCCCATTAAACAATATTTTTCTATGGGACGCCATAAATTAATTGATTGCATATATTTAACACAGAGTTATGCACACACGTGTAAACACCTATTAAGAGAGAATGCCAACTTTTTAATAATATTTCCTTATGATCGAAGAAGTCTTGAACATATTTACAATGATCATGTAAATACAGACATGTCTTTTAAGCAATTTTTAAATATGTGTCATTTTTGTTGGCAAGATAAATATGATTTTTTAGTTATTTCAAAGGAAAACGATTTAAATAATGGACGGTATAGAAGGGGTTTTGACAATTATATACCAATATAATAGGAAAACGACGGTTATAAATAAATAAGTTGTTTTGCAGTACTGTTATTATTTAATTTTCCGCTCTAGTGATTGCATCGTTTTATTCATAAATATGGATAAAAAATTAACAAAGAAGCTAATTAAAGCTCGTAAAAGTGTAAAACGAAAATTTGATTTAATTAATTCTCAACGACAGGATGCAGAAACTTTTTTAGAATCAAAATATCGGCCTCTTAAGAAAATTTTAAAGGAGTTATTTGATAATAAAACAATAAAATTAGAGGATGCTGTCTAGAAAGAAAGCGACACATATGCTGACGAATATATTATCAAGAAAGATCGCTCCTATAAATTTAGACCTAGCGATTTTCGAACGCTTTATATTGACGAGCCAAACAACAGCAAAAATAATTTAGATACTACAACTATAAACGATGACCACGACGACGCGGTATTCGATGCACCGACCAAACCGAGACGAAGGTCATCTATGATGAGGACAACTCAAGCGGAGTCATTAGATAGGAAAGGTCCCCTCGCCGACATCGCTAACATATCTGTGGTGTCACCATCAACACATTCATCAGAGCCTTCTAAAAATATATTAAAGGAAACATCATTCTTAGACCAAACAATGGAAAAAACATTTGAGCACATCCCCGGTGATGAAAGATATATTTACGATGAACCACAACTGCACACATCACCCGACACGGTACTTCAATCACCCGAGCTGGAACAAATGACGCAAGGAGGGCTTGATGAATATTTCGAACAATTTGATCACGAATTACCTAGACATTATTTGATGGAAAGAATAAAAGATGTCAAAAACGAATATGATACTTATTACGTTCGACATGACAGAGTTTTAGAAAAACTCACTTTCGGTGATAGTGTTATGACTTTTAAAGGTAAAGATATTATAGTCAAAGATAAAATTTTTGATGGAACGGAAGGTATATATGAATTGATATTTAAAACAAAACCTAAAAATGCATTGATTACAAACAAAGATAGGGAAGCCTTTGCAGAGTTAATACTCCTGACTAATGCAAATAAAAGAAATTTTCAAGCGAAGGAACAAGTTAGTGGAAATCGAGGTGAAAAATATGTAAATACTATTAAGCCAATAATGGTAACTATTATATAAATAATAGTGCCCTCGCCCATCAATGCCTAGAATCTCTAGTGCGAGTGGAATTGCTCATCGGTTACGTCCTCCACATTTACGTGAGAAAAAAGGTGGGGGAATAAAAAGCAAAAGTATTTCCCTAAATAATATAATAAACGATAAATCTCAAGCAATTAAGTCATATAATACTAATAGACCCCAATATGTCTATTTTAATGATGTAAATGAATTAGTTGACAGATTAAAATTATTAATTGCAAGTAAACAAAGTGGGAACAACGGTATAATCGAGAACGAAATAGAATCGATATTTGAGGAATTGCGTGAGGCTAAAGTCATTGCATAATATTATTTATAATAATAATAGCTAAAACAGAATGAACAATAAAAAAGGTATAATACAAGATGTTAAAAGAGACGCTGTCTTGGAAATTCACAAACCGGCCCGTAAAAATTTTACAAGGAGACAGGTGATCATGAGGTGCATTCGAGATCTTTATCAAATTGATTTAATTAAAATGAGACCATATTCGAAAATTAATAAAGGACTAAATTATATATTAGTGGTTATTGATACGTTTAGAAAATATGTATGGGCGCGATGTGTTAAAACAAAATCCGCAAAAGATATTGTTTCAGCATTAGCCTCAATTATTGAACCTAATAATATTCCCAAAAATATACAATCCGATTTTGGAAAAGAATTCAATAATCAACAATTTAAAAATTTAATAAATATACATTCAATAAATCATTACTCAACTTATAGTACTAAGAAAGCCTCAATAGTGGAGCGGGTTATTCGAACAATAAAAAAATTATCATGGGTTGAGTTTAGCTATCGTGGAAATTACAAATGGCATGATATTTTGGATGGGATAATTCACAAATATAACAATACTATTCATTCAACCATAAAAATGAAACCAGTTGATGTAACTAAAAAAACAGAAGGGAAACTGTTATCAACAGTGTATAATAGAATTAAATACGCAACAACAAATAATCGTTTTAAAGTTGGAGATTATGTTAGAATAAGTAAATACCGCGAATTATTTTCTAAGGGTTATAGACCGTCATGGTCTAACGAAATTTTTAAAATTTATTCTGTGAAATTAACCGACCCAACAACTTATATTCTTCAAGACGAAAACGGTGAAATTATTAAAGGTGGATTTTATGAACAAGAATTACAACTAACAAAATATCACGATATTTACCTTGTAGAGAAAATATTAAGAAAAAAACAGAATGGTAGAAAACTGTATGTGAAATTTTTCGGAGTTAATAAGAGGGGGTGGATAGATAAAAAGAATTTAGTTAAGTAGTATTAGAGTAGTTATGATTTGCAATGGCTTTTCATGCAGCTGGTTTATTATTTCTAACGGCAACATTAAATTCAACATTTTACACGGCCGTACCACAGAACACAATTGACGCATTAATATGTCTCGATTATAATGGGACAAAAAACGATCTTTATCCATCATCGTGGATTCGAATGGAACAAACTACTAGAAATAATGATTTATTGTTGTATAATGGTAGACTGCTAAGCAATGGAAGAATCCACGAAACGTCTATAAACATCAATAAAAACATATCGGTTTTGAATTATAAACTAAAATTATTTCAAATGAACGGCTCCATGATTGAATCAGATGATTGGCATAAAATTATTATAAATGAATGTAAAGTAGATGATAAAAATTCAAATTGCGACACTGTCTGTGCATTAAATTGGAAAATTGGTTTTATACTATCAACTGTTTTATATTTTTTATCTATTGTGTTTTTAATATGCTATTACTATATATATTTAAAATAATAACGATTATTAAACATTGTAACAATATATGTATATAAATAAAAAAGACTTTTAAATTTATTTAGTAAACTTTATTACATGTTCGGGAGCGGTATACTCGACAAATTGAAAAAAAAAGAGTGGCACATTTTTAATTATAATTATTGCGGCCCCAATACTCAACTTGAGGATAGACTTGCTCGAAATAGCCAACCAATAAATAAATTGGACAATTTTTGCATGGAGCACGATATTTTCTATTGGAAAAATAAAGATTTGTCTGATAGACATAGGGCTGATAAAATTTTGGCTAAACAAGCATTGGATCGATTTAAAACAAAAGATTCGAATTTAAAAGAAAAATTCGCTTCTTTATTTGTGGCTGGTGCAATGAAAGGTAAAACTATGTTGGGTTTTGGTCACCATCAAAAATCTCGAGTGAATAAAACAATAGGTAGAGGCATCAGAAGAAAAGGTGTAAAGAAAAGATTAAGGTCTGGAATTAAAAAAATTATTGGTAAGGGTACTACTTTCAATCAGGCTGTCAAAAGAGCGAAAATAGCTTTGAAAAATCAAAAACCGAATAGCCTTGAAGATGCTGTAGCGATTGCTTTAAATGCAAATAAAAATAGAAAAGGTAAAAAGAAACCGTCTAGAATTATACCCATTCCGAAAACGGGGGGATTTATAGGGGCAATATTGCCTATATTAAGCGCAGCTTCTTTACTAGGATCTTTGGGCCGTAGTGTTGCAAACATTGATTCATCAATAAAAAGAGCAAATGCAGCTAAAGAAAGTTTAGAGGAGAAAAAGAAACTTAACAAGAAGCTAGATTCAATTGCGATTGGAAGGGGATTATATTTAAAACCATATAAAAAGGGATGTTGCATTTAAAAAAAAATTCCATTGATATTGCCATGACATGCATTAACAAATATTAAAATAAAAAAAATTATGTTAAAAAATTAAAAATCCCCTACTTTAGAGGCATATTTATGTTAAATAGTATACCACCCGTTGTTCGAAAAACTCTGGAGTGTGGTATAGTTAATTTAGATAAGAGTAGTGGGGATGGAACTCATTGGGTTTCCTATATAAAAAATGGTAACTCTGTATTATATTTCGATTCCTTCGGTAATCTTCCACCACCGTATATATTAGTAGATTATTTAAATAGTTCAGGACCAGTAACGATTAAATATAATTATAATAATTTTCAAAACTTAAATAAATATAATTGCGGACAATTATGCATAAGATTTTTATATAATAATATATAGTAAAATGACTACTTTTACACTCAGCGGAAATACGACAATTTTAACATCCTATTTCGACCCACCCATTGATCTGAATGGCGACGATTATGAAATCGGCTTAGTAAACTTTGAAACGTACAATTGTGTCCCGAATATAGATGACACTTGTAATTCGATAAAAATTGGTAACAATAATATAATTATACCCGAGGGGGCCTACGAATTTGATGAACTAAAAAAATTCATTGATAAAAAAATTGAAGATTTAAATAAAAATCTTACTAGAAAAAATCAATTCGATGTGGTGGCAAATACAACAACTTTAAAGTCGGAAATTATTTGTAACTATATTGTAGATTTAAGCGAAAAAAGCTCAATCGGAAAAATGTTGGGATTTGGAAAAATTGTTATTCCTTCAAATGTTAAAACAATATCACAGAAAATCATTGACAAATTTAGAATTAATGTGATGAGTGTCGAATGTAATATAGCACATGGGAATTATCATAATGGGAAGGAGAGCCACTCTATTTACAATTTCACTTAGTAATCCATTCGGGTTTCGAGAAACCATTGTTCAGGACAACGTTATATATTTTCCTCTAAACACTAAAAAAAATAAATTTTATCGAATTAAAAATAGTCGACCAAAATGGGGATTTAATAAATTTACGAGGAGAAAGGGTCTCTGCAAGATTACATTTGCGTAGAAAAAATCAGCGATATTCATATTAAAATTGTGCACTATATATAGACAATAAACGATTTTATTTGCTCAGTACAAATTTGTATATTGTCCCATAATAAACAGAATTTATAGTTGATTCTTATAACAATGGTTATTAAATACAATAAATCATATATAAATAGGAATAATTTATTAAATTCGTGTATTACTGCCAAATCTTTTAAAGGCAAAGGTTTAACAAAATCAAATAAAAAATTTTTACAATCCTTAGGATTAACTATTTTAAAAAAATAATGGACGATAGCTTAAATGTATTGGAAACACCCCTCTTTGATAATTCCATAAGTAGATTAGAAAAACATTCATATTCCCCTTATGCTACGAATACTTTTAACGTCAATGATGAAATTAGAATAACAATTATTCCATCAAATATGAGATGTTTGCGAATTTCCAATGTTCTTATTATGATAAACAAAACCAGCCTATGGTGGATAAAAAATTATTTAAAACAATTTGTCCCTTTGTCGTGTTTGACATATCACGCCAGAAAGAATTGTTAAATTCAAACTCCTCACTTTTAGATCTGCGCATACAATTTTCATTGAAGGAAAATGCCCCACAAAATACATCCGCATATGCCTTAATTTTATCAGACCATATATATTCATATTCGCCTATAACAAAATTAGTCAGATCTATGTAATCGTAATCGATGAACATTGTAAAAAAAACGATAAATCCAAGATCGCTTTTGTAGATGTTTTGGGTTTCAATATAAATAATACCTATTTTCTTAAGGAATTAACTATTTTAAAGTCTTGTGAATGTGGTTGTGTTTCCTGCGATAAAAAATACATAAAACATTATTTATTTGAACCGGATATAAAATTTGAATATTTAAATAATCAAATTAAAACACAAATACGTGATTGCACTAGAGAAATATGCGGTCTTAATTGGAATTGTAATGATAAACACAGAAAAGACTACTTTGACTACAAGTATTTTGTGGGAATTCTAAAAAGCGAATTAGATAGTATGGATAAAATATTTGTCACCACCAGAGAAAAGGTACTATATCTACGACAATTTGTATTTTTATGTCCAACAGTTCTCAATATCGAAGGATATGATTTTAGTAACGAGGAAATAGGAAATTGTGGATATCACTTTATAAATAATTGTAAAAACTGTACAACCAGCATTGTATTAAAAATGTAAATGTATTATAATAACTTGTTTACGTGTTAAATTAAACCATTTTTATTGATATTTATTTGAATAAAATAAAATAAATTATTTTAGCTACAGTTTTTTTGTGAGCCCCATTTTTTTTGCGAAAACAATAATTAGAGAACAACTTTCGCAACTGTTCCATTTGGTTGAACACCTAATATTCCAAAAATATCCGTTACAGCCAAACTATTAGAGACACAGTGTTCATATTGTATATGCAGCGTTATACAGAGTCCCAAAGCATTACTATCATCACATATTAAACGTTGGAATGCAACATGTGGTTGAACACCTAATATTCCAAAAGTGTCAGTTACAGCCAAACCATAGGAGGCACCGAGTTCATAATGCAGCGTTATACAGAGTCCCAAAGCATTACTTTAAAAACATATTAAGCGTTGGACTGCCCCATGTTGTTGAACACCTAATATTTCAAAAATGTCCGTTACAGCCAAACTATTAGAGGCACAGTGCTCATATTGTATATGCAGCGTTATACAGAGTCCCAATGCATTAATATAATCACATATTAAGCGTTGGACTGCTTATTTGGTTGAACACCTAATATTCCAAAAATGTCCGTTGCAGCCAAACTATTAGAGACACAGTGTTTATATTGTATATGCAGCGTTATACAGAGTCCCAAAGCATTACTTTAACCACATATTAAGCGTTGGACTGCCCCATGTGGTTGAACACCTAATAGTCCAAAAGAGACAGTTACAGCCAAACTATAAGAGGCACATAGTTCATACTGTATATGCAGCGTTATACAGAGTCCCAAAGCATTACTATAATCACATATTAAGCGTTGGACTGCCCCATTTGGTTGAACACCTAATATTCCAAAAACGTCAATTACAGGCAAACTATTAGAGGCACAGTGCTCATATTGTACATGCAGCGTTATACAGAGTCCCAAAGCATGACTATAACCACATATTAAGCGATCGACAGCCCCATATTGTTAAACACCTAATATTACAAAAATATCAGTTACAGCCAAACTATAAGAGGCACAGAGCTCATATTGTACATGTAGCGTTATACAGAGTCCCAAAGCATTACTATCATCACATATTAAGCGTTGGACTGCAACATGTGGTTGAACACCTAATATTCCAAAAATGTTAGTTACAACCAAACTATTAGAGACACAGTGTTCATATTTTATATGCAGCGTTATACAGTCCCAAAGCATTATTATAACCACATATTAAGCGATCGACAGCCCCATGTTGTTGAATACCTGATATTACAAAAATATCAGTTACAGCCAAACTATAAGAGGCGCAGAGTTGATACTGTATATGCAGCGTTATACAGAGTCCCAAAGCATTAATATAGTCACTTATTAAGCGTTGGACTGCCCTATGTGGTTGAACACCTAATATTCCAAAAATGTCCGTTACAGCCAAACTATTAGAGGCACAAAATTCATATCGTATATGCAGCGTTATACAGAGGCCGAAAGCATTAATATAGTCACTTATTAACCGTTGGACTGCAACATGTGGTTGAACACCTAATATTCCAAAAATGTCTGTTACAGCCAAACTATAAGAGGCACAGAGTTCATTTTGTATAAGCAGCGTTATACAGAGGCCCAAAGCATTAATATAGTCACTTATTAAGCGTTGGACTGCCCCATGTGGTTGAACACCTAATATTCCAAAAGTGTCCGTTACAGCCAAACTATTAGAGGCACAACGTTCATATCGTATATGCAGCGTTATACAGAGGCCCGAAGCATTAATATAGTCACTTATTAAGCGTTGGACTGCCCCATGTGGTTGAACACCTAATAGTCTAAAAGTGTCCGTTACAGCCAAACTATTAGAGGCACAAAGTTCATATCGTATATGCAACGTTATACAGAGGTCCAAAGCATTAATATAGTCACTTATTAAGCGTTGGACTGCCCCATGTGGTTGAACACCTAATATTCCAAAAGTGTCCGTTACAGCCAAACTATTAGAGGCACAACGTTCATATCCTATATGCAGCGTTATACAGAGGCCCGAAGCATTAATATAGTCACTTATTAAGCGTTGGACTGCCCCATGTGGTTGAACACCTAATAGTCTAAAAGTGTCCGTTACAGCCAAACTATTAGAGACACAAAGTTCATATCGTATATGCAGCGTTATACAGAGGCCCAAAGCATTAATATAGTCACTTATTAAGCGTTGGACTGCCCCATGTGGTTGAACACCTAATATTCTAAAAATGTCCGTTACAGCCAAACTATCAGAGGCACAGAGTTCATACTGTACATGAAGCGTTATACAGAGTCCCAAAATATTCATATAGTCACTTATTAAGCGTTGGACTGCCCCATGTGGTTGAACACCTAATATTCCAAAAATGTCCGTTACAGCCAAACTATTAGAGGCACAAAGTTCATATCGTATATGCAGCGTTATACAGAGGCTCAAAGCATTAATATAGACACTATTAAGCGTTGGACTGCCCCATGTGGCTGAACACCTAATATTCCTAAAATGTCCGTTACAGCCCAACTATAAAAGGCACAGAGTTCATACTGTATATGCAGCGTAATACAGAGTCCCAAAGCATTAATATAATCACATATTAAGCGTTGGACTGCAACATGTGTTTAAACACATATTATTCCAAAAGTGTCAGTTGCTGCCAAGCTATTAGAGGCACAATACTCATATTGTATATGCAGCGTCATACTGAGTTTTAAAGCATTACTATAATCACATATTAAGCGTTGGACTGCAACATGTGTTTGAACACATAATATTCCAAAAATGTCAGTTACAGCCCAACTATAAAAGGCACAGAGTTCATACTGTATATGCAGCGTAATACAGAGTCCCAAAGCATTAATATAATCACATATTAAGCGTTGGACTGCAACATGTGTTTGAACACATAATATTCCAAAAGTGTCAGTCACAGCCAAACTATAAGAGGCACAGAGTTCATACTGTATATGCAGCGTTACACAGAGTCCCGAAGAATTAATATAATTACATATTAAGCGTTGGACTGCAGCATGTGGTTGAATACCTAATATTCCAAAAATGTCCGTTACAGCCAAACTATTAATGGCACATTGCTCATATTGTATATGCAGCGTTATACAGAGTCCCAAAGCATTACTATAATCACATATTAAGCGATCGACAACCCCATGTTGTTGAACACCTAATATTCCAAAAATGTCAGTTTCAGCCTAACTACAAAAGGCACAGAGTTCATACTGTATATGCAGCGTTATACAGAGTCCCAAAGCATTAATATAATCACATATTTAGCGTTGGACTGCAACATGTGTTTAAACACATAATATTTTAAAAGTGTCAGTTGCTGAAAAAGCTATTAGAGGCACAATGCTCATATTGTATATGCAGCGTTATACTAAGTTTTAAAGCATTACTATAATCACATATTAAGCGTTGGACTGCAACATGTGGTTGAACACATAATATTCCAAAAATATCAATTATTGGCAAGCTATTAGAGGCACGGAGTTAATATTGCATATGCCGGGTTATACAGAGTCCCAAAGCATTACTATAACCACATATTAAGCGTTGGACTGCCCCCATGTGGTTGAACATCTAATATTCCAAAAATGTCCGTTACAGCCAAACTATTAAAGGCACATTGCTCATATTGTATATGCAGCGTTATACCGAGGCCCAAAGCATTATTATGGTCACTTATTAAGCGTTGGACTGCAACATGTGGTTGAACACATAATATTCCAAAAATATCAATTACTGGCAAGCTATTAGAGGCACGGAGTTAATATTGTATATGCCGCGTTATACAGAGTCTCAAAGCATTACTATAATCACATATTAAGCGATGGACAACCCCATGTTGTTGAACACCTAATATTCCAAAACTGTCAGTTACAGCCAAACAGCGTTATACAGAGTCCCAAAGCACTAATATAACCACATATTAAGCGTTGGACTGCCCCACGTGGTTGAACATCTAATATTTCAAAAGTGTCAGTTACAGCCAAACTATCAGAGGCACAGAGTTCATTTTGTATAAGCAGCGTTATACTGAGTTCCAAAGCAATAATATAATCACATATTAAGCGTTGGACTGCAGCATGTGATTAAACATCTAATATTCCAAAAATGTCCGTTACAGCCAAACTGTTAAAGGCACATTGCTCATATTGTATATGCAGCGTTATACAGAGGCCCAAAGCATTATTATGGTCACTTATTAAGCGTTGGACTGCAACATGTGGTTGAACACATAATATTCCAAAAATATCAATTACTGGCAAGCTATTAGAGGCACGGAGTTAATATTGTATATGCCGCGTTATACAGAGTCTCAAAGCATTACTATAATCACATATTAAGCGATGGACAACCCCATGTAGTTGAACACCTAATATTCCAAAACTGTCAGTTACAGCCAAACAGCGTTATACAGAGGCCCAAAGCATTATTATGGTCACTTATTAAGCGTTGGCTGCAACATGTGGTTGAACACAAAATATTCCAAAAATGTCAGTTACAGCCAAACTATCAGAGGCACAGAGTTCATTTTGTATTAGCAGCGTTATGCAGAGGCCCAAAGCATTAATATAATCACATATTAAGCGTTGGACTGCAACATGTGGTTAAACACCTAATATTCCAAAAATGTCAGTTACAGCCAAACCATCAGAGGCACAGAGTTCATTTTGTATAAGCAGCGTTATGCAGAGGCCCAAAGCATTAATATAATCACATATTAAGCGTTGGACTGCAACATGTGGTTGAACACATAATATTCCAAAAATATCAATTACTGGCAAGCTATTAGAAGCACGGAGTTAATATTGTATATGCCGCGTTATACAGAGTCTCAAAGCATTACTATAACCACGTATTAAGCGTTGGACTCCCCCATGTGGTTGAACACCTAATATCTCAAAAATGCCCGTTACAGCCAAACTATTAGAGGCACAAAGTTCATATCGTATATGCAGCGTTATACAGAGTCCCAAAGCATTACTATAATCACATATTAAGCGATGGACAACCCCATGTTGTTGAACACCTAATATTCCACAAATGTCCGTTACAGCCAAACTATTAGAGGCACAAATTTCATATCGTATATGCAGCGTTATACAGAGGCCCAAAGCATTAATATAGTCACTTATTAAGCGTTGAACTGCAACATGTGGTTGAACACCTAATTTTCCAAATGTGTCAGTTACAGCCAAACTATCAGAGGCACAGAGTTCATATTGTATATGCAGCGTTATACAGAGGCCCCAAGCATTAATATAGTCACTTATTAAGCATTGGAATGAAACTGTGGTTGAACACATAATATTCCAAAAGTGTCAGTTACAGCCAAACTATAAGAGGCACAGAGTTCATATCGTATATGCAGCGTTTTACAGAGGCCCAAAGCAGTAATATAGTGACTTATTAAGCGTTGGACTGCCCCATGTGATTGAACACCTAATTTTCCAAAAATGTCATTTACAGCCAAACTATAAGAGGCACAGAGTTCATACTGTACATGAAGCGTTATACAGAGTCCCAAAGCATTAACATAATCACATATTAAGCGTTGGACAGCCTAATTTGATTGAACACCAAATATTTCAAAAATGTCCGTTACAGAATAACTATTAGAGACACAGTGTTCATATCGTATATGCAGCGTTATACTGAGGCCCAAAGCATTAATATAATCACATATTAAGCGTTGGATTGCAACATGTGGTTGAACACCTAATATTCCAAAAATGTCCGTTACAGCCAAACTATTAGAGGCACAAAGTTCATATCGTATATGCAGCGTTATACTGAAAGGGTCGCTCCCATTAACAATCGCAAAATTAGTATTTCATTTTTTGTTGAATTAATCAGATCATGTAATTGTGTATTATATGTTCTCTTAGAAACAGTAAGCAAACTTTTGGTGACCATCGGGGATTTTAAAGGGGCGCCCAGACGTCAGCCCTAAATTTATTTTCTTTGTAAAAAAATATGCTTTTTCCAAATTTAGTTTATTACTCGAATGCTTGCAAAGAAACACATTTTTTATTACATCGCTTTTAACTCAGCGGATTATATTTTAAGGCCATAGGGCTAACCGTTCTTGAAATTGCCTCGACCGTCCGGTCAACATAGGACCATGGTCATTTTCAATAATCTTATATTAAATCCGCGACTTTTATAATTTCCAACAATTTAAAAGGGATTTGAATGTTTTATGCTTCGAAAATGTAGCGTAATTTAGACACCGATTCATTTTGTCACAGCCGATAAGTTTTGCGGGTTCCCCGAAAGTCTTGCTATTGTTTCTGTGTTCTTAATTTGATATTTCTTTCAGCGTAGAATTAAGTTATAAATGTGTAACATTTAAAATAACCAAATTTTGGGGTTTGTAGAAGGCGTTTGTGGCCAAACGTTGTAAACACCCTGACGTCATAAAAGTTAGGTAAAATGAGCCGTTCGGAGGGGTTTTTAGAGAGATCGAAATTTTAAGAAGACAGTCGGGAACTAGTTTGCAAGACGAGTGGTCAAAAATAAGCGACATTTTAAAAGCTGTTAAAAATATATACACGCGAAAATTATAGTAAAAAAAATCTCGGTGTCATTGGAAGAAAACACTGGTACCTTAAGGTAATTTATTTACGTTTCCGATTTGAAAATTATTTTTAATTTGAGAATGTTACGGCTTGTTCTTGCGAATATCACATTAATTTGAGAATTAAAATCTTTGCACTCGAAATCATGTCGGACGCCATGGTAAATATCTGCGTATTCAAGCGTAATTAATTTACTTTACGCGGGAACATTAAGGCGTACAAAAAATTCTAAATCTGGTGTAAAAACCGTTTAAGCAAATTACAATTATCTGGCGTAGTGCTTTGCGTATTTATTTGCTCTTGTAGTGCACGTAGGCGTGAGCTTTTGTAACGGGCGTAAAACAGATGTTTGGCGTAATTAGCTGCGAATGCGACAGTGCGATTTTTTCTGCTTCGCTCTCCGGCGACTCTACCGAAAGCCAGGGGATTTTAATATTTAACGAGGGTTAATTGTATATCAGTGAGACTGTTCGGTACATGGTGACGAGTCTGACCAAGACGGCCATTCGACAGTTATGATCCGCCGTGATCATTACATATTCCACTGCCAACGAGTGAAACGAAAGGGGTTTAAATTCAAAAACACTACAAAGTAGTGCATTAATGACTGAAGTCAGCCAGTTTCTGTCTCTTCGGAGATATTGGCTAAATGGTTCAAAGAGTAGGAGATGCCAGTAATTTTAAGCGAGTAAATTTAATATTTGCGACTCAAAATACCATGGCGTGTCAACTGATTCTTTTATAACGATATATACTATTCGAAGAATTACTTAACCCAAAAAGTATTTATTTAATTAAAACAGTTTTCCCAGATTTGGTTATTCCTTATATTCGATTACATACTTTGTGACTATACATTAGGAAATGTTAGTTCTTATCCCTCTACCGAAGTAGAGGGGCCTCAAATGTAATACCTTGTTTTGGTTAAAATTATTAATGAGGGAATCCACTAATAAAAACAACTCCTTATTTCTATGAACTTTGTTTTATTTTCTACCTCGAAAATCGTTGTACTTTAAATCAAAAGTACTGGCGGTTATCTAACAACAACGCAGAGTCCGCGAGCAATCATATACTATTTGAAACTAGACAATCACAATATTTCATTTACGTAACTGGGTGGTAGAAATACCATCACAATACAGAGGCCCAAAGCATTAATATAATCACATATTAAGCGTTGGACTGCAACATGTGTTTGAACACATAATATTCCAAAAGTGTCAGTTACAGCCAAACTATAAGAGGCACATTGCTCATATTGTTTATGCAGCGTTATACAGAGTACCAATGCATTACTATAACCACATATTAAGCGATCGACAACCCCATGTTGTTGAACACCTTATATTCCAAAAATGACAGTTACAGCCTAACTATAAAAGGCACAGAGTTCATACTGTATATGCAGCGTTATACAGAGTCCCAAAGCATTAATATAATCACATATTAAGCGTTGGACTGCAACATGTGTTTAAACACATATTATTCCAAAAGTGTCAGTTGCTGCCATGCTATTAGAGGCACAATGCTCATATTGTATATGCAGCGTCATACTGAGTTTTAAAGCATTACTATAATCACATATTAAGCGTTGGACTGCAACAAGTGGTTGAACACATAATATTCCAAAAATATCAATTATTGGCAAGCTATTAGAGGCACGGAGTTAATATTGTATATGCCGCGTTATACAGAGTCCCAAAGCATTACTATAACCACATATTAAGCGTTGGACTGCCCCATGTGGTTGAACATCTAATATTCCAAAAATGTCCGTTACAGCCAAACTATTAGAGGCACATTGCTCATATTGTATATGCAGCGTTATACAGAGTATCAAAGCAATAATATAATCACATATAATGCGTTGGACTGCAACATGTGTTTGAACACATAATATTCCAAAAGTGTCAGTTACAGCCAAATTATAAGAGGAACAGAGTTCATACAGTATATGCAGCGTTATAAATAGTCCCAAAGCATTATATTAGAGACATATTAAGCGTTGGACTGCCCCATGTATTTGAACATCTAATATTCCAAAAATGTCCGTTACAGCCAAACTATTAGAGACACAGTGTTTATATTGTATATGCAGCGTTATACAGAGGCTCAAAGCATTAATATAGTCACTTATTAAGCGTTGGACTGCCCCATGTGATTGAACACCTAATATTCCAAAAATGTCATTTACAGCCACACTATAAGAGGCACAGACTTCATACTGTCCATGAAGCGTTATACAGAGTCCCAAAGCATTAATATAATCACATATTAAGCGTTGGACAGCCTTATTTGGTTGAACACCTAATATTCCAAAAATGTCCGTTACAGAAAAACTATTAGAGACACAGTGTTTATATTGTATATGCAGCGTTATACAGAGTCTCAAAGCATTACTATAATCACATATTAAGCGATGGACAACCCCATGTTGTTGAACACCTTATATTCCAAAAATGTCAGTTACAGCCTAACTATAAAAGGCACAGAGTTCATACTGTATATGCAGCGTTATACAGAGTCCCAAAGCATTAATATAGTCACTTATTAAGCGTTGGACTGCCCTATGTGGTTAAACACCTAATATTCCAAATGTGTCCGTTACAGCCAAACTATTAGAGACACAAAGTTCATATCGAATATGCAGCGTTTTACAGAGGCCCAAAGCATTAATATAGTCACTTATTAAGCGTTGGACTGCCCCATGTGGCTGAACACCTAATATTCCAAAACTGTCCGTTATAGCCAAACTATTAGAGGCACAGTGCTCATTTTGTATATGCAGCGTTATACAGAGTCCCAAAGCATTACTATAACCACATATTAAGCGATCGACAACCCCATGTTGTTGAACACCTTATATTCCAAAAATGTCAGTTACAGCCTAACTATAAAAGGCACAGAGTTCATACTGTATATGCAGCGTTATACAGAGTCCCAAAGCATTAATATAATCAAATATGAAGCATTGGACTGCAACATGTGTTTGAACACATAATATCCCAAAAGTGTCCGTTACAGCCAAACTATTAGAGGCACAAAGTTCATATCGAATATGCAGCGTTTAACAGAGGCCCAAAGCATTAATATAGTCAAATATTAAGCATTGGACTGCAACATGTGTTTGAACACATAATATTCCAAAAGTGTCAGTTACAGCCAAACCATAAGAGGCACAGGGTTCATACTGTATATGCAGCGTTATACAGAGTCCCAAAGCATTACTTTAACCACATATTAAGCGTTGGACTGCCCCATGTGGTTGAACACCTAATATTCCAAAAGTGTCCGTTACTGCCAAACTATTAAAGGCACAAAGTTCATATCGTATATGCAGCGTTATACAGAGGCCCAAAGCATTAATATAGTCACTTATTAAGCATTGGACTGCAACATGTGTTTGAACACATAATATTACAAAAGTGTCCGTTACAGCCAAACTATTAGAGGCACAAAGTTCATGTCGTATATGCAGCGTTATACAGAGGCCCAAAGCATTAATATAGTCACTTATTAAGCGTTGGACTGCCCCATGTGGTTGAACACCTAATATTCCAAAAGTGTCCGTTACAGCCAAACTATTAAAGGCACAAAGTTCATATCGTATATGCAGCGTTATACAGAGGCCCAAAGCATTAATATAGTCACTTATTAAGCATTGGACTGCAACATGTGTTTGAACACATAATATTACAAAAGTGTCTGTTACAGCCAAACTATTAGAGGCACAAAGTTCATATCGAATATGCAGCGTTTTACAGAGGCCCAAAGCATTAATATAGTCACTTATTAAGCGTTGGACTGCCCCATGTTGTTGAACACCTAATATTCGAAAAATGTCCGTTACAGCTAAACTATTAGAGGCACAAAGTTCATATCGAATATGCAGCGTTTTACAGAGGCCCAAAGCATTAATATAGTCACTTATTAAGCGTTGGGCTGCCCCATGTGGTTGAACACCTAATATTCCAAAAATGTCCGTTACAGCCAAACTATTAGAGGCACAAAGTTCATATCGAATATGCAGCGTTTTACAGAGGCCCAAAGCATTAATATAGTCACTTATTAAGCGTTGGACTGCCCCATGTTGTTGAACACCTAATATTCGAAAAATGTCCGTTACAGCTAAACTATTAGAGGCACAAAGTTCATATCGAATATGCAGCGTTTTACAGAGGCCCAAAGCATTAATATAGTCACTTATTAAGCGTTGGGCTGCCCCATGTGGTTGAACACCTAATATTCCAAAAATGTCCGTTACAGCCAAACTATTAGAGGCACAAAGTTCATATTGTATATGCAGCGTTTTACAGAGGCACAAAGCATTAATATAGTCACTTATTAAGCGTTGGACTGCCCCATGTGGTTAAACACCTAATATTCGAAAAATGTCCGTTACAGCTAAACTATTAGAGGCACAAAGTTCATATCGAATATGCAACGTTTTACAGAGGCACAAAGCATTAATATAGTCACTTATTAAGCGTTGGACTGCCCTATGTGGTTAAACACCTAATATTCCAAATGTGTCCGTTACAGCCAAACTATTAGAGACACAAAGTTCATATCGAATATGCAGCGTTTTACAGAGGCCCAGAGCATTAATATAGTCACTTATTAAGCGTTGGACTGCCCCATGTGGCTGAACACCTAATATTTCAAAACTGTCCGTTATAGCCAAACTATTAGAGGCACAGTGCTCATTTTGTATATGCAGCGTTATACAGAGTCCCAAAGCATTACTATAGTCAAATATTAAACATTGGACTGCAACATGTGTTTGAACACATAATATTCCAAAAGTGTCAGTTACAGCCAAACCATAAGAGGCACAGGGTTCATACTGTATATGCAGCGTTATACAGAGTCCCAAAGCATTACTTTAACCACATATTAAGCGTTGGACTGCCCCATGTGGTTGAACACCTAATATTCCAAAAGTGTCCGTTACAGCCAAACTATTAGAGGCACAAAGTTCATATCGAATATGCAGCGTTTTACAGAGGCCCAAAGCATTAATATAGTCACTTATTAAGCGTTGGACTGCCCCATGTTGTTGAACACCTAATATTCGAAAAATGTCCGTTACAGCTAAACTATTAGAGGCACAAAGTTCATATCGAATATGCAGCGTTTTACAGAGGCCCAAAGCATTAATATAGTCACTTATTAAGCGTTGGGCTGCCCCATGTGGTTGAACACCTAATATTACAAAAATGTCCGTTACAGCCAAACTATTAGAGGCACAAAGTTCATATTGTATATGTAGCGTTTTACAGAGGCACAAAGCATTAATATAGTCACTTATTAAGCGTTGGACGGCCCTATGTGGTTAAACACCTAATATTCCAAATGTGTCCGTTACAGCCAAACTATTAGAGACACAAAGTTCATATCGAATATGCAGCGTTTTACAGAGGCCCAAAGCATTAATATAGTCACTTATTAAGCGTTGGACTGCCCCATGTGGCTGAACACCTAATATTCCAAAACTGTCCGTTATAGCCAAACTATTAGAGGCACAGTGCTCATTTTGTATATGCAGCGTTATACAGAGTCCCAAAGCATTAATATAGTCACTTATTAAGCATTGGACTGCAACATGTGTTTGAACACCTAATATTCCAAAAGTGTCCGTTACAGCCAAACTATTAAAGGCACAAAGTTCATATCGAATATGCAGCGTTTAACAGAGGTCCAAAGCATTAATATAGTCACTTATTAAGCGTTGGACTGCCCCGTGTGGTTGAACACATAATATTCCAAAAATGTCAGTTACAGCTAAACTATCAGAGGCACAGAGTTCATATCGTATATGCAGCGTTATACAGAGGCCCAAAGCATTAATATAGTCACTTATTAAGCGTTGGACTGCCCCATGTGGTTGAACACATAATATTCCAAAAATGTCAGTTACAGCCAAACTATCAGAGGCACAGAGTTCATATCGAATATGCAGCGTTATACAGAGTCCCAAAGCATTACTATAACCACATATTAAGCGATCGACAACCCCATGTTGTTGAACACCTTATATTCCAAAAATGTCAGTTACAGCCTAACTATAAAAGGCACAGAGTTCATACTGTATATGCAGCGTTATAAAGAGGCCCAAAGCATTAATATAGTCACATATTAAGAGTTGGACTGCAGCATGTGGTTGAACACATAATATCCCAAAAGTGTCCGTTACAGCCAAACTATTAGAGACACAGAGTTCATATTGTATATGCAGTGTTATACAGAGTCCCAAAGCATTAATATAATCAAATATTAAGCATTGGACTGCAACATGTGTTTGAACACATAATATCCCAAAAGTGTCCGTTACAGCCAAACTATTAGAGACACAGAGTTCATATTGTATATGCAGTGTTATACAGAGTCCCAAAGCATTACTTTAACCACATATTAAGCGTTGGACTGCCCCATGTGGTTGAACACCTAATATTCCAAAAGTGTCCGTTACAGCCAAACTATTAAAGGCACAAAGTTCATATCGAATATGCAGCGTTTTACAGAGGCCCAAAGCATTATTATAGTCACTTATTAAGCGTTGGACTGCCCCATGTTGTTGAACACCTAATATTCGAAAAATGTCCGTTACAGCTAAACTATTAGAGGCACAAAGTTCATATCGAATATGCAGCGTTTTACAGAGGCCCAAAGCATTAATATAGTCACTTATTAAGCGTTGGGCTGCCCCATGTGGTTGAACACCTAATATTCCAAAAATGTCCGTTACAGCCAAACTATTAGAGGCACAAAGTTCATATCGAATATGCAGCGTTTTACAGAGGCCCAAAGCATTAATATAGTCACTTATTAAGCGTTGGACTGCCCCATGTTGTTGAACACCTAATATTCGAAAAATGTCCGTTACAGCTAAACTATTAGAGGCACAAAGTTCATATCGAATATGCAGTGTTTTACAGAGGCCCAAAGCATTAATATAGTCACTTATTAAGCGTTGGGCTGCCCCATGTGGTTGAACACCTAATATTCCAAAAATGTCCGTTACAGCCAAACTATTAGAGGCACAAAGTTCATATTGTATATGCAGCGTTTTACAGAGGCACAAAGCATTAATATAGTCACTTATTAAGCGTTGGACTGCCCCATGTGGTTAAACACCTAATATTCGAAAAATGTCCGTTACAGCTAAACTATTAGAGGCACAAAGTTCATATCGAATATGCAGCGTTATACAGAGGCCCAAAGCATTAATATAGTCACTTATTAAGCGTTGGGCTGCCCCATGTGGTTGAACACCTAATATTCCAAAAATGTCCGTTACAGCCAAACTATTAGAGGCACAAAGTTCATATTGTATATGCAGCGTTTTACAGAGGCACAAAGCATTAATATAGTCACTTATTAAGCGTTGGACTGCCCCATGTGGTTGAACACCTAATATTCCAAAAGTGTCCGTTACAGCCAAACTATTAAAGGCACAAAGTTCATATCGTATATGCAGCGTTATACAGAGGCCCAAAGCATTAATATAGTCACTTATTAAGCATTGGACTGCAACATGTGTTTGAACACATAATATTACAAAAGTGTCCGTTACAGCCAAACTATTAGAGGCACAAAGTTCATATCGAATATGCAGCGTTTTACAGAGGCCCAAAGCATTAATATAGTCACTTATTAAGCGTTGGACTGCCCCATGTTGTTGAACACCTAATATTCGAAAAATGTCCGTTACAGCTAAACTATTAGAGGCACAAAGTTCATATCGAATATGCAGCGTTTTACAGAGGCCCAAAGCATTAATATAGTCACTTATTAAGCGTTGGGCTGCCCCATGTGGTTGAACACCTAATATTCCAAAAATGTCCGTTACAGCCAAACTATTAGAGGCACAAAGTTCATATTGTATATGTAGCGTTTTACAGAGGCACAAAGCATTAATATAGTCACTTATTAAGCGTTGGACGGCCCTATGTGGTTAAACACCTAATATTCCAAATGTGTCCGTTACAGCCAAACTATTAGAGACACAAAGTTCATATCGAATATGCAGCGTTTTACAGAGGCCCAAAGCATTAATATAGTCACTTATTAAGCGTTGGACTGCCCCATGTGGCTGAACACCTAATATTCCAAAACTGTCCGTTATAGCCAAACTATTAGAGGCACAGTGCTCATTTTGTATATGCAGCGTTATACAGAGTCCCAAAGCATTAATATAGTCACTTATTAAGCATTGGACTGCAACATGTGTTTGAACACCTAATATTCCAAAAGTGTCCGTTACAGCCAAACTATTAAAGGCACAAAGTTCATATCGAATATGCAGCGTTTAACAGAGGTCCAAAGCATTAATATAGTCACTTATTAAGCGTTGGACTGCCCCGTGTGGTTGAACACATAATATTCCAAAAATGTCAGTTACAGCTAAACTATCAGAGGCACAGAGTTCATATCGTATATGCAGCGTTATACAGAGGCCCAAAGCATTAATATAGTCACTTATTAAGCGTTGGACTGCCCCATGTGGTTGAACACATAATATTCCAAAAATGTCAGTTACAGCCAAACTATCAGAGGCACAGAGTTCATATCGTATATGCAGCGTTATACAGAGTCCCAAAGCATTACTATAACCACATATTAAGCGATCGACAACCCCATGTTGTTGAACACCTTATATTCCAAAAATGTCAGTTACAGCCTAACTATAAAAGGCACAGAGTTCATACTGTATATGCAGCGTTATAAAGAGGCCCAAAGCATTAATATAGTCACATATTAAGAGTTGGACTGCAGCATGTGGTTGAACACATAATATCCCAAAAGTGTCCGTTACAGCCAAACTATTAGAGACACAGAGTTCATATTGTATATGCAGTGTTATACAGAGTCCCAAAGCATTAATATAATCAAATATTAAGCATTGGACTGCAACATGTGTTTGAACACATAATATCCCAAAAGTGTCCGTTACAGCCAAACTATTAGAGACACAGAGTTCATATTGTATATGCAGTGTTATACAGAGTCCCAAAGCATTACTTTAACCACATATTAAGAGTTGGACTGCCCCATGTGGTTGAACACCTAATATTCCAAAAGTGTCCGTTACAGCCAAACTATTAGAGGCACAAAGTTCATATCGAATATGCAGCGTTTTACAGAGGCCCAAAGCATTAATATAGTCACTTATTAAGCGTTGGACTGCCCCATGTTGTTGAACACCTAATATTCGAAAAATGTCCGTTACAGCTAAACTATTAGAGGCACAAAGTTCATATCGAATATGCAGCGTTTTACAGAGGCCCAAAGCATTAATATAGTCACTTATTAGGCGTTGGGCTGCCCCATGTGGTTGAACACCTAATATTCCAAAAATGTCCGTTACAGCTAAACTATTAGAGGCACAAAGTTCATATCGAATATGCAACGTTTTACAGAGGCACAAAGCATTAATATAGTCACTTATTAAGCGTTGGACTGCCCTATGTGGTTAAACACCTAATATTCCAAATGTGTCCGTTACAGCCAAACTATTAGAGACACAAAGTTCATATCGAATATGCAGCGTTTTACAGAGGCCCAAAGCATTAACATAGTCACTTATTAAGCGTTGGACTGCCCCATGTGGCTGAACACCTAATATTCCAAAACTGTCCGTTATAGCCAAACTATTAGAGGCACAGTGCTCATTTTGTATATGCAGCGTTATACAGAGTCCCAAAGCATTACTATAACCACATATTAAGCGATCGACAGCCCCATGTTGTTGAACACCTTATATTCCAAAAATGTCAGTTACAGCCTAACTATAAAAGGCACAGAGTTCATACTGTATATGCAGCGTTATACAGAGTCCCAAAGCATTAATATAATCAAATATGAAGCATTGGACTGCAACATGTGTTTGAACACATAATATCCCAAAAGTGTCCGTTACAGCCAAACTATTAGAGGCACAAAGTTCATATCGAATATGCAGCGTTTTACAGAGGCCCAAAGCATTAATATAGTCACTTATTAAGCGTTGGACTGCCCCATGTTGTTGAACACCTAATATTCGAAAAATGTCCGTTACAGCTAAACTATTAGAGGCACAAAGTTCATATCGAATATGCAGCGTTTTACAGAGGCCCAAAGCATTAATATAGTCACTTATTAGGCGTTGGGCTGCCCCATGTGGTTGAACACCTAATATTCCAAAAATGTCCGTTACAGCTAAACTATTAGAGGCACAAAGTTCATATCGAATATGCAACGTTTTACAGAGGCACAAAGCATTAATATAGTCACTTATTAAGCGTTGGACTGCCCTATGTGGTTAAACACCTAATATTCCAAATGTGTCCGTTACAGCCAAACTATTAGAGACACAAAGTTCATATCGAATATGCAGCGTTTTACAGAGGCCCAAAGCATTAACATAGTCACTTATTAAGCGTTGGACTGCCCCATGTGGCTGAACACCTAATATTCCAAAACTGTCCGTTATAGCCAAACTATTAGAGGCACAGTGCTCATTTTGTATATGCAGCGTTATACAGAGTCCCAAAGCATTACTATAACCACATATTAAGCGATCGACAGCCCCATGTTGTTGAACACCTTATATTCCAAAAATGTCAGTTACAGCCTAACTATAAAAGGCACAGAGTTCATACTGTATATGCAGCGTTATACAGAGTCCCAAAGCATTAATATAATCAAATATGAAGCATTGGACTGCAACATGTGTTTGAACACATAATATCCCAAAAGTGTCCGTTACAGCCAAACTATTAGAGGCACAAAGTTCATATCGAATATGCAGCGTTTAACAGAGGCCCAAAGCATTAATATAGTCAAATATTAAGCATTGGACTGCAACATGTGTTTGAACACATAATATTCCAAAAGTGTCAGTTACAGCCAAACCATAAGAGGCACAGGGTTCATACTGTATATGCAGCGTTATACAGAGTCCCAAAGCATTACTTTAACCACATATTAAGCGTTGGACTGCCCCATGTGGTTGAACACCTAATATTCCAAAAGTGTCCGTTACTGCCAAACTATTAAAGGCACAAAGTTCATATCGTATATGCAGCGTTATACAGAGGCCCAAAGCATTAATATAGTCACTTATTAAGCATTGGACTGCAACATGTGTTTGAACACATAATATTAAAAAAGTGTCCGTTACAGCCAAACTATTAGAGGCACAAAGTTCATGTCGTATATGCAGCGTTATACAGAGGCCCAAAGCATTACTTTAACCACATATTAAGCGTTGGACTGCCCCATGTGGTTGAACACCTAATATTCCAAAAGTGTCCGTTACAGCCAAACTATTAAAGGCACAAAGTTCATATCGTATATGCAGCGTTATACAGAGGCCCAAAGCATTAATATAGTCACTTATTAAGCATTGGACTGCAACATGTGTTTGAACACATAATATTACAAAAGTGTCCGTTACAGCCAAACTATTAGAGGCACAAAGTTCATATCGAATATGCAGCGTTTTACAGAGGCCCAAAGCATTAATATAGTCACTTATTAAGCGTTGGACTGCCCCATGTTGTTGAACACCTAATATTCGAAAAATGTCCGTTACAGCTAAACTATTAGAGGCACAAAGTTCATATCGAATATGCAGCGTTTTACAGAGGCCCAAAGCATTAATATAGTCACTTATTAAGCGTTGGGCTGCCCCATGTGGTTGAACACCTAATATTCCAAAAATGTCCGTTACAGCCAAACTATTAGAGACACAAAGTTCATATCGAATATGCAGCGTTTTACAGAGGCCCAAAGCATTAATATAGTCACTTATTAAGCGTTGGACTGCCCCATGTGGCTGAACACCTAATATTCCAAAACTGTCCGTTATAGCCAAACTATTAGAGGCACAGTGCTCATTTTGTATATGCAGCGTTATACAGAGTCCCAAAGCATTAATATAGTCACTTATTAAGCATTGGACTGCAACATGTGTTTGAACACCTAATATTCCAAAAGTGTCCGTTACAGCCAAACTATTAAAGGCACAAAGTTCATATCGAATATGCAGCGTTTAACAGAGGTCCAAAGCATTAATATAGTCACTTATTAAGCGTTGGACTGCCCCGTGAGGTTGAACACATAATATTCCAAAAATGTCAGTTACAGCTAAACTATCAGAGGCACAGAGTTCATATCGTATATGCAGCGTTATACAGAGGCCCAAAGCATTAATATAGTCACTTATTAAGCGTTGGACTGCCCCATGTGGTTGAACACATAATATTCCAAAAATGTCAGTTACAGCCAAACTATCAGAGGCACAGAGTTCATATCGTATATGCAGCGTTATACAGAGTCCCAAAGCATTACTATAACCACATATTAAGCGATCGACAACCCCATGTTGTTGAACACCTTATATTCCAAAAATGTCAGTTACAGCCTAACTATAAAAGGCACAGAGTTCATACTGTATATGCAGCGTTATAAAAAGGCCCAAAGCATTAATATAGTCACATATTAAGAGTTGGACTGCAGCATGTGGTTGATCACCTCTTATTCCAAAAGTGTCCGTTACAGCCAAACTATTAGAGGCACAAAGTTCATATCGTATATGCAGCGTTATACAGAAGCCCGAAGCATTAATATAGTCACTTATTAAGCGTTGGACTGCCCCATGTGGTTGAACACCTAATATTCCAAAAGTGTCCGTTACAGCCAAACTATTAGAGGCACAAAGTTCATACTGTATATGCAGCGTTATACAGAGTCCCTAAGCATTAATATAATCACATATTAAGCGTTGGACTGCAGCATGTGGTTGAACACCTCTTATTCCAAAAGTGTCCGTTACAGCCAAACTATTAGAGGCACAAAGTTCATATCGTATATGCAGCGTTATACAGAGGCCCAAAGCATTAATATAGTCACTTATTAAGCGTTGGACTGCCCCATGTGGTTGAACACATAATATTCCAAAAATGTCAGTTACAGCCAAACTATCAGAGGCACAGAGTTCATATCGTATATGCAGCGTTATACAGAGTCCCAAAGCATTACTATAACCACATATTAAGCGATCGACAACCCCATGTTGTTGAACACCTTATATTCCAAAAATGTCAGTTACAGCCTAACTATAAAAGGCACAGAGTTCATACTGTGTATGCAGCGTTATACAGAGTCCCAAAGCATTAATATAATCAAATATTAAGCATTGGACTGCAACATGTGTTTGAACACATAATATCCCAAAAGTGTCCGTTACAGCCAAACTATTAGAGACACAGAGTTCATATTGTATATGCAGTGTTATACAGAGTCCCAAAGCATTACTTTAACCACATATTAAGCGTTGGACTGCAGCATGTGGTTGATCACCTCTTATTCCAAAAGTGTCCGTTACAGCCAAACTATTAGAAGCACAAAGTTCATATCGTATATGCAGCGTTATACAGAGGCCCAAAGCATTAATCTAGTCACTTATTAAGCGTTGGACTGCCCCATATGGTTGAACACCTAATATTCCAAAAATGTCAGTTACAGCCAAACTATCAGAGGCACAGAGTTCATATCGTATATGCAGCGTTATGCAGAAGCCCGAAGCATTAATATAGTCACTTATTAAGCGTTGGACTGCCCCATGTGGTTAAACACCTAATATTCCAAAAGTGTCCGTTACAGCCAAACTATTAGAGGCACAAAATTCATATCGAATATGCAGCGTTTTACAGAGGCCCAAAGCATTAATATAGTCAAATATTAAACATTGGACTGCAACATGTGTTTGAACACATAATATTCCATAAGTGTCAGTTACAGCCAAACCATAAGAGGCACAGGGTTCACACTGTATATGCAGCGTTATACAGAGTCCCAAAGTATTACTTTAACCACATATTAAGCGTTGGACTGCCTCATGTGGTTGAGCACCTAATATTCCAAAAGTGTCCGTTACAGCCAAACTATTAGAGGCACAAAGTTCATATCGAATATGCAGCGTTTTACAGAGGCCCAAAGCATTAATATAGTCACTTATTAAGCGTTGGGCTGCCCCATGTGGTTGAACACCTAATATTCCAAAAATGTCCGTTACAGCCAAACTATTAGAGGCACAAAGTTCATATTGTATATGCAGCGTTTTACAGAGGCACAAAGCATTAATATAGTCACTTATTAAGCGTTGGACTGCCCCATGTGGTTAAACACCTAATATTCGAAAAATGTCCGTTACAGCTAAACTATTAGAGGCACAAGGTTCATATCGAATATGCAACGTTTTACAGAGGCCCAAAGCATTAATATAGTCACTTATTAAGCGTTGGGCTGCCCCATGTGGTTGAACACCTAATATTCCAAAAATGTCCGTTACAGCCAAACTATTAGAGGCACAAAGTTCATAATGTATATGCAGCGTTTTACAGAGGCACAAAGCATTAATATAGTCACTTATTAAGCGTTGGACTTCCCCATGTGGTTAAACACCTAATATTCGAAAAATGTCCGTTACAGCAAAACTATTAGAGGCACAAGGTTCATATCGAATATGCAACGTTTTACAGAGGCACAAAGCATTAATATAGTCACTTATTAAGCGTTGGACTGCCCCATGTGGCTGAACACCTAATATTCCAAAACTGTCCGTTATAGCCAAACTATTAGAGGCACAGTGCTCATTTTGTATATGCAGCGTTATACAGAGTCCCAAAGCATTACTATAACCACATATTAAGCGATCGACAACCCCATGTTGTTGAACACCTTATATTCCAAAAATGTCAGTTACAGCCTAACTATAAAAGGCACAGAGTTCATACTGTATATGCAGCGTTATACAGAGTCCCAAAGCATTAATATAATCAAATATTAAGCATTGGACTGCAACATGTGTTTGAACACATAATATCCCAAAAGTGTCCGTTACAGCCAAACTATTAGAGACACAGAGTTCATATTGTATATGCAGTGTTATACAGAGTCCCAAAGCATTACTTTAACCACATATTAAGCGTTGGACTGCCACATGTGGTTGAACACCTAATATTCCAAAAGTGTCCGTTACAGCTAAACTATTAGAGGCACAAAGTTCATATCGAATATGCAGCGTTTTACAGAGGTCCAAAGCATTAATATAGTCACTTATTAAGCGTTGGACTGCCCCGTGTGGTTGGACACATAATATTCCAAAAATGTCAGTTATAGCTAAACTATCAGAGGCACAGAGTTCATATCGTATATGCAGCGTTATACAGAGGCCCAAAGCATTAACATAGTCACTTATTAAGCGTTGGACTGCTCCATGTGGTTTAACACCTAATATTCCAAAAGTGTCCGTTACAGCCAAACTATTAGAGACACAGAGTTCATATTGTATATGCAGCGTTATACAGAGTCCCAAAGCATTACTTTAACCACATATTAAGCGTTGGACTGCCCCATGTAGTTGAACACCTAATATTCCAAAAATGTCCGTTACAGCCAAACTATTAGAGACACAGAGTTCATACTGTATATGCAGCGTTATACAGAGTCCCTAAGCATTAATATAATCACATATTAAGCGTTGGACTGCAGCATGTGGTTGAACACCTCTTATTCCAAAAGTGTCCGTTACAGCCAAACTATTAGAGACACAGAGTTCATATTGTATATGCAGCGTTATACAGAGTCCCAAAGCATTACTTTAACCACATATTAAGCGTTGGACTGCCCCATGTAGTTGAACACCTAATATTCCAAAAATGTCCGTTACAGCCAAACTATTAGAGACACAGAGTTCATACTGTATATGCAGCGTTATACAGAGTCCCAAAGCATTAATATAATCAAATATGAAGCATTGGACTGCAACATGTGTTTGAACACATAATATCCCAAAAGTGTCCGTTACAGCCTAACTATTAGAGGCACAAAGTTCATATCGAATATGCAGCGTTTAACAGAGGCCCAAAGCATTAATATAGTCAAATATTAAGCATTGGACTGCAACATGTGTTTGAACACATAATATTCCAAAAGTGTCAGTTACAGCCAAACCATAAGAGGCACAGGGTTCATACTGTATATGCAGCGTTATACAGAGTCCCAAAGCATTACTTTAACCACATATTAAGCGTTGGACTGCCCCATGTGGTTGAACACCTAATATTCCAAAAGTGTCCGTTACTGCCAAACTATTAAAGGCACAAAGTTCATATCGTATATGCAGCGTTATACAGAGGCCCAAAGCATTAATATAGTCACTTATTAAGCATTGGACTGCAACATGTGTTTGAACACATAATATTACAAAAGTGTCCGTTACAGCCAAACTATTAGAGGCACAAAGTTCATGTCGTATATGCAGCGTTATACAGAGGCCCAAAGCATTACTTTAACCACATATTAAGCGTTGGACTGCCCCATGTGGTTGAACACCTAATATTCCAAAAGTGTCCGTTACAGCCAAACTATTAAAGGCACAAAGTTCATATCGTATATGCAGCGTTATACAGAGGCCCAAAGCATTAATATAGTCACTTATTAAGCATTGGACTGCAACATGTGTTTGAACACATAATATTACAAAAGTGTCCGTTACAGCCAAACTATTAGAGGCACAAAGTTCATATCGAATATGCAGCGTTTTACAGAGGCCCAAAGCATTAATATAGTCACTTATTAAGCGTTGGACTGCCCCATATGGTGGAACACCTAATATTCCAAAAATGTCAGTTACAGCCAAACTATCAGAGGCACAGAGTTCATATCGTATATGCAGCGTTATGCAGAAGCCCGAAGCATTAATATAGTCACTTATTAAGCGTTGGACTGCCCCATGTGGTTGAACACCTAATATTCCAAAAGTGTCCGTTACAGCCAAACTATTAGAGGCACAAAGTTCATATCGTATATGCAGCGTTATAAAGAGGCCCAAAGCATTAATATAGTCACATATTAAGAGTTGGACTGCAGCATGTGGTTGATCACCTCTTATTCCAAAAGTGTCCGTTACAGCCAAACTATTAGAGGCACAAAGTTCATATCGTATATGCAGCGTTATACAGAGGCCCAAAGCATTAATCTAGTCACTTATTAAGCGTTGGACTGCCCCATATGGTGGAACACCTAATATTCCAAAAATGTCAGTTACAGCCAAACTATCAGAGGCACAGAGTTCATATCGTATATGCAGCGTTATGCAGAAGCCCGAAGCATTAATATAGTCACTTATTAAGCGTTGGACTGCCCCATGTGGTTGAACACCTAATATTCCAAAAGTGTCCGTTACAGCCAAACTATTAGAGGCACAAAGTTCATATCGAATATGCAGCGTTTTACAGAGGCCCAAAGCATTAATATAGTCAAATATTAAACATTGGACTGCAACATGTGTTTAAACACATAATATTCCATAAGTGTCAGTTACAGCCAAACCATAAGAGGCACAGGGTTCACACTGTATATGCAGCGTTATACAGAGTCCCAAAGTATTACTTTAACCACATATTAAGCGTTGGACTGCCTCATGTGGTTGAACACCTAATATTCCAAAAGTGTCCGTTACAGCCAAACTATTAGAGGCACAAAGTTCATATCGAATATGCAGCGTTTTACAGAGGCCCAAAGCATTAATATAGTCACTTATTAAGCGTTGGGCTGCCCCATGTGGTTGAACACCTAATATTCCAAAAATGTCCGTTACAGCCAAACTATTAGAGGCACAAAGTTCATATTGTATATGCAGCGTTTTACAGAGGCACAAAGCATTAATATAGTCACTTATTAAGCGTTGGACTGCCCCATGTGGTTAAACACCTAATATTCGAAAAATGTCCGTTACAGCTAAACTATTAGAGGCACAAGGTTCATATCGAATATGCAACGTTTTACAGAGGCCCAAAGCATTAATATAGTCACTTATTAAGCGTTGGGCTGCCCCATGTGGTTGAACACCTAATATTCCAAAAATGTCCGTTACAGCCAAACTATTAGAGGCACAAAGTTCATAATGTATATGCAGCGTTTTACAGAGGCACAAAGCATTAATATAGTCACTTATTAAGCGTTGGACTGCCCCATGTGGTTAAACACCTAATATTCGAAAAATGTCCGTTACAGCTAAACTATTAGAGGCACAAGGTTCATATCGAATATGCAACGTTTTACAGAGGCACAAAGCATTAATATAGTCACTTATTAAGCGTTGGACTGCCCCATGTGGCTGAACACCTAATATTCCAAAACTGTCCGTTATAGCCAAACTATTAGAGGCACAGTGCTCATTTTGTATATGCAGCGTTATACAGAGTCCCAAAGCATTACTATAACCACATATTAAGCGATCGACAACCCCATGTTGTTGAACACCTTATATTCCAAAAATGTCAGTTACAGCCTAACTATAAAAGGCACAGAGTTCATACTGTATATGCAGCGTTATACAGAGTCCCAAAGCATTAATATAATCAAATATTAAGCATTGGACTGCAACATGTGTTTGAACACATAATATCCCAAAAGTGTCCGTTACAGCCAAACTATTAGAGACACAGAGTTCATATTGTATATGCAGTGTTATACAGAGTCCCAAAGCATTACTTTAACCACATATTAAGCGTTGGACTGCCACATGTGGTTGAACACCTAATATTCCAAAAGTGTCCGTTACAGCTAAACTATTAGAGGCACAAAGTTCATATCGAATATGCAGCGTTTTACAGAGGTCCAAAGCATTAATATAGTCACTTATTAAGCGTTGGACTGCCCCGTGTGGTTGGACACATAATATTCCAAAAATGTCAGTTATAGCTAAACTATCAGAGGCACAGAGTTCATATCGTATATGCAGCGTTATACAGAGGCCCAAAGCATTAATATAGTCACATATTAAGAGTTGGTCTGCAGCATGTGGTTGATCACCTCTTATTCCAAAAGTGTCCGTTACAGCCAAACTATTAGAGGCACAAAGTTCATATCGTATATGCAGCGTTATACAGAGGCCCAAAGCATTAATATAGTCACTTATTAAGCGTTGGACTGCCCCATGTGGTTGAACACCTAATATTCCAAAAATGTCAGTTACAGCCAAACTATCAGAGGCACAGAGTTCATATCGTATATGCAGCGTTATACAGAGGCCCAAAGCATTAATATAGTCACTTATTAAGCGTTGGACTGCTCCATGTGGTTTAACACCTAATATTCCAAAAGTGTCCGTTACAGCCAAACTATTAGTGACACAGAGTTCATATTGTATATGCAGCGTTATACAGAGTCCCAAAGCATTACTTTAACCACATATTAAGCGTTGGACTGCCCCATGTAGTTGAACACCTAATATTCCAAAAATGTCCGTTACAGCCAAACTATTAGAGACACAGAGTTCATACTGTATATGCAGCGTTATACAGAGTCCCTAAGCATTAATATAATCACATATTAAGCGTTGGACTGCAGCATGTGGTTGAACACCTCTTATTCCAAAAGTGTCCGTTACAGCCAAACTATTAGAGGCACAAAGTTCATATCGTATATGCAGCGTTATACAGAGGCCCAAAGCATTAATATAGTCACTTATTTATTGAGCGTTGGACTGCCCCATGTGGTTGAACACCTAATATTCCAAAAATGTCAGTTACAGCCAAACTATCAGAGGCACAGAGTTCATATCGTATATGCAGCGTTATACAGAAGCCCGAAGCATTAATATAGTCACTTATTAAGCGTTGGACTGCCCCATGTGGTTGAACACCTAATATTCCAAAAGTGTCCGTTACAGCCAAACTATTAGAGGCACAAAGTTCATATCGTATATGCAGCGTTATACAGAGGCCCAAAGCATTAATCTAGTTACTTATTAAGCGTTGGACTGCCCCATATGGTTGAACACCTAATATTCCAAAAATGTCAGTTACAGCCAAACTATCAGAGGCACAGAGTTCATATCGTATATGCAGCGTTATACAGAAGCCCGAAGCATTAATATAGCCACTTATTAAGCGTTGGACTGCCCCATGTGGTTGAACACCTAATATTCCAAAAGTGTCCGTTACAGCCAAACTATTAGAGGCACAAAGTTCATTTCGAATATGCAGCGTTTTACAGAGGCCCAAAGCATTAATATAGTCACTTATTAAGCGTTGGACTGCCCCATGTGGTTAAACACCTAATATTCCAAAAGTGTCCGTTACAGCCAAACTATTAGAGGCACAAAGTTCATATCGAATATGCAGCGTTTTACAGAGGCCCAAAGCATTAATATAGTCAAATATTAAACATTGGACTGCAACATGTGTTTGAACACATAATATTCCAAAAGTGTCAGTTACAGCCAAACCATAAGAGGCACAGGGTTCATACTGTATATGCAGCGTTATACAGAGTCCCAAAGCATTACTTTAACCACATATTAAGCGTTGGACTGCCTCATGTGGTTGAACACCTAATATTCCAAAACTGTCCGTTACAGCCAAACTATTAGAGGCACAAAGTTCATATCGAATATGCAGCGTTTTACAGAGGCTCAAAGCATTAATATAGTCACTTATTAAGCGTTGGGCTGCCCCATGTGGTTGAACACCTAATATTCCAAAAATGTCCGTTACAGCCAAACTATTAGAGGCACAAAGTTCATATTGTATATGCAGCGTTTTACAGAGGCACAAAGCATTAATATAGTCACTTATTAAGCGTTGGACTGCCCCATGTGGTTAAACACCTAATATTCGAAAAATGTCCGTTATAGCTAAACTATTAGAGGCACAAGGTTCATATCGAATATGCAACGTTTTACAGAGGCCCAAAGCATTAATATAGTCACTTATTAAGCGTTGGGCTGCCCCATGTGGTTGAACACCTAATATTCCAAAAATGTCCGTTACAGCCAAACTATTAGAGGCACAAAGTTCATAATGTATATGCAGCGTTTTACAGAGGCACAAAGCATTAATATAGTCACTTATTAAGCGTTGGACTGCCCCATGTGGTTAAACACCTAATATTCGAAAAATGTCCGTTACAGCTAAACTATTAGAGGCACAAGGTTCATATCGAATATGCAACGTTTTACAGAGGCACAAAGCATTAATATAGTCACTTATTAAGCGTTGGACTGCCCCAATTGGCTGAACACCTAATATTCCAAAACTGTCCGTTATAGCCAAACTATTAGAGGCACAGTGCTCATTTTGTATATGCAGCGTTATACAGAGTCCCAAAGCATTACTATAACCACATATTAAGCGATCGACAACCCCATGTTGTTGAACACCTTATATTCCAAAAATGTCAGTTACAGCCTAACTATAAAAGGCACAGAGTTCATACTGTATATGCAGCGTTATACAGAGTCCCAAAGCATTAATATAATCAAATATTAAGCATTGGACTGCAACATGTGTTTGAACACATAATATCCCAAAAGTGTCCGTTACAGCCAAACTATTAGAGACACAGAGTTCATATTGTATATGCAGTGTTATACAGAGTCCCAAAGCATTACTTTAACCACATATTAAGCGTTGGACTGCCACATGTGGTTGAACACCTAATATTCCAAAAGTGTCCGTTACAGCTAAACTATTAGAGGCACAAAGTTCATATCGAATATGCAGCGTTTTACAGAGGTCCAAAGCATTAATATAGTCACTTATTAAGCGTTGGACTGCCCCGTGTGGTTGAACACATAATATTCCAAAAATGTCAGTTATAGCTAAACTATCAGAGGCACAGAGTTCATATCGTATATGCAGCGTTATACAGAGGCCCAAAGCATTAATATAGTCACATATTAAGAGTTGGTCTGCAGCATGTGGTTGATCACCTCTTATTCCAAAAGTGTCCGTTACAGCCAAACCATAAGAGGCACAGGGTTCATACTGTATATGCAGCGTTATACAGAGTCCCAAAGCATTACTTTAACCACATATTAAGCGTTGGACTGCCTCATGTGGTTGAACACCTAATATTTGAAAAGTGTCCGTTACAGCCAAACTATTAGAGGCACAAAGTTCATATCGAATATGCAGCGTTTTACAGAGGCCCAAAGCATTAATATAGTCACTTATTAAGCGTTGGACTGCCCCATGTTGTTGAACACCTAATATTCGAAAAATGTCCGTTACATTTAAACTATTAGAGGCACAAAGTTCATATCGAATATGCAGCGTTTTACAGAGGCCCAAAGCATTAATATAGTCACTTATTAAGCGTTGGGCTGCCCCATGTGGTTGAACACCTAATATTCCAAAAATGTCCGTTACAGCCAAACTATTAGAGGCACAAAGTTCATATTGTATATGCAGCGTTTTACAGAGGCAAGTAGTGGGGATTTGAGGGTTCTGGCACACTAGTACATCAAACGTCCGATAGATGGCGCAAGGTGTTGGTTCCCGGCGGCGGTGGGGTTGAAATGTGGGAGTTGTTGGGATGGGTTAGGGGGAGTGGACAGAGCATAGAAGTGTGTTGATAGGTGTTAATTAGCTTTTTTGTGTTGGTGGGTACTGCTAATGAGGCGGAAGAGAGTACTGTGTATGGTGGGGTGGGTGGAGTATTGGATTGGGGGTTGAACTACCACCATCACCGAGCGGTGGCGGTACCGGGCGCTCTCTCTCTTTCTCTCACACACCTGTGTGTGAGTGGGAAAAAAGTGAGGAAGTGCATCCGGTTAACAAAAAAACAAAATTGGCGCTTATATTGTATGCAAATTTTTTTAAAAGATTAAGTGACCTGTATTCACTTGTTTTTTGCACAAACTTCCTGACACATGCACATTTTGTAATTTACATATATCGTTTTATTGTTTTTGAATATGGGTTAATAATTAATGTAGGGTAAAATAGAGGTAGTTTTATTTAAGAGAAATAAAACAATAAATGCATTTTATTTTATCTTTATTATTTTTCTATTTCATGTATATATAAAAAAAAAGTTCAGAAAAAAAATGGAAATTAAGTGTCCATATATATGATCCCTGAAATAGAAAAGAAAACATTATTAATAAAAAAACAAAAAATGTGTAAAAAAACGGAAAGGAATTTTTTCTTATGTTTTTTCTACAAAAATAGTTCTTCTTCTTCTTAGTTTATAAAAATTCCACTTGCCACCATTTGTTGGTTTGATTGGGCTTTCGTACAATGAAGGAGAGATTTTCTCCATTCTTTAGTCTCACATTATATTCGGGAACGTTTTCCAGTAGCCGGTTGTATCTTTTTGGCAATATGACATCATTTTCGAGGCCTTCAATTATCATAAGAACTGCTTGACCATATTTTGTCTGAATGACTCTTAGAGAGCGTATTCTATATGTCACATCCTCCTCTAATTCGGAAATTTTAATGAAGGGCTTGATACAGTATTAAATTCAGTATTCATTTTTCGTCTTCTTGTTCTTCTTTCTGATAATTTCACTTTACAAAAAATATACTTTATCTTAATATAAAAAAAATAAAATATTGATACTGAGATTGGAAATGAATGTGCAGCGGCTTTTAAACAAGGAAAAATACGTCATCATCCCCCATCCAACCATATCCCACCACACACGCACACGCACAAACCAATTTCTTAGTGGGGTGGGGTGGGGGAGTGTTGTTGTTGTTTGTTGTTCTGTAATTTCTTCAATGATTCATCACAATTATAAGAAGAGTATTTTTTTAATTGTGTGTGTGTGTGTGTGTTTCTCTTGGCGCGAAAAAAAAAAAGGGTGTATATGTATAAATGGATAATACAATAGGATTCATGACTTAGTTAGTTTCTAATTGGCAATATGTCAACTGATGAGAAGACCAACACTCATCATCATCATCATCATCATCCAGAAACTGTTACATCTATTAGTGATAATTTTTTGAAAAAACTCCGTTAAACATTTCCATTGCTAAGAAAAAAAGATGAAGTGATTGCTATTTTAAAACAAACGAATAAGTGTATTCAAACATTACGGAAAGTGATTGGCTTAAAGAAAAAAGATGATCAAGATAATGTAAGCAACATATTGTTCCTCAATGATAACATTCTAAAACTAACAAACAATTTAAGTTTATTGAAAACATGTAGAAAAAGACTACATTTAATTCAAAAGGAAAAATTAAATATTATTGGTGGCGCAGGTTTGACGACTGCTAATACCATCACATCAAAGACAAACCGTAATCGTGGTCGGACACAGCAGCAGCAACAGCGACAAAAGAAATATCAAAATTGTGTAGAATGGGAAAATTTAGAGAATTGTTTTAGGAATAGTATCAGTAGTGGCATAATTACAAATTTAACGGTAAAAGATCCTGTTATGTTTCTAGATAAAGCACAGAAATGTTTTCTGTTGCAAGTGAAGAAGAAATTGCAGGAAAATCATAATTGCATAAAAGTCAATTGTACATTTACTGGTGAATTTGCGAAAAAGAGTGGCGAGATTCTAGAGACAGATTTAAAGTCATTCACCACGAGGAATGAAGTAATTGATGCAACTACAAATTTAAAGGAATGGTATGACACGTTGGTGAAAGATAAAATTTTGAATAGACTTAGTGAATTTCAAGAACGTGATTCAGGATGGAGTTTGTCGGAAATAATATCATTAAAAGTGATTTTTAACCGATGCAATCCATTAAATGCAGCGGGTACTTCTTCTTCCTCTCCATATACGGAAGTACCGAAATTTATAGCCAATAAAAAGGCAGTGATTAATATAAAAAACAATGATCAATATTGTTTTTTGTGGTGTATTGTGGCTGCTTTACACCCCACAAATACGAATCCACAAAGAATGACACAATATCCACACTTTAGTGAAGTGTTAAAATATGATGGTATAAAGTTTCCATTCAATGTGCGTGATTTGAAAAAATTTGAGAAACTTAACAATTTAAGCATTAATATATTTTATGTGAGCAACAAACAAATATATCCATTGACAATAAAAAAAAGCAATTATGAAGATGAAGATGATGGGAATAATAATAATAAATGTATAAATTTATTAATGTTGGAAAATGTGGAAGGTGGATGTTCTCATTATGTGTTAATTAAAAATTTAAATCGCTTATTATTTAATCAGTTATCATCGAATAAAAATCAAAAATATGTTTGTGAACGGTGTTTAAATTATTTTTCTTCAAAGTGTGTTTTAATTAAACATTTAAATTATTGTAAAAATAAAAAAGTGTGTCACATAAAAGTGCCCTCATCGTCGAATCATATTCTACAATTTAAGAATTTCTCCCACAAGATACCAGTTTGTTTTGTATTATATGCCGATTTAGAATGTATTTTGGAGCCCATTATTATATATGGTGATGAAAAAGAAAACAAAAAACGTGGTGGTGGTGGTTCCATTGAAAGATATCAAAAACACATACCACACAGTATTGCCTATTACTTAAAATGCAATTATGATGATTCACTCTCTCAATTTAAATTAATTAGAGATAAGAACTGTATAAAGTTATTTATAATGGATTTGCATAAAATTGCAATAACAGTCAACGAAATACTCAATCGTATAGTTCCAATGGCTGAATTGACTTTAGAACAGGAAATAGCACACTATATTGCCACAACATGTCATATTTGTGAAGAACCATTTAATGTCACATTAGACGAAGATGATGATGATGATGTACGTGTAAAAGACCATTGTCATGTGACTGGAACATATAGAGGAGCCGCACACCCTCAATGTAATTTACAATTTCAACAATCCAAAGTAATTCCAATTGTTTTTCACAATTTAAGCGGCTACGATTCTCATTTTATAATTGAAGAACTGGCAACAGGCATCAAAGGACCCATTTCTCTTCTACCCATAAACAAGGAGAAATATATATCGTTCACAAAGAAAATTGAAAATACAAACATCAGTTTGAGATTCATTGATTCCTTCAGATTTATGGCATCCAGTTTGGACAAATTATCCTCGTACTTGCGTGCCGAAGAAAAGACCATAATGAGATCGTTTTATCCGAATGACAATGAATTTAAATTGTTATTGCGAAAAGGTGTTTTTCCCTATGCATACATTGATAGTTGGGAAAAATTAAATGAAACTCATCTGCCGACAAGAGAGGCTTTCTTCAATGAACTGAAAAACGAGACAATATCTGCGGAAGATTATAGACATGCTGAGAATGTATGGCAAACATTTAATGTGCACACACTAGGTGAATACTCGGACATTTACCTTAAAACAGATGTGATTTTATTGAGTGATGTATTTGAAAATTTCCGTAAAACATGTTATAGGACCTATCAATTGGATCCATTGCACTATTTCACATCGCCCGGTCTAAGTTTTGATGCAATGTTAAAAAATACACGCATAAAATTGCATTTAATGCAAGATATTGATATGATTTTGTTTATTGAATTGGGAATACGTGGCGGCTATTCTGCTGTGATAAAATCGTGTGCAAAAGCCAACAATAAATATATGATGGATGACTATGACCCCACCCAATTGGACACTTATCTAATTTATATAGATAAAAATGCATTATATTCAACGACAATGTGTGAGTTTCTACCATACCAAGATTTTGAATGGTTAAAAGAGGATGAATACAATGGCAGCGACGGTAGCGACGGCGGTAGCGATGGTAATTCTTTCGATGTATTATCAATTGAAGACAATGCAGAATATGGTTATATTTTGGAGGTGGACCTTCATTATCCATCTCATCTACACAATTTACACAAAGATTTTCCATTGGCCCCCGAACATTTAACACCACCAGGCAGTAAACACAGTAAATTAATGACAACATTATACGATAAACACAACTATGTTATTCACTATAGAAATTTAAAGAATTATTTAAAGAGAGGATTGGTTTTGCGAAAAATCCACCGAATATTAAAATTTAAACAGTGTGCCTGGATGAAAAGTTATGTGGAATTGAATATAAATTTGCGAAAACAATCAAAAAATGATTTCGAAAAAAAATTCTTCAAGTTAATGGTGAATTCGGCATTTGGAAAGACCATTGAAAATGTAAGGAAATATAAAGATGTTAAATTAGTGACGAGTTGGGAGGGAAGATCTGGAGCACGGGCCCTAATATCGAAACCGAATTTTCACAGTTTGGAAATATATGATAATGATATGGTGATTATAGAAATGCAACGAAATGAGGTGGAAATGAACAAACCCATTTATATTGGTTTTACAATTTTAGATTTAAGTAAATTACACATGTATAATTTTCATTATGACTATATATTAAGACAATTTGATGAAAATAGCGTGGATTTATGTTACACGGACACAGACAGTTTTATATATCTATTTAAAAATATTGATTTCTATGAATATATAAGACGTGATTGTAGGGAATATTTCGATACAAGCGACTATGATGAAGCGAATATTTTTAATATACCGCGTGTGAATAGGAAGGAACTTGGTATGTTTAAAGATGAAAATGCCGGTCGCATTATGTTGGAATTTATTGGTCTACGATCGAAAATGTATTCATTTAAAATGTGGGGTGGTGGTGACGGTGTTGGTGGAGAAATAAAAAGGTCCAAGGGAGTAGTTGGTAGTACATTGAAAACAATCACATTTGATGATTATAAGAATTGTTTATTGAATCAACGGGAAATGGTAAGACAACAAATTCTATTGCAAAGTAAGAAACATGTAATGTATTCGATAAAACAGCGAAAAATTGTTTTGAATGTTGGTGATGATAAAAGAATGTCACTGCACGATTCATTAGACAGTTTGCCGTGGGGTTTTGTGGAAGAAACAGTAGCAAGAGCAGCAGAAGCAACAGGAGCCGAACCACCACCACCACCACCACCACCCCATCAGTAGGTACCATTATACAAAGACACACACACACACACACACACACACATAAAAAGTGAAATAAAACTTGTAAATGATTTACATGACAGTAATTCTGTGGTATATCAGAATCACTTGGTGGAAAGAATAAAAAGTTCAAATGTGAGTGAAATGAATATGATTTTAAAACGTATCGCAATTCCAAGCACACACATTTTAACATATGATATATTACGATTGTGCAATGTTGAAATGTTAAATGTGTTACTCTCATCCCAATTGGAACATGATAAATTTATTGTATTAATTGCTAATAAATTGTTAAATTTAAATGTAATTGATTTTACATATGAAAATTTAAGTGAAATCATCAGTACTGTACCATATAAGGATTTCACAGATGACTACAAATGTTATTTAATAATGCAATTAACAAAACTGGATATTAATAAACCCAATTTTGATGCAACATCCTCATCATATTTGTATTTACATATATTATCCAATTACAAGAATTGTAATTATTATATTAACAAAATTATGTGTACTGGAATTTTTAATGCAAATCCCATCTTTGTTGGGAATATGTTGAAAACTTTGGAAGAGAAAAATTTACACTTCAAATTGGAGATATTAACAAGAGACTCACATATGGATGTAGTAAAATGGCTTTTGAAAAATTTGCGAAAAATGGAGAAAAACGAAGATGTGGGATGGAGGTGTGGACCTGATTCGGGTTTATGGCCATCAGGAAATCCAGAAGATTATGTCGCCACAATGGAGCTAATTAAACCCATAATGGAGTTTTAAAAAAAATGCAAACAAAAACTGGCTCTCTGGTTATTTATTTTTATTAGAATTATTAATAATATATACTATTATATTATGTATTTGGATGTGTGTGTGTGGGGGGTGAATAAAAAAAAAACTTGTATATAATTTTTAACTGTGTTTTTATTATATTCTTTTTTTTCCAAATATACATATACATATTAAAAAAAAAGTAACGGAAAAAACACTATGTTAGCTGGGGGTGGGGGAAAATGACGGTTTAGGGGTTTACGTCATGAAAACAACTAGTTTTAACAAGAAAAAAATCGATTTTTATTTGTCATTTACAAAAACAAAACAGCAAATAGAAAAAAGAAACAATGTTAGCTGGGGGGTGGGGGAAAATGACGGTTAAGGGGTTTACGTAATAAAAAAAATTATAATTTTAAAATTGATTTATATTTTGTATCATCATCTCTTCAAAAAAACATATACACACAAACTGAAAGATTAAAAATCACTAGTTAGATGGGATTTTGGGGAAATGGTGGGTTTTTTTTATATAATTAAAAAACATATACTTTTAGTAGTAAAAAAATTGGCTTTTTATTTCTTATTAAAATAGATATACAACAACAACAACAAATAGAAAAAACACTAAGAAAACTCTGAAAAAAAAACAAAAAATCACTAGTTAGATGGGATTTTGGGGGAAATATTGGGTTTTTTTTATATAATTAAAAAACATATACTTTTAGTAGTAAAAAAATTGGCTTTTTATTTCTTATTAAAATAGATATACAACAACAACAACAAATAGAAAAAACACTAAGAAAACTCTGAAAAAAAAAACAAAAAATCACTAGTTAGATGGGATTTTGGGGGAAATATTGGGTTTTTTTTATATAATTAAAAAACATATACTTTTAGTAGTAAAAAAATTGGCTTTTTATTTCTTATTAAAATAGATATACAACAACAACAACAAATAGAAAAAACACTAAGAAAACTCTGAAAAAAAAACAAAAAATCACTAGTTAGATGGAATTTTGGGGGAAATATTGGGTTTTTTTTATATAATTAAAAAACATATACTTTTAGTAGTAAAAAAATTGGCTTTTTATTTCTTATTAAAATAGATATACAACAACAACAACAAATAGAAAAAACACTAAGAAAACTCTGAAAAAAAAAACAAAAAATCACTAGTTAGATGGGATTTTGGGGGAAATGGCGCGTTTTTTTGGGGTATTTTTTTTTATATAATGAAAAACATATTAACATTTTTGTTAAAGAAAAAACTGTATTTATTTTTTTATATTCAATAGAATGAAAAATGGAAAAAAAAACATTAACAATATATATATATATAATACAATGAAAAAAATCCATTTCCATTCCATTTCAGTCTTCTTCTCCCTCCTTCGGCGGCGGCTGGAGGACTGCTTTTTTCCCTTCTTCCGGCTGGACTTCTTCTTCCTTTTCTAGTTCCTCTATAGAGTCCGATAGTCTCTGTAACAAAAAACAAAAAAACAATTAATAAAAGTATATAAAAAAATTCAAACAAAAAAAATTATAACATACCTTACAGCAAGCACAGTAAACATCATGAAGGGGCTGTTTCTTTCTGTCCACCCATTGGTGGCAAGTTAGACAAAATTCCATGTGAAGATTCCAGGATTTCAACTCCCCCGTTTCCTGGTCGATTTCCCCATAATTATCCTCCATAATGTCCTGACCATATGGTTCATCATCAACAACAACATTGTTGTCGTGTTCATTGCCGCCACCGCCTTCATCGTCGTCTTGTTCTTGCCGCCTTCGCTTGATGCCACGGCGATGCTGTTGTTGTTGTGGCTCATCTCCATGGATGACTTGGCTGCCAGCACTGCTTCTGCTTTTTTTTTGTTTTCCTAATAAAAGAAGAGAGTGCAACCATTCAAAATGTATTGTTTTAATAATTCCCTTACACCATCTCGAGAATTCACCAATCTACTTTTTTTGAGTGAGAGACAGAATCAACTGCTACTACACAACTACTACAAAAAATAGAAGGTGCATTCTCGACAGTAGTATAAGGAAATTATTAAAACAATAAATCGTGAAAGGTTGAACACTCTTTTCCTTTATTACCTGATTGTTTTTGCAACCACCATTCCCGCCGCCCACTGCTCTTGTCGTCGTCGTCGTCGTCGATGCCGCTGCCTTGTCCTTAATAAAGAAAATCATAAATATCACACTTTTCCATACTTTTTGTATAAATAGGACACAGTCATGGGTTGTTTTTTTTCCCCCAAACGACTGTGCACTATTTATACAAAAAGTGTGGAAAAGTTGATGATATTTTTAATTTCCTTTATTACCTTCTCCATTATGCAAAACATCTCGTCGTCGTCCACCGTCGCAGCAGCCGTTGTCGTTCTCGTTGTGGTGGTGGTTTCCTAATAAAGAAAATTAACATTGTTTACAAATTCCCCGTTTTTCTCAATAATCGTGCCCAGAAATCGAACCAATACAAACACAAATTTGGTTCAATCTGGATTCGATTATTGAGAAAAACGAAGGATTGTAACCAATTTTAATTTTCTTTATTACCTATATTTTCTGCTGCTGCTGCTTGTGTTGTCTCATCAGCCACCGCCGTAGCTACTTGCTGCTGCTGCTGCTTCTGCTGTGCCTCATGCACCACCGATGACATTTTCCCGCTGAAACCAAAAAAAAAACCGTTTTAAATTTTATGAAAAAAAATAAAGACAATGAACAAATTACTTACTACTTTATGTATGTGTGTGTGTGTGTGTGCTTCATAGCGTTGTTTCCCCCATTTTTATAGAACCCTCACCACTACCACCACCAACACCGCCCCCCCTCCACTTCCGTCCATTGTGTTAATCGACGCGATCATTCATTGGGATCATTTTTGATATCCTCATCCTCTTCATCTGTTGATGTGTTTTGCGTCTCCGCTTGTGTTGGCGCTGTAGCCGCTAGCATCCGAAAGAAATGCGTAAGCATTTCCTGAACGCTAAATATCCCCATTGGATTAAATGGCTGGATTACTTGCCCACATATCGTGTGGGCATTGATATTTAACATGAAAGAGGGTAACGAAGAGGACCCCGGATAGGGTGAGGTCATCCTCAGTACTTCTCCCAGATGAAAGAACAACCGGTGTTCTGTTTCATCCATCGCAACCTCCACAACAACACGCTCATGGTGTATTGTTGTTGATTCGTTGTGAAGACTACTGTCGACGCGTCTAATGGGGGTATTGGTTGAGGTGGTGGTGTCCATGGGGCGATGGATCTGTCGACGACGTACAACCCTGGGGGAGGAGGTGGTGGCGGTGTTGGAAATGGTGGTGGCGGCGGCGGCAGCAGCGGCAGCGTTGGAGGTGGTGGCGGCGTTGGAGGTGGTTTCGGCGTCGGAGGTGGTGGCGGCGTTGGAGGTGGTGGCGGCATTAGAATTACGCACTCTTACCACTCGCTGTATGCGCATTGGCATACCGTAGTTTTTAGTATTATTATTATTAGAATTCATATTGTTTTGAAGTCTTTTTCAATAACTGACTTTTGTCCACAAGATTGTGCACTATTTATACACCTTAATTTTGCGGGGAAAGCTAGGTTTTGGCGGTGGTGGTGGTGGTGGTGACGGTGGTGGTGTAAAAAGGTCACATATTTTTCTTGACATTTTTTTATGGAATTGTTTTTTTTGAATATAAACTATCTATAAACAATTGCACATAATTTTGTGCATTGTCTATTTTGTATGTAAATTACACGAACTTTTGACTTTTATGGAAATCAATTTTTTATGCAAATCAATGACTGAACGGAAAAAATAAAATCATTATGTGCATGCACTTAATTAACAATGTCTTTTTTACTTATCCAACTATTGTGTGTGTTATCGAATCCCAACCACTTAACGAGCAGTTTGTCTCCTTTTCGTCGAACAATTTTCTCGATCAATTGAATGTGCGGGTGTGCAGTTTTCTGAATTTCTTCAGTGTAAAATGCTCCCTTGATGTCCCGTTGTTCTTCATCTTGCAGTAAGTATGTTGTTGGATTTGTCAATTGAACCGTTTTAATTGTGAATACCTCATTTGACCAATTGGGTGTATATCCTTTTGCAAATAATTCCCTATATTTACTAACACGCACCTTATCACCAACTTTGAATTTATTTGATGACATTGGTGTTGAAATCTTTATTCTATTATACACCGTATTTAAGAGATGCTTTTCATTTTTTTTCTTAGAAATTGCATCTATAGGACGCATTTTAATTGTACTATGTATGGATTTTTCATTGTAATTTTTACAATTTCCGGTAATATGGAGAGCCATTTATAGTTGCCCTGAAAACTAAACTCTTTCCACATATTACTTTTGAGGGTGCGATTAAAACGTTCAATTACGCTAGCTTTCATTGCACTAAAAGTGGAATAGAGATTTATTCCGAATTTTTTCATCAAATCCATAAATTCCTTATTGTAAAACTCTTTACCATTATCGGTTTGTAGATTTTTCGGTATATGCTGCTGCTGTGTTTTACTTAATAGGATATTCCTCATTGCATTGGCAACTTCTTTGCCAGATTTATTTTTTACAGGCACAGCCCAAGCAAACTTACTAAATACATCGATTACAGTTAAAATATACTTATAGCCCTTATTTAATCGTGCATATGGGATCATTTCCACCAAATCAGCTTGATATAAATCATTTAAACCTTTTACAATGACATGTCTTCTTTCAAATTGTTTTCTAGCTGTTTTGTGTAATTCATTGACAACTAATCTTTTCAAATCCATATCATTCGGTATTTTTTTCTTATATTTCCTCATCATAATGATGATTATGGAACAATAACATCATATACTGGATATCGAACCATAAATACTGCATGTACTTTATTTGTTTTTGAATTGATTTCTTTTATTGATATTCTATCTCCCATATGGAAAATTACAGATTCAATATTCGTTAATAGTTGTCCATTTAAATAAATTTCCATATTATTGAAATTACTAGATTGCTTCACAATTAATAGACGACATTCTTTCAGATGAATTTCATATTCATATTGATTAGAAAGATTTATTTTAAGATAGCCTGTTTTCGCTTGAACGGGTCCTGAGGCGCTAATATTTAACATAAAATAACCATATAAAGTTTTCAATTTCGTTTCCACAAATTGATTAATTTCATCATAGTTTTGGATGTGTGATTTACTTATAATGGCATTCACTTCGTTTGCAATAAGCGTTTGCACTTCCGTCACATTCTGCGGTCTCCAAGGCACCAGATTTTTCACATCTGTTTCTATAAGGTCCTCAACGGCACTCTCATTCGGAATATGATTACTTGCAATATACCATGGCAAGAATTTCTTAATGGTATCCAATGCCATGTCATTCACTTGTTTTTCATCGACTAATTTTCGCTTCAATATTATATTTGAAATGCGTTGATCACATTCCACACCCGTAATTATTTGTTTGGTTTTCAATGACTTTTCAATCAAATCAACAATATCTTGTGTTTTCCATGTTTTGTGTGCTGCCCCTGTTGTTGTTGATGATGATGATGATGATGATGTTTGCCACTGTTGAAATACTTTTGCAGAAACAATTGCATCCACATCTGTATCTGTGACAAATTTTATACTTTTTAATTTTACATCAATTAATTTATTCACATCAGCTGTTGAGAGAGCGCTGCTGCTGCTTGCTGTAGTCTGAATAACTTGATGATGTTTACGTATTGTTCGGTCAATTAAATTTTGTATTTCCGTTGAAGTTTGTATTTTACTGGAGATTAAATTATTAAGATATTGTTGAGATGGAATTTGTTGTTGTATATTGAGAAATTTTAAGTCAATTTTATGTTCAATATCCAGTACACTTGGAAGTGCAAGTGTGGCAAATACCTTTTTCACTTCAGTCTCCACCAATTGTTGCAATTGTCGTAATTGTTGTTGTTGTAGTTGTTGTTGGGTTTTGCCTGATGAAGGTGTACTCGCACCCACAATAACTGATGGTCCACCAATATTGGAACCGTCATCGTCATCGTCAGCATAATTTTGACGGTAATAGTAATTATCTAAAGGACGACCGAACTTATCAACAGTCATTTTGGTAATAAGAAAAAAAATTCTAATGTTATTTTTTTAAATACATTTTATTCATTCATTCATTCATATATATATATATGTTTTTTTTGCAATAAATTCATCATGACATTATTCAAATTGTTTTCTTCACTTAACCATAAACTTAAAATAATTACATTTTCTACACTGCACTGCAAGTGTTTTGGTTTCCAATAGCCATGAATTGGACATTTCTTTGTAGACATATTTTTCAAATAATCATGATAATAATCTTTAAGTGCATGTAATGAAGGCCAATCTCTTATACCTTCCACATTTACAATAGCAATTTTTTTATCATTATACAATTTATTATTATTATTACAGAAAATATCTTTTAATAATTTCTCCTTTTGATGTCCCCTAATTATTATAATGTTAATTTTTTTTTCAATAACTTCATTATGTAAAATTTCCGATAATTGGGTCACCTTGTAGTGGTGGGAGAAAGTGTCTTGGTTTTTTTCTGGGTCGTTGTTGCGCTTGATCCAGCCATTGGTGGGGGTAGAAATACCATAAACATTACTTGTTATTGTTGCTTCCTCTTGTTTACTACTATTTAATGAATTCCACATTAGACCATGAACTTGACTTTGTATAAATTTAACGTGTTTTTTAAAATCAGCTGATAAATGATTAAATTTAATATGCGGTTCAAATAAAAACGTTTTTATGTTATCCGATGATGCTGATGACACATCAAATAACTGTTTTATAGCCATTTCTTTACATATAAAATCACTATCTTTGTATTGGAATCCTTGAAAGTCCATAATACACATATTGGATAAATTATTCATGATTACGTTTTTTGTTTTGTTTTTATGTGTGTCTGTAGTTAATAAAAAGTATATCAACACTTTTCAGTTCAGAGAGATTTCTCTAAATGAAGCGAATAGTTGATGTGAGTGGATTATATTTTATTATACGATCATGTATAATGAGACAATACGCTGTGGTTTTATCATCCACATCTTTATCACATTCAAATTCCAAACGTATGTCCACTGAACCGGCATTTAAAATTTCATTCTGTCGTGAGCAATCAATCACCGCAATCGGACAGATTTCTTTAAATCGCTCGGGTGTGAAGAGTGGTTCATTGTCTTTTTCATAGTATGCTTGATGGAAGTTTCCATACAAGTCATAAAGCACGGCATATTGGTCCTTGGAAAAATTATTATTCAAATTCTCATAGGGATATGATTCAGAGTTTAGATACAATTTTATGTTTGACAAATTTATATGGTCAAATTTACTTGCATTTTTATTAATTATATTTTTTCGATCTGTTTGAAATGCAACAATTACATAACGTGGTTTTTCCAATTGTTTTGTTGACATAACAGTCCAGGAGTGTTGTTGGGTTTTTTGCAATTGTGAATTTTCACACAGTTCCCATGATCTAAACGCTATTTCCAACTCTAGTGAATTGTTCATATATTTGATTAGTTGCAATCGTTCAGCGTCGGCAACTTTAATATATGGTATTTTCCATACAATTTTATAAATGGTCAAAACCACTTTTTCCGTTGTGTTTGTATTATAGATTGCATTATCATCCGTGTTTGATCTCAATAGAATCAATTCATGTCTCAAATTAATTATGATCTTCTTAAAGTCCTCAGCAAAGCCGATCACTCTATTTAGGGGAATGCAAACATTAAAATTTCCATCCTTATTACTTGGTGTGAAGGCGCATTCATTGTTCGATGTATACCATCCAGCATTTTCCAATAGTTTACTCTCATTCTCATTTATGGAGACATAAGATTTGAGTGTTGATGTAATGCCCGGATTTCTTGTTCTATCCACAACTTTGCCTCCAATTTCATAGCGAATCTCTTCGAAAAGGTGCAGTGCAAAATTATTTACCAATTTGGCCGTTCTAGACACTGCTCCCTTGTCATCCAATAAAGTGCCCTCAATGTAAATGGAACTTTGAGATGGTAGTGTATAGACATCGGTTTGCTGTATTGGTATTCGTATTTCATCGTTATTTTTAAATGATGAATTTATGTATGGTTGATGAGAGTGTTTCTCGTAACTGGTCAATGAATTGTCAAATACGACAGTTTCTTCAACATTTAAAATGTCACTCATTTTTTTTTTCTGACTGTCTTTGGCTAATAGTTCAATAGTTTTTTTTTTCTCACTTTTTTACTTTAAATCCTAAAGACTTTAAAAATTGTATATTTTCTCGTGTTAATCGTTTGACCTCTTGACTTGGAATAACTGTAGATTGTTTAATGATTTGATTATTATATGATGCTCTATTATTATTATTAGATTTTTTCTTCCTGTCACCACTAATACCACAAGCTTTGTATTTTATTACCATGTTTTTTTTTTTATTTAAAATTATTTTGTGATTATTTTTTTTTAAATGTAGTTTTATTGATATTTCTTCTCCACGAAAATCGATTAGTTTTCCGTTCTGATCAACTATACGAATAGTGACATTATAAATTTCCGATGTATTAATTGGTAAATATATAACATTTTGAGGTGTCTCATTGATTTTGAATCCTGGCGGTACTGTGGGGAAAAAATCATAGATAATGTGACTTGGTACACCATTATCATATGATCCCTCACTAATGCTACATAGCACTCGTATAGTGTTCACATTAAATATACTTATGGGTTTTGTGGAAATGTGTCTTTTGTTGGCGTACAACAGTACATTCTCAAATCCCAATAGTGATGATATCGAATTCGGTTTTCTAAAGTCTATATTGTGACTGCACTTGATTTCCGTTTGTAGTGTATTAACATTTCCATGAATTGATAGAAAACAATTAAATGTGGGATGTTTAATTTTTAATTCTTGTATGGACTTTTGTAAAAATTGCACTATATCGCGGATTTCATATGAACCTGTTGGAATTTTAATATCATGTCCACCCACACTGAACACATTATTTGTGTCATCTATGTTTGGTATTGAATTGAATACCTTGAAACTAGTTAATCCCAACACATAGTCATCATAATTTTCCAATTGAATCGGTGGATAATGGTGAATCGTTATTTCCGATTGTTTACTATCAAATAGCAACAAACTCATAATTATTATTATTATTACCTATACTGTTACAATTTTTTTTGTACACTAAACACATTCATTACATATTATAACTTTTATATAGGAATTGAAGACATAAATGACCACAGTTTACTGCATTGTTCTTTTGATAACGTTTATGATTGTATTTTATCACAACAGCCGTCGGCTTTTTTGTTTTTTTGTTTGTTTGTCCACTTTGAAAATAATGAACCAACTCAAGTGGTGGTTTAAGATTTCCATAACTGTCAAAATAGTAAACCAAAGAGTCTTTTTTAACATAAGCAACCCAATGTTCTCCTGGTCCTTTATCTGAACCCGTATTTATTACACCCGATTCATTTATATTAATCTTATGTGGTAATTTATCGCGCATAAATACACCACGAAAGTGTGGAATATTTTTCGAGTATTTCATAATGTCATAATTGGTTAGTGGACGAGCCGGTAAGTTTTTAATTAGTTTTTTGAATAGGGTCTTATGTATAGGCCTAAACCACGTTTATATGGTCCCATATAGAGACCCTGCCCTTGGGCATTTTTTCCAATAGCAATAGCCTCCATTTTTTCATTATGTCGTTTCGATTCCTCTAGATTTTTCTGTGCTTGTTTCGCCTTTTGAATTGCCGAATAGACACCCGAACCGCCACCAATCAATGATCCCAATGCACCTAATCCAGCCAGAAGAAGTGGTAAAAATCCACTAGATTTCCTAGCAGCAGTAGTAGTAGGTATTGGAATTACACGGGGAATAGTTGATTTTTTAACTCTTCCAAATATATTGCGAAGATTTCCTCTCTTGCCTCTCTTTCGTGCCATTCTCATGGCCGTTGAAAAGGATATTGCTTTTCCCATTTTCATTCTTGATCCACGACCTGTTTTTCTTCTACTTCCACCTATTTTTATCCTCCTCCTCCTCCTTCTCCTCCTACTCGTACGGCTATGATGTCCCATGCCTGTTAATAATTTTCCCTTCATGGCACCAGTAACGGCTAAGGCAGCGGCTTTTTCACCAAATCCCGCGTCTCCCGCTTTTAACCGTTCAAATGCTTTCTGTGCCAACACTTGATCAGCCTTGTGTCGTTCAGATAAGTCGTTACTTTGAGAATATGCTATATCATGTACTCTACACGCTGCATCCAATGCATTCACACCCTTATCACCTCTCGCTAGGCGTTTTTGCAATTTAGTACCAGGGCCACAGAATTGATAGCCCGGAATATGTAATTCAATTGGTAATTTATTTATCAATTTATTTAAGATACCGCTTCCTTTCCGCTCTGCAACTTTTCGTCGACTAATTGCATTCGTATAAATTACCCTCATTTTATTATATTTATATGAAATAATATAAACGATGTAAATTGAATAGCACCCTTTAGTCTTCTAAATGGTTGCATACTAATGAAATGTGTTGATTAACTCCTCAATTTATATATAACGACCCACCCCCGCGTGCGTACACACTAACACACACACATAAAAGGGTGAAAACCATAAAATTTTTTAAAACAAAGTGTGTTTTTTATTTTTCGAAATAAAAATGCGTTTAATTGAACAAAAACAAAAGTTAAACATAAAGAATTATAATTGGCTTCAACAAACGAATAATGCGTGTGGATTAACGGCATCAGGTACTGGCGGCGGTGGCGGCGGTTGTATGGGATCAAGACATGGACAATTACTTCCAAATACAATTCGTTGCATTATTGTGGGACCTTCAAATTGCGGTAAAACGAGTGTTATGCTAAATTTATTGGAGGATAAAAATGGTTTGCGATTTGAAAATGTGTACATTTATTCCAAATCTTTATATCAACCCATGTACAAGTACTTGAGGGCACTGTTAGAACCAATCAAGGGAATTGGTTACCATGAATTTAGAGATACAGATGAAATACTGTCACCAAATGATGCCAAATCCAATTCTATAATGATATTTGATGATGTGGCGTGTGGACCGCAGAGTGTGATAAGAGAGTACTTTAGTATGGGTAGACATAATCAAATCGATTCCTTTTATCTCTCGCAAAGTTATAGCAGAATTTCCAAACAATTAATACGTGACAATGTTAATCTTCTCGTTCTTTTCAAGCAAGACGAGACTAATTTACGACATGTTTACAATGATCACGTGAACACAGACTTTGAATATGATAAATTCATTAAATTGTGTAGATTTTGTTGGAACAGTGACAAATATGGATTTTTAGTTATATCAAAAGATGATGATATAGCAAAGGGACGCTACAGAAAGGGATTCGATCACTTTCTATTAACATGAAACAAAAAAAAACGAAAAACCCTATATATGTATATATATATAATTTTAATACATTCACTTTATTTCATCAGTTTTACAAATACCGTTCTCGGGGAGAAAACACACCCATCACATGATGATGGATTCAAAGGTGGTAAAAGAACTAATTAAGGCTAGAAAAATTGTAAAAGCCAAATTGGATGCCTTAAAATCGGAACAGTTCTCCACACAAGAAAACCTTGCACAAAGTTATTTGCCCTTGATGAATATATTACCCAAAGCATTACTAAAAAACGAACAGAAAAAAAATAAAGTGAAAAAAGAGGAGGAGGAGGAGGAGGAGGAGCCGGATGAGGAACAACCATTACCAGATGAAGAAGATATTCATCATGATGTAAAAAAGACCATAAAAAAGACTAGAAAACGTCAAAGTACTAATTTCGGTACTCAAACAGATGAACAAGAACAAGAACGCAGTATAATTCAACAACTTTTTCCTAATACATCACATGCTGAACAGAGTTTTGTATACTATCCGCCACAGCAGCAACCGCTACCGTCGGTAGAAGAAAGTTATTTTTTCGATGATTCAATACAGGATTTGAATGCAACACAACATAGAATTCCCGATGAGACATTGATGGAATATTTGGATCAGTTCCCCGATATCCTTCAACAATACATTGTGGACAGAATGCGAAGTACCAACAATGATTTTGATACACATTATTTCACTCATGATGTGTCCACGGATGTTATGCATTTTGGTAATGGCCGTTTAAATTTTAATGATGATGCAATAACAGTAACTAATCCCGATAGATATGAAATGAAGTTTCCCCTCACTGATGGAATGATTGAATTACTAATGAAAACCATACCTGATGATAATAAGATCACATCGGACGATAAGAGAAATTTCAAAGAGCTTGTAGTGTTTACTAGTGCTCACAAAAAACATTTCATGAACGATGAACAGATTGTGGGCAATCGTGGTGATAAGTATCGCTATACCATAAAACCGCTTGTTGTGGACGTTCTGAAGAAGGAGCAAGAGCAACAGGATAGGGAAACATTAACAAAGTTACGTTTACCTACTGCTTCCTCTTCAAAACATGGATCGGGTTATGGTAAATCAGCAGCGACAGCAGCAACAACAACAATAAATAATAATAATAATAAATCTGATAACAATTTATTCATGACTTATAATAAGAAGCCCATTGAATATGTTTATTGGGATTCTCCAAATGAACTTGTACAACGATTACGTTTATTAATGGTATCCCAGGCGGCTGGTAATAATTCTCATGTAAATGAAATAAATTCCATTATTGAGGAATTGCGAGAGAACAATATTATAGAATAGTTATTTTTTTTTTCTATTAATCTCTCAATATGCATGCGCAGCAGCACGTGTTTGTGTATTTTCTGTATATAAGTTGGAATTTTTTCACAATACCTTCAGTCCACAAGAAAAACAAAAAATGGAAACAAGCAGCATTGCAATATTTCTATTTCTAACACTTGTGCAACGAAACGTATTATACGTTTCACAGTTGGAAAACACAAAAGATGCATTCATTTGTTTCTTAAATTTAACAACCACACAATCAACAATTCAAAATCACACAAATTGTGACAATTGGCCTCAAAATTGGAAGAGAATGGAATTAATTACAATAAATAATGGAAAATTGGATGTAATGAAGACGGATTTAACGGAATCACAACTCGCACTCCATGAATTACGCTATAAGGTGAAAATATTTACACATGAAAATAAGTACCTTCACACACCACACTGGAATGGATTTTTCTTACACAATTCCAAGAACTGCTCCATCAGCAACAAAGGTGATATAAGTAATGATCATAATAATACGTCAAACCATAATAAGAACGATGATAATGTAATATTAAAAGAAATGGAAACTCAACATGGTAAAATTAGAATGTTTATTGAAAAAGTGTTTTCTTCACAAAAAAATGTACATTCCCTTGTATTGTTATACTTAAATTTATTATTACAAATTACTGCAATATTTTTAATATATATATTTTCTACTACATGATATGAGTGGTATGGCGAAATAGCCATACTGGCATACAGTATGAATATCTAGGATAAGAAAAAAAAAAAAAGTTGTGGTGGCAATGCCAACAATGCAACTGTCAGCTGATACGTTGTTGGGAGACGATGTGAAATATTGCCATATTCATTTCTGTCCATTTAGGAGTACTTATATTGTACAATAATATTTATATATAACTATAATAGAAAAAAAATATTAATACAATCTTTTTTGGTTTTTTTTTCTCTCTCTCTACTAACGGTCACACAGAAACAAAAACAATAGAACGATATATGTAAATTACAAAATGTGCATGTGTCAGGAAGTTTGTGCAAAAAACAAGTGAATACAGGTCACTTAATCTTTTAAAAAAATTTGCATACAATATAAGCGCCAATTTTGTTTTTTTGTTAACCGGATGCACTTCCTCACTTTTTTCCCACTCACACACAGGTGTGTGAGAGAAAGAGAGAGAGCGCCCGGTACCGCCACCGCTCGGTGATGGTGGTAGTTCAACCCCCAATCCAATACTCCACCCACCCCACCATACACAGTACTCTCCTCCGCCTCATTAGCAGTACCCACCAACACAAAAAAGCTAATTAACACCTATCAACACACTTCTATGCTCTGTCCACTCCCCCTAACCCATCCCAACAACTCCCACATTTCAACCCCACCGCCGCCGGGAACCAACACCTTGCGCCATCTATCGGACGTTTGATGTACTAGTGTGCCAGAACCCTCAAATCCCCACTACTGAGGCACAAAGCATTAATATAGTCACTTATTAAGCGTTGGACTGCCCCATGTGGTTAAACACCTAATATTCGAAAAATGTCCGTTACAGCTAAACTATTAGAGGCACAAGGTTCATATCGAATATGCAACGTTTTACAGAGGCCCAAAGCATTAATATAGTCACTTATTAAGCGTTGGGCTGCCCCATGTGGTTGAACACCTAATATTCCAAAAATGTCAGTTACAGCCAAACTATTAGAGGCACAAAGTTCATATTGTATATGCAGCGTTTTACAGAGGCACAAAGCATTAATATAGTCACATATTAAGCGTTGGACTGCCCCATGTGGTTAAACACCTAATATTCGAAAAATGTCCGTTACAGCTAAACTATTAGAGGCACAAGGTTCATATCGAATATGCAACGTTTTACAGAGGCACAAAGCATTAATATAGTCACTTATTAAGCGTTGGACTGCCCCATGTGGCTGAACACCTAATATTCCAAAACTGTCCGTTATAGCCAAACTATTAGAGGCACAGTGCTCATTTTGTATATGCAGCGTTATACAGAGTCCCAAAGCATTACTATAACCACATATTAAGCGATCGACAACCCCATGTTGTTGAACACCTTATATTCCAAAAATGTCAGTTACAGCCTAACTATAAAAGGCACAGAGTTCATACTGTATATGCAGCGTTATACAGAGTCCCAAAGCATTACTTTAACCACATATTAAGCGTTGGACTGCCCCATGTGGTTAAACACCTAATATTCGAAAAATGTCCGTTACAGCTAAACTATTAGAGGCACAAAGTTCATATCGAATATGCAACGTTTTACAGAAGCACAAAGCATTAATATAGTCACTTATTAAGCGTTGGACTGCCCCATGTGGTTAAACACCTAATATTCCAAATGTGTCCGTTACAGCCAAACTATTAGAGACACAAAGTTCATATCGAATATGCAGCGTTTTACAGAGGCCCAAAGCATTAATATAGTTACTTATTAAGCGTTGGACTGCAACATGTGTTTGAACACATAATATTCCAAAAGTGTCCGTTACAGCCAAACTATTAAAGGCACAAAGTTCATATCGTATTTGCAGCGTTATACAGAGGCCCAAAGCATTAATATAGTCACTTATTAAGCATTGGACTGCAACATGTGTTTGAACACATAATATTACAAAAGTGTCCGTTACAGCCAAACTATTAGAGACACAGAGTTCATATTGTATATGCAGCGTTATACAGAGTCCCAAAGCATTACTTTAACCACATATTAAGCGTTGGACTGCCCCATGTGGTTGAACACCTAATATTCCAAAAGTGTCCGTTACAGCCAAACTATTAGAGGCACAAAGTTCATATCGAATATGCAGCGTTTTACAGAGGCCCAAAGCATTAATATAGTCACTTATTAAGCGTTGGACTGCCCCATGTGGTTGAACACCTAATATTCCAAAAATGTCCGTTACAGCCAAACTATAAGAATCACAGAGTTCATACTGTATATGCAGCGTTATACAGAGTCCCTAAGCATTAATATAATCACATATTAAGCGTTGGACTGCAGCATGTGGTTGAACACCTCTTATTCCAAAAGTGTCCGTTACAGCCAAACTATTAGAGGCACAAAGTTCATATCGTATATGCAGCGTTATACAGAGGCCCAAAGCATTAATATAGTCACTTATTTATTAAGCGTTGGACTGCCCCATGTGGTTGAACACCTAATATTCCAAAAATGTCAGTTACAGCCAAACTATTAGAGGCACAAAGTTCATATCGAATATGCAGCGTTTTACAGAGGCCCAAAGCATTAATATAGTCACTTATTAAGCATTGGACTGCAACATGTGTTTGAACACATAATATTACAAAAGTGTCAGTTACAGCCAAACCATAAGAGGCACAGGGTTCATACTGTATATGCAGCGTTATACAGAGTCCCAAAGCATTACTTTAACCACATATTAAGCGTTGGACTGCCCCATGTGGTTGAACACCTAATATTCCAAAAGTGTCCGTTACAGCCAAACTATTAGAGGCACAGAGTTCATATTGTATATGCAGCGTTATACAGAGGCCCAAAGCATTACTATAACCACATATTAAGCGATCGACAACCCCATGTTGTTGAACACCTAATATTCGAAAAATGTCCGTTACAGCTAAACTATTAGAGGCACAAAGTTCATATCGAATATGCAGCGTTTTACAGAGGCCCAAAGCATTAATATAGTCACTTATTAAGCGTTGGACTGCCCCATGTGGTTGAACACCTAATATTCCAAAAATGTCAGTTACAGCCAAACTATCAGAGGCACAGAGTTCATATCGTATATGCAGCGTTATACAGAAGCCCAAAGCATTAATATAGTCACTTATTAAGCGTTGGACTACCCCATGTGGTTGAACACCTAATATTCCAAAAGTGTCCGTTACAGCCAAACTATTAGAGGCACAAAGTTCATATCGAATATGCAGCGTTTTACAGAGGCCCAAAGCATTAATATAGTCACTTATTAAGCGTTGGACTGCCCCATGTGGTTGAACACCTAATATTCCAAAAGTGTCCGTTACAGCCAAACTATTAGAGGCACAAAGTTCATATCGAATATGCAGCGTTTTACAGAGGCCCAAAGCATTACTTTAACCACATATTAAGCGTTGGACTGCCCCATGTGGTTGAACACCTAATATTCCAAAAGTGTCCGTTACAGCCAAACTATTAGAGGCACAAAGTTCATATCGAATATGCAGCGTTTTACAGAGGCCCAAAGCATTAATATAGTCACTTATTAAGCGTTGGACTGCCCCATGTTGTTGAACACCTATTATTCGAAAAATGTCCGTTACAGCTAAACTTTTAGAGGCACAAAGTTCATATCGAATATGCAGCGTTTTACAGAGGCCCAAAGCATTAATATAGTCACTTATTAAGCGTTGGGCTGCCCCATGTGGTTGAACACCTAATATTCCAAAAATGTCCGTTACAGCCAAACTATTAGAGGCACAAAGTTCATATTGTATATGCAGCGTTTTACAGAGGCACAAAGCATTAATATAGTCACTTATTAAGCTTTGGACTGCCCCATGTGGTTAAACACCTAATATTCGAAAAATGTCCGTTACAGCTAAACTATAAGAGGCACAAAGTTCATATCGAATATGCAACGTTTTACAGAAGCACAAAGCATTAATATAGTCACTTATTAAGCGTTGGACTGCCCCATGTGGTTAAACTCCTAATATTCCAAATGTGTCTGTTACAGCCAAACTATTAGAGACACAAAGTTCATATCGAATATGCAGCGTTTTACAGAGGCCCAAAGCATTAATATAGTCACTTATTAAGCGTTGGGCTGCCCCATGTGGTTGAACACCTAATATTCCAAAAATGTCCGTTACAGCCAAACTATTAGAGGCACAAAGTTCATATTGTATATGCAGCGTTTTACAGAGGCACAAAGCATTAATATAATCAAATATTAAACATTGGACTGCAACATGTGCTTGAACACATAATATTCCAAAAGTGTCAGTTACAGCCAAACTATTAGAGGCACAAAGTTCATTTCGAATATGCAGCGTTTTACAGAGGCCCAAAGCATTAATATAGTCACTTATTAAGCGTTGGACTGCCCCATGTGGTTAAACACCTAATATTCCACAAGTGTCCGTTACAGCCAAACTATTAGAGGCACAAAGTTCATATCGAATATGCAGCGTTTTACAGAGGTCCAAAGCATTAATTTAATCAAATATTAAACATTGGACTGCAACATGTGCTTGAACACATAATATTCCAAAAGTGTCAGTTACAGCCAAACCATAAGAGGCACAGGGTGCATACTGTATATGCAGCGTTATACAGAGTCCCAAAGCATTAATATAGTCAAATATTAAACATTGGACTGCCCCATGTGGTTGAACACCTAATATTCCAAATGTGTCCGTTACAGCCAAACTATTAGAGACACAAAGTTCATATCGAATATGCAGCGTTTTACAGAGGCCCAAAGCATTAATATAGTCACTTATTAAGCGTTGGACTGCCCCATGTGGTTGAACACCTAATATTCCAAAAATGTCAGTTACAGCCAAACCATAAGAGGCACAGGGTTCATACTGTATATGCAGCGTTATACAGAGTCCCAAAGCATTACTTTAACCACATATTAAGCGTTGGACTGCCCCATGTGGTTGAACACCTAATATTCCAAAAGTGTCCGTGACAGCCAAACTATTAGAGGCACAAAGTTTATATCGTATATGCAGCGTTATACAGAGGCCCAAAGCATTAATATAATCACATATTAAGCGTTGAACTGCCACATGTGGTTGAACACCTAATATTCCAAAAGTGTCCGTTACAGCCAAACTATTAGAGGCACAAAGTTCATATCGAATATGCAGCGTTTTACAGAGGCCCAAAGCATTAATATAGTCACTTATTAAGCGTTGGACTGCCCCATGTGGTTAAACACCTAATATTCCCAAAGTGTCCGTTACAGCCAAACTATTAGAGGCACAAAGTTCATATCGAATATGCAGCGTTTAACAGAGGCCCAAAGCATTAATATAGTCAAATATTAAGCATTGGACTGCAACATGTGTTTGAACACATAATATTCCAAAAGTGTCAGTTACAGCCAAACCATAAGAGGCACAGGGCTCATACTGTATATGCAGCGTTATACAGAGTCCCAAAGCATTACTTTAACCACATATTAAGCGTTGGACTGCCCCATGTGGTTGAACACCTAATATTCCAAAAGTGTCCGTGACAGCCAAACTATTAGAGGCACAAAGTTTATATCGTATATGCAGCGTTATACAGAGGCCCAAAGCATTAATATAATCACATATTAAGCGTTGAACTGCCACATGTGGTTGAACACCTAATATTCCAAAAGTGTCCGTTACAGCCAAACTATTAGAGGCACAAAGTTCATATCGAATATGCAGCGTTTTACAGAGGCCCAAAGCATTAATATAGTCACTTATTAAGCGTTGGACTGCCCCATGTGGTTGAACACCTAATATTCCAAAAATGTCCGTTACAGCCAAACTATAAGAATCACAGAGTTCATACTGTATATGCAGCGTTATACAGAGTCCCTAAGCATTAATATAATCACATATTAAGCGTTGGACTGGAGCATGTGGTTGAACACCTCTTATTCCAAAAGTGTCCGTTACAGCCAAACTATTAGAGACACAGAGTTCATGTCGTATATGCAGCGTTATACAGAGTCCCAAAGCATTACTTTAACCACATATTAAGCGTTGGACTGCCCCATGTGGTTGAACACCTAATATTCCAAAAATGTCAGTTACAGCCAAACTATCAGAGGCACAGAGTTCATATCGTATATGCAGCGTTATACAGAAGCCCGAAGCATTAATACAGTCACTTATTAAGCGTTGGACTGCCCCATGTGGTTGAACACCTAATATTCCAAAAGTGTCCGTTACAGCCAAACTATTAGAGGCACAAAGTTCATTTCGAATATGCAGCGTTTTACAGAGGCCCAAAACATTAATATAGTCACTTATTAAGCGTTGGACTGCCCCATGTGGTTAAACACCTAATATTCCAAAAGTGTCCGTTACAGCCAAACTATTAGAGGCACAAAGTTCATATCGAATATGCAGCGTTTTACAGAGGCCCAAAGCATTAATATAATCAAATATTAAACATTGGACTGCAACATGTGTTTGAACACATAATATTCCAAAAGTGTCAGTTACAGCCAAACCATAAGAGGCACAGGGTTCATACTGTATATGCAGCGTTATACAGAGTCCCAAAGCATTACTTTAACCACATATTAAGCGTTGGACTGCCCCATGTGGTTGAACACCTAATATTCCAAAAGTGTCCATTACAGCCAATCTATTAGAGGCACAAAGTTCATATCGAATATGCAGCGTTTTACAGAGGCCCAAAGCATTAATATAGTCACTTATTAAGCGTTGGACTGCCCCATGTTGTTGAACACCTAATATTCGAAAAATGTCCGTTACAGCTAAACTATTAGAGGCACAAAGTTCATATCGAATATGCAGCGTTTTACAGAGGCCCAAAGCATTAATATAGTCACTTATTAAGCGTTTTGCTGCCCCATGTGGTTGAACACCTAATATTCCAAAAATGTCCGTTACAGATAAACTATTAGAGGCACAAAGTTCATATTGTATATGCAGCGTTTTACAGAGGCACAAAGCATTAACATAGTCACTTATTAAGCGTTGGACTGCCCTATGTGGTTAAACACCTAATATTCCAAATGTGTCCGTTACAGCCAAATTATTAGAGACACAAAGTTCATATCGAATATGCAGCGTTTTACAGAGGCCCAAAGCATTAATATAGTCACTTATTAAGCGTTGGACTGCCCCATGTGGTTAAACACCTAATATTTCAAAAGTGTCCGTTACAGCCAAACTATTAGAGGCACAAAGTTCATATCGAATATGCAGCGTTTTACAGAGGCCCAAAGCATTAATATAATCAAATATTAAACATTGGACTGCAACATGTGTTTGAACACATAATATTCCAAAAGTGTCAGTTACAGCCAAACCATAAGAGGCACAGGGTTCATACTGTATATGCAGCGTTATACAGAGTCCCAAAGCATTACTTTAACCACTTATTAAGCGTTGGACTGCCCCATGTTGTTGAACACCTAATATTCCAAAACTGTCCGTTATAGCCAAACTATTAGAGGCACAGTGCTCATTTTGTATATGCAGCGTTATACAGAGTCCCAAAGCATTACTATAACCACATATTAAGCGATCGACAACCCCATGTTGTTGAACACCTAATATTCGAAAAATGTCAGTTACAGAATAACTATTAGAGGCACAGAGTTCATATTGTATATGCAGCGTTATACAGAGTCATAAGGCATTACTTTAACCACATATTAAGCGTTGGACTGCCCCATGTAGTTGAACACCTAATATTCCAAAAGTGTCCGTTACAGCCAAACTATTAGGGGCACAAATTTCATATCGTATATGCAGCGTTTTACAGAGGCCCAAAGCATTACTTTAACCACATATTAAGCGTTGGACTACCCCATGTGGTTGAACACCTAATATTCCAAAAGTGTCCGTTACAGCCAAACTATTAGAGGCACAAAGTTCATATCGAATATGCAGCGTTTTACAGAGGCCCAAAGCATTAATATAGTCACTTATTAAGCGTTGGACTGCCCCATGTGGTTAAACACCTAATATTCCAAAAGTGTCCGTTACAGCCAAACTATTAGAGGCACAAAGTTCATATCGAATATGCAGCGTTTTACAGAAGCCCAAAGCATTAATATAGTCACTTATTAAGCGTTGGACTGCCCCATGTGGTTAAACACTTAATATTCGAAAAATGTCCGTTACAGCCAAACTATCAGAGGCACAGAGTTCATATCGTATATGCAGCGTTATACAGAGGCCCAAAGCATTAATATAGTCAAATATTAAGCATTGGACTGCAACATGTGTTTGAACACATAATATTCCAAAAGTGTCAGTTACAACCAAACCATAAGAGGCAGAGGGTTCATACTGTATATGCAGCGTTATACAGAGTCCCAAAGCATTAATATAATCAAATATTAAGCATTTTACTGCAACATGTGTTTGAACACATAATATTCCAAAAGTGTCAGTTACAGCCAATCCATTTGAGGCACAGGGTTCATACTGTATATGCAGCGTTATACAGAGTCCCAAAGCATTACTTTAACCACATATTAAGCGTTGGACTGCCCCATGTGGTTGAACACCTAATATTCCAAAAGTGTCCGTTACAGCTAAACTATTAAAGGCACAAAGTTCATATCGAATATGCAGCGTTTTACAGAGTCCCAAAACATTAATATAGTCACTTATTAAGCGTTGGTTTGCCCCATGTGGCTGAACACTTAATATTCCAAAAATGTCCGTTATAGCCAAACTATTAGAGGCACAGTGCTCATTTTGTATATGCAGCGTTATACAGAGGCCCAAAGCATTACTATAACCACATATTAAGCGATCGACAACCCCATGTTGTTGAACACCTAATATTCGAAAAGTGTCAGTTACAGCCTAACTATTAGAGACACAGAGTTCATATTGTATATGCAGCGTTACATAGAGTCCCAAAGCATTACTTTAACCACATATTAAGCATTGGACTGCAACATGTGTTTGAACTCATAATATTACAAAAGTGTCCGTTACAGCCAAACTATTAGAGACACAGAGTTCATATTGTATATGCAGCGTTATACAGAGTCCCAAAGCATTACTTTAACCACATATTAAGCGTTGGACTGCCCCATGTGGTTGAACACCTAATATTCCAAAAATGTCAGTTACAGCCAAACTATCAGAGGCACAGAGTTCATATCGTATATGCAGCGTTATACAGAAGCCCGAAGCATTAATACAGTCACTTATTAAGCGTTGGACTGCCCCATGTGGTTGAACACCTAATATTCCAAAAGTGTCCGTTACAGCCAAACTATTAGAGGCACAAAGTTCATTTCGAATATGCAGCGTTTTACAGAGGCCCAAAGCATTAATATAGTCACTTATTAAGTGTTGGACTGCCCCATGTGGTTAAACACCTAATATTCCAAAAGTGTCCGTTACAGCCAAACTATTAGAGGCACAAAGTTCATATCGAATATGCAGCGTTTTACAGAGGCCCAAAACATTAATATAATCAAATATTAAACATTGGACTGCAACATGTGTTTGAACACATAATATTCCAAAAGTGTCAGTTACAGCCAAACCATAAGAGGCACAGGGTTCATACTGTATATGCAGCGTTATACAGAGTCCCAAAGCATTACTTTAACCACATATTAAGCGTTGGACTGCCCCATGTGGTTGAACACCTAATATTCCAAAAGTGTCCGTTACAGCCAAATTATTAGAGACACAAAGTTCATATCGAATATGCAGCGTTTTACAGAGGCCCAAAGCATTAATATAGTCACTTATTAAGCGTTGGACTGCCCCATGTGGCTGAACACCTAATATTCCAAAACTGTCCGTTATAGCCAAACTATTAGAGGCACAGTGCTCATTTTGTATATGCAGCGTTATACAGAGTCCCAAAGCATTACTTTAACCACATATTAAGCGTTGGACTGCCCCATGTGGTTGAACACCTAATATTCCAAAAGTGTCCGTTACAGCCAAACTATTAGAGACACAAAGTTCATATCGAATATGCAGCGTTTTACAGAGGCCCAAAGCATTAATATAGTCACTTATTAAGCGTTGGACTGCCCCATGTGGCTGAACACCTAATATTCCAAAACTGTCCGTTATAGCCAAACTATTAGAGGCACAAAGTTCATATTGTATATGCAGCGTTTTACAGAGGCACAAAGCATTAACATAGTCACTTATTAAGCGTTGGACTGCCCTATGTGGTTAAACACCTAATATTCCAAATGTGTCCGTTACAGCCAAATTATTAGAGACACAAAGTTCATATCGAATATGCAGCGTTTTACAGAGGCCCAAAGCATTAATATAGTCACTTATTAAGCGTTGGACTGCCCCATGTGGCTGAACACCTAATATTCCAAAACTGTCCGTTATAGCCAAACTATTAGAGGCACAGTGCTCATTTTGTATATGCAGCGTTATACAGAGTCCCAAAGCATTACTTTAACCACATATTAAGCGTTGGACTGCCCCATGTGGTTGAACACCTAATATTCCAAAAGTGTCCGTTACAGCCAAACTATTAGAGGCACAAAGTTCATATCGAATATGCAGCGTTTTACAGAGGCCCAAAGCATTAATATAGTCACTTATTAAGCGTTGGACTGCCCCATGTTGTTAAACACCTAATATTCGAAAAATGTCCGTTACAGCTAAACTATTAGAGGCACAAAGTTCATATCGACTATGCAGCGTTTTACAGAGGCCCAAAGCATTAATATAGTCACTTATTAAGCGTTGGGCTGCCCCATGTGGTTGAACACCTAATATTCCAAAAATGTCCGTTACAGCCAAACTATTAGAGGCACAAAGTTCATATTGTATATGCAGCGTTTTACAGAGGCACAAAGCATTAATATAGTCACTTATTAAGCGTTGGACTGCCCTATGTGGTTAAACACCTAATATTCCAAATGTGTCCGTTACAGCCAAACTATTAGAGACACAAAGTTCATATCGAATATGCAGCGTTTTACAGAGGCCCAAAGCATTAATATAGTCACTTATTAAGCGTTGGACTGCTCCATGTGGCTGAACACCTAATATTCCAAAACTGTCCATTATAGCCAAACTATTAGAGGCACAGTGCTCATTTTGTATATGCAGCGTTATACAGAGGCCCAAAGCATTACTATAACCACATATTAAGCGATCGACAACCCCATGTTGTTGAACACCTAATATTCGAAAAGTGTCAGTTACAGCCTAACTATTAGAGACACAGAGTTCATATTGTATATGCAGCGTTACATAGAGTCCCAAAGCATTACTTTAACCACATATTAAGCATTGGATTGCAACATGTGTTTGAACACATAATATTACAAAAGTGTCCGTTACAGCCAAAGTATTAGAGGCACAAAGTTCATTTCGAATATGCAGCGTTATACAGAGTCCCAAAGCATTACTTTAAACACATATTAAGCGTTGGACTGCCCCATGTGGTTGAACACCTAATATTCCAAATGTGTCCGTTACAGCCAAATTATTAGAGACACAAAGTTCATATCGAATATGCAGCGTTTTACAGAGGCCCAAAGCATTAATATAGTCACTTATTAAGCGTTGGACTGCCCCATGTGGCTGAACACCTAATATTCCAAAACTGTCCGTTATAGCCAAACTATTAGAGGCACAGTGCTCATTTTGTATATGCAGCGTTATACAGAGTCCCAAAGCATTACTATAACCACATATTAAGCGATCGACAACCCCATGTTGTTGAACACCTAATATTCGAAAAATGTCAGTTACAGAATAACTATTAGAGGCACAGAGTTCATATTGTATATGCAGCGTTATACAGAGTCATAAGGCATTACTTTAACCACATATTAAGCGTTGGACTGCCCCATGTGGTTGAACACCTAATATTCCAAAAATGTCAGTTACAGCCAAACTATCAGAGGCACAGAGTTCATATCGTATATGCACCGTTATACAGATTCCCGAAGCATTAATATAGTCACTTATTAAGCGTTGGACTGCCCCATGTGGTTGAACACCTAATATTCCAAAAGTGTCCGTTACAGCCAAACTATTAGAGGCACAAAGTTCATTTCGAATATGCAGCGTTTTACAGGGGCCCAAAGCATTAATATAGTCACTTATTAGGCGTTGGACTGCCCCATGTGGTTAAACACCTAATATTCCAAAAGTGTCCGTTACAGCCAAACTATTAGAGGCACAAAGTTCATATCGAATATGCAGCGTTTTACAGAGGCCCAAAGCATTAATATAATCAAATAATAAACATTGGACTGCAACATGTGTTTGAACACATAATATTCCAAAAGTGTCAGTTACAGCCAAACCATAAGAGGCACAGGGTTCATACTGTATATGCAGCGTTATACAGAGTCCCAAAGCAATAATATAGTCAAATATTAAACATTGGACTGCAACATGTGTTGGAACACATAATATTACAAAAGTGTCAGTTACAGCCAAACCATAAGAGGCACAGGGTTCATACTGTATATGCAGCGTTATACAGAGTCCCAAAGCATTACTTTAACCACATATTAAGCGTTGGACTGCCCCATGTGGTTGAACACCTAATATTCCAAAAGTGTCCGTTACAGCCAAACTATTAGAGGCACAAAGTTCATATCGAATATGCAGCGTTTTACAGAGGCCCAAAGCATTAATATAGTCACTTATTAAGCGTTGGACTGCCCCATGTTGTTAAACACCTAATATTCGAAAAATGTCCGTTACAGCTAAACTATTAGAGGCACAAAGTTCATATCGACTATGCAGCGTTTTACAGAGGCCCAAAGCATTAATATAGTCACTTATTAAGCGTTGGGCTGCCCCATGTGGTTGAACACCTAATATTCCAAAAATGTCCGTTACAGCCAAACTATTAGAGGCACAAAGTTCATATTGTATATGCAGCGTTTTACAGAGGCACAAAGCATTAATATAGTCACTTATTAAGCGTTGGACTGCCCCATGTGGCTGAACACCTAATATTCCAAAACTGTCCGTTATAGCCAAACTATTAGAGGCACAGTGCTCATTTTGTATATGCAGCGTTATACAGAGGCCCAAAGCATTACTATAACCACATATTAAGCGATCGACAACCCCATGTTGTTGAACACCTAATATTCGAAAAGTGTCAGTTACAGCCTAACTATTAGAGACACAGAGTTCATATTGTATATGCAGCGTTACATAGAGTCCCAAAGCATTACTTTAACCACATATTAAGCATTGGACTGCAACATATGTTTGAACACATAATATTACAAAAGTGTCCGTTACAGCCAAAGTATTAGAGGCACAAAGTTCATTTCGAATATGCAGCGTTATACAGAGTCCCAAAGCATTACTTTAAACACATATTAAGCGTTGGACTGCCCCATGTGGTTGAACACCTAATATTCCAAAAGTGTCCGTTACAGCCAAACTATTAAAGGCACAAAGTTCATATCGTATATGCAGCGTTATACAGAGGCCCAAAGCATTAATATAGTCACTTATTAAGCGTTGGACTGCCCCATGTGGTTGAACACCTAATATTCCAAAAATGTCAGTTACAGCCAAACTATTAGAGGCACAGAGTTCATATCGAATATGCAGCGTTATACAGAGGCCCAAAGCATTAATATAGTCAAATATTAAGCATTGGACTGCAACATGTGTTTGAACACATAATATTCCAAAAGTGTCAGTTACAACCAAACCATAAGAGGCACAGGGTTCATACTGTATATGCAGCGTTATACAGAGTCCCAAAGCATTAATATAATCAAATATTAAGCATTGGACTGCAACATGTGTTTGAACACATAATATTCCAAAAGTGTCAGTTACAGCCAATCCATAAGAGGCACAGGGTTCATACTGTATATGCAGCGTTATACAGAGTCCCAAAACATTACTTTAACCACATATTAAGCGTTGGACTGCCCCATGTGGTTGAACACCTAATATTCCAAAAGTGTCCGTTACAGCTAAACTATTAAAGGCACAAAGTTCATATCGAATATGCAGCGTTTTACAGAGTCCCAAAACATTAATATAGTCACTTATTAAGCGTTGGACTGCCCCATGTGGCTGAACACTTAATATTCCAAAAATGTCCGTTATAGCCAAACTATTAGAGGCACAGTGCTCATTTTGTATATGCAGCGTTATACAGAGGCCCAAAGCATTACTATAACCACATATTAAGCGATCGACAACCCCATGTTGTTGAACACCTAATATTCGAAAAGTGTCAGTTACAGCCTAACTATTAGAGACACAGAGTTCATATTGTATATGCAGCGTTACATAGAGTCCCAAAGCATTACTTTAACCACATATTAAGCATTGGACTGCAACATATGTTTGAACACATAATATTACAAAAGTGTCCGTTACAGCCAAAGTATTAGAGGCACAAAGTTCATTTCGAATATGCAGCGTTATACAGAGTCCCAAAGCATTACTTTAAACACATATTAAGCGTTGGACTGCCCCATGTGGTTGAACACCTAATATTCCAAAAGTGTCCGTTACAGCCAAACTATTAAAGGCACAAAGTTCATATCGTATATGCAGCGTTATACAGAGGCCCAAAGCATTAATATAGTCACTTATTAAGCGTTGGACTGCCCCATGTGGTTGAACACCTAATATTCCAAAAGTGCCCGTTACAGCCAAACTATTAGAGGCACAAAGTTCATATCGTATATACAGCGTTATACAGAGGCCCAAGGCATTAATATAGTCACTTCTTAAGCGTTGGACTGCCCCATGTGGTTGAACACCTAATATTCCAAAAATGTCAGTTACAGCCAAACTATCAGAGGCACAGAGTTCATATCGTATATGCAGCGTTATACAGAGGCCCAAAGCATTAATATAGTCACATATTAAGCGTTGGACTGCAGCATGTGGTTGATCACCTCTTATTCCAAAAGTGTCCGTTACAGCCAAACTATTAGAGGCACAAAGTTCATATCGTATATGCAGCGTTATACAGAGGCCCAAAGCATTAATATAGTCACTTATTAAGCGTTGGACTGCCCCATGTGGTTGAACACCTAATATTTCAAAAATGTCAGTTACAGCCAAACCATAAGAGGCACAGGATTCATACTGTATATGCAGCGTTATACAGAGTCCCTAAGCATTAATATAATCACATATTAAGCGTTGGACTGCCCCATGTGGTTGAACACCTAATATTCCAAAAGTGTCCGTTACAGCCAAACTATTAGAGGCACAAAGTTCATATCGAATATGCAGCGTTTTACAGAAGCCCAAAGCATTAATATAGTCACTTATTAAGCGTTGGACTGCCCCATGTGGTTAAACACCTAATATTCGAAAAATGTCCGTTACAGCCAAACTATTAGAGGCACAAAGTTCATATTGTATATGCAGCGTTATACAGAGGCCCAAAGCATTACTATAACCACATATTAAGCGATCGACAACCCCATGTTGTTGAACACCTAATATTCCAAAAGTGACCGTTACAGCCAAACTATTAGAGGCACAAAGTTCATATCGTATATACAGCGTTATACAGAGGCCCAAAGCATTAATATAGTCACTTATTAAGCGTTGGACTGCCCCATGTGGTTGAACACATAATATTCCAAAAATGTCAGTTACAGCCAAACTATCAGAGGCACAGAGTTCATATCGTATATGCAGCGTTATACAGAGGCCCAAAGCATTAATATAGTCACTTATTAAGCGTTGGACTGCCCCATGTGGTTGAACACCTAATATTCCAAAAATGTCAGTTACAGCCAAACCATAAGAGGCACAGGATTCATACTGTATATGCAGCGTTATACAGAGTCCCTAAGCATTAATATAATCACATATTAAGCGTTGGACTGCAGCATGTGGTTGAACACCTCTTATTCCAAAAGTGTCCGTTACAGCCAAACTATTAGAGGCACAAAGTTCATATCGTATATACAGCGTTATACAGAGGCCCAAGGCATTAATATAGTCACTTATTAAGCGTTGGACTGCCCCATGTGGTTGAACACATAATATTCCAAAAATGTCAGTTACAGCCAAACTATCAGAGGCACAGAGTTCATATCGTATATGCAGCGTTATACAGAGGCCCAAAGCATTAATATAGTCACATATTAAGCGTTGGACCGCAGCATGTGGTTGATCACCTCTTATTCCAAAAGTGTCCGTTACAGCCAAACTATTAGAGGCACAAAGTTCATATCGTATATGCAGCGTTTTACAGAGGCACAAAGCATTAATATAGTCACTTATTAAGCGTTGGACTGCCCCATGTTGTTAAACACCTAATATTCCAAAAATGTCAGTTACAGCCAAACCATAAGAGGCACAGGGTTCATACTGTATATGCAGCGTTATACAGAGTCCCAAAGCATTACTTTAACCACATATTAAGCGTTGGACTGCCCCATGTGGTTGAACACCTAATATTCCAAAAGTGTCTGTTACAGCCAAACTATTAGAGGCACAAAATTCATATCGAATATGCAGCGTTTTACAGAGGCCCAAAGCATTAATATAGTCACTTATTAAGCGTTGGACTGCCCCATGTTGTTAAACACCTAATATTCGAAAAATGTCCGTTACAGCTAAACTATTAGAGGCACAAAGTTCATATCGAATATGCAGCGTTTTACAGAGGCCCAAAGCATTAATATAGTCACTTATTAAGCGTTGGGCTGCCCCATGTGGTTGAACACCTAATATTCCAAAAATGTCCGTTACAGCCAAACTATTAGAGGCACAAAGTTCATATTGTATATGCAGCGTTTTACAGAGGAACGAAGCATTAATATAGTCACTTATTAAGCGTTGGACTGCCCTATGTGGTTAAACACCTAATATTCCAAATGTGTCCGTTACAGCCAAACTATTAGAGACACAAAGTTCATATCGAATATGCAGCGTTTTACAGAGGCCCAAAGCATTAATATAGTCAAGTGACTATAAGTATTAATAATAATAACGCTAATAATAACGCTTAATAAGTATTAAGCGTTGGACTGCCCCATGTGGTTAAACACCTAATATTCGAAAAATGTCCGTTACAGCCAAACTATTAGGGGCACAAAGTTCATATCGAATATGCAGCGTTTTACAGAGGCCCAAAGCATTCCATTAACCACATATTAAGCGTTGGACTGCCCCATGTGGTTGAACACCTAATATTCCAAAAGTGTCCGTTACAGCCAAACTATTAGAGGCACAAAGTTCATATCGAATATGCAGCGTTTTACAGAAGCCCAAAGCATTAATATAGTCACTTATTAAGCGTTGGACTGCCCCATGTGGTTAAACACCTAATATTCCAAATGTGTCCGTTACAGCCAAACTATTAGAGACACAAAGTTCATATCGAATATGCAGCGTTTTACAGAGGCCCAAAGCATTCCATTAACCACATATTAAGCGTTGGACTGCCCCATGTGGTTGAACACCTAATATTCCAAAAGTGTCCGTTACAGCCAAACTATTAGAGGCACAAAGTTCATATTGTATATGCAGCGTTATACAGAGGCCCAAAGCATTACTATAACCACATATTAAGCGATCGACAACCCCATGTTGTTGAACACCTAATATTCGAAAAATGTCAGTTACAGCCAAACTATCAGAGGCACAGAGTTCATATCGTATATGCAGCATTATACAGAGGCCCAAAGCATTAATATAGTAAAATATTAAGCATTGGACTGCAACATGTGTTTGAACACATAATATTCCAAAAGTGTCAGTTACAACCAAACCATAAGAGGCACAGGGTTCATACTGTATATGCAGCGTTTTACAGAGGCCCAAAGCATTAATATAGTCAAGTGACTATAAGTATTAATAATAATAACGCTAATAATAACGCTTAATAAGTATTAAGCGTTGGACTGCCCCATGTGGTTAAACACCTAATATTCGAAAAATGTCCGTTACAGCCAAACTATTAGAGGCACAAAGTTCATATTGTATATGGAGCGTTTTACAGAGGCACAAAGCATTAATATAGTCACTTATTAAGCTTTGGACTGCCCCATGTGGTTAAACACCTAATATTCGAAAAATGTCCGTTACAGCTAAACTATTAGAGGCACAAAGTTCATATCGAATATGCAACGTTTTACAGAAGCACAATGCATTAATATAGTCACTTATTAAGCGTTGGACTGCCCCATGTGGTTAAACACCTAATATTCCAAATGTGTCCGTTACAGCCAATCTATTAGAGACACAAAGTTCATATCGAATATGCAGCGTTTTACAGAGGCCCAAAGCATTAATATAGTCACTTATTAAGCGTTGGACTGCCCCGTGTGGTTGAACACATAATATTCCAAAAATGTCAGTTACAGCTAAACTATCAGAGGCACAGAGTTCATATCGTATATGCAGCGTTATAAAGAGGCCCAATACATTAATATAGTCACATATTAAGAGTTGGACTGCAGCATGTGGTTGATCACCTCTTATTCCAAAAGTGTCCGTTACAGCCAAACTATTAGAGGCACAAAGTTCATATCGTATATGCAGCGTTATACAGAAGCCCGAAGCATTAATATAGTCACTTATTAAGCGTTGGACTGCCCCATGTGGTTGAACACCTAAAATTCCAAAAGTGTCCGTTACAGCCAAACTATTAGAGGCACAAAGTTCATACTGTATATGCAGCGTTATACAGAGTCCCTAAGCATTAATATAATCACATATTAAGCGTTGGACTGCAGCATGTGGTTGAACACCTCTTATTCCAAAAGTGTCCGTTACAGCCAAACTATTAGAGGCACAAAGTTCATATCGTATATGCAGCGTTATACAGAGGCCCAAAGCATTAATATAGTCACTTATTAAGCGTTGGACTGCCCCATGTGGTTAAACACCTAATATTCGAAAAATGTCCGTTACAGCCAAACTATTAGGGGCACAAAGTTCATATCGAATATGCAGCGTTTTACAGAGGCCCAAAGCATTCCATTAACCACATATTAAGCGTTGGACTGCCCCATGTGGTTGAACACCTAATATTCCAAAAGTGTCCGTTACAGCCAAACTATTAGAGGCACAAAGTTCATATCGAATATGCAGCGTTTTACAGAAGCCCAAAGCATTAATATAGTCACTTATTAAGCGTTGGACTGCCCCATGTGGTTAAACACCTAATATTCCAAATGTGTCCGTTACAGCCAAACTATTAGAGACACAAAGTTCATATCGAATATGCAGCGTTTTACAGAGGCCCAAAGCATTCCATTAACCACATATTAAGCGTTGGACTGCCCCATGTGGTTGAACACCTAATATTCCAAAAGTGTCCGTTACAGCCAAACTATTAGAGGCACAAAGTTCATATTGTATATGCAGCGTTATACAGAGGCCCAAAGCATTACTATAACCACATATTAAGCGATCGACAACCCCATGTTGTTGAACACCTAATATTCGAAAAATGTCAGTTACAGCCAAACTATCAGAGGCACAGAGTTCATATCGTATATGCAGCATTATACAGAGGCCCAAAGCATTAATATAGTAAAATATTAAGCATTGGACTGCAACATGTGTTTGAACACATAATATTCCAAAAGTGTCAGTTACAACCAAACCATAAGAGGCACAGGGTTCATACTGTATATGCAGCGTTTTACAGAGGCCCAAAGCATTAATATAGTCAAGTGACTATAAGTATTAATAATAATAACGCTAATAATAACGCTTAATAAGTATTAAGCGTTGGACTGCCCCATGTGGTTAAACACCTAATATTCGAAAAATGTCCGTTACAGCCAAACTATTAGAGGCACAAAGTTCATATTGTATATGGAGCGTTTTACAGAGGCACAAAGCATTAATATAGTCACTTATTAAGCTTTGGACTGCCCCATGTGGTTAAACACCTAATATTCGAAAAATGTCCGTTACAGCTAAACTATTAGAGGCACAAAGTTCATATCGAATATGCAACGTTTTACAGAAGCACAATGCATTAATATAGTCACTTATTAAGCGTTGGACTGCCCCATGTGGTTAAACACCTAATATTCCAAATGTGTCCGTTACAGCCAAACTATTAGAGACACAAAGTTCATATCGAATATGCAGCGTTTTACAGAGGCCCAAAGCATTAATATAGTCACTTATTAAGCGTTGGACTGCCCCATGTGGTTGAACACCTAAAATTCCAAAAGTGTCCGTTACAGCCAAACTATTAGAGGCACAAAGTTCATATCGTATATGCAGCGTTATACAGAGGCCCAAAGCATTAATATAGTCACTTATTAAGCGTTGGACTGCCCCATGTGGTTGAACACCTAATATTCGAAAAATGTCCGTTACAGCTAAACTATTAGAGGCACAAAGTTCATATCGTATATGCAGCGTTATACAGAAGCCCGAAGCATTAATATAGTCACTTATTAAGCGTTGGACTGCCCCATGTGGTTGAACACCTAAAATTCCAAAAGTGTCCGTTACAGCCAAACTATTAGAGGCACAAAGTTCATACTGTATATGCAGCGTTATACAGAGTCCCTAAGCATTAATATAATCACATATTAAGCGTTGGACTGCAGCATGTGGTTGAACACCTCTTATTCCAAAAGTGTCCGTTACAGCCAAACTATTAGAGGCACAAAGTTCATATCGTATATGCAGCGTTATACAGAGGCCCAAAGCATTAATATAGTCACTTATTAAGCGTTGGACTGCCCCATGTGGTTGAACACCTAATATTCCAAAAATGTCAGTTACAGCCAAACCATAAGAGGCACAGGATTCATACTGTATATGCAGCGTTATACAGAGTCCCTAAGCATTAATATAATCACATATTAAGCGTTGGACTGCAGCATGTGGTTGAACACCTCTTATTCCAAAAGTGTCCGTTACAGCCAAACTATTAGAGGCACAAAGTTCATATCGTATATACAGCGTTATACAGAGGCCCAAGGCATTAATATAGTCACTTATTAAGCGTTGGACTGCCCCATGTGGTTGAACACATAATATTCCAAAAATGTCAGTTACAGCCAAACTATCAGAGGCACAGAGTTCATATCGTATATGCAGCGTTATACAGAGGCCCAAAGCATTAATATAGTCACATATTAAGCGTTGGACCGCAGCATGTGGTTGATCACCTCTTATTCCAAAAGTGTCCGTTACAGCCAAACTATTAGAGGCACAAAGTTCATATCGTATATGCAGCGTTTTGCAGAGGCACAAAGCATTAATATAGTCACTTATTAAGCGTTGGACTGCCCCATGTTGTTAAACACCTAATATTCCAAAAATGTCAGTTACAGCCAAACCATAAGAGGCACAGGGTTCATACTGTATATGCAGCGTTATACAGAGTCCCAAAGCATTACTTTAACCACATATTAAGCGTTGGACTGCCCCATGTGGTTGAACACCTATTATTCCAAAAGTGTCTGTTACAGCCAAACTATTAGAGGCACAAAGTTCATATCGAATATGCAGCGTTTTACAGAGGCCCAAAGCATTAATATAGTCACTTATTAAGCGTTGGACTGCCCCATGTTGTTAAACACCTAATATTCGAAAAATGTCCGTTACAGCTAAACTATTAGAGGCACAAAGTTCATATCGAATATGCAGCGTTTTACAGAGGCCCAAAGCATTAATATAGTCACTTATTAAGCGTTGGGCTGCCCCATGTGGTTGAACACCTAATATTCCAAAAATGTCCGTTACAGCCAAACTATTAGAGGCACAAAGTTCATATTGTATATGCAGCGTTTTACAGAGGAACAAAGCATTAATATAGTCACTTATTAAGCGTTGGACTGCCCTATGTGGTTAAACACCTAATATTCCAAATGTGTCCGTTACAGCCAAACTATTAGAGACACAAAGTTCATATCGTATATGCAGCATTATACAGAGGCCCAAAGCATTAATATAGTAAAATATTAAGCATTGGACTGCAACATGTGTTTGAACACATAATATTCCAAAAGTGTCAGTTACAACCAAACCATAAGAGGCACAGGGTTCATACTGTATATGCAGCGTTTTACAGAGGCCCAAAGCATTAATATAGTCAAGTGACTATAAGTATTAATAATAATAACGCTAATAATAACGCTTAATAAGTATTAAGCGTTGGACTGCCCCATGTGGTTAAACACCTAATATTCGAAAAATGTCCGTTACAGCCAAACTATTAGAGGCACAAAGTTCATATTGTATATGGAGCGTTTTACAGAGGCACAAAGCATTAATATAGTCACTTATTAAGCTTTGGACTGCCCCATGTGGTTAAACACCTAATATTCGAAAAATGTCCGTTACAGCTAAACTATTAGAGGCACAAAGTTCATATCGAATATGCAACGTTTTACAGAAGCACAATGCATTAATATAGTCACTTATTAAGCGTTGGACTGCCCCATGTGGTTAAACACCTAATATTCCAAATGTGTCCGTTACAGCCAAACTATTAGAGACACAAAGTTCATATCGAATATGCAGCGTTTTACAGAGGCCCAAAGCATTAATATAGTCACTTATTAAGCGTTGGACTGCCCCGTGTGGTTGAACACATAATATTCCAAAAATGTCAGTTACAGCTAAACTATCAGAGGCACAGAGTTCATATCGTATATGCAGCGTTATAAAGAGGCCCAATACATTAATATAGTCACATATTAAGAGTTGGACTGCAGCATGTGGTTGATCACCTCTTATTCCAAAAGTGTCCGTTACAGCCAAACTATTAGAGGCACAAAGTTCATATCGTATATGCAGCGTTATACAGAAGCCCGAAGCATTAATATAGTCACTTATTAAGCGTTGGACTGCCCCATGTGGTTGAACACCTAAAATTCCAAAAGTGTCCGTTACAGCCAAACTATTAGAGGCACAAAGTTCATACTGTATATGCAGCGTTATACAGAGTCCCTAAGCATTAATATAATCACATATTAAGCGTTGGACTGCAGCATGTGGTTGAACACCTCTTATTCCAAAAGTGTCCGTTACAGCCAAACTATTAGAGGCACAAAGTTCATATCGTATATGCAGCGTTATACAGAGGCCCAAAGCATTAATATAGTCACTTATTAAGCGTTGGACTGCCCCATGTGGTTGAACACCTAATATTCCAAAAATGTCAGTTACAGCCAAACCATAAGAGGCACAGGATTCATACTGTATATGCAGCGTTATACAGAGTCCCTAAGCATTAATATAATCACATATTAAGCGTTGGACTGCAGCATGTGGTTGAACACCTCTTATTCCAAAAGTGTCCGTTACAGCCAAACTATTAGAGGCACAAAGTTCATATCGTATATACAGCGTTATACAGAGGCCCAAGGCATTAATATAGTCACTTATTAAGCGTTGGACTGCCCCATGTGGTTGAACACATAATATTCCAAAAATGTCAGTTACAGCCAAACTATCAGAGGCACAGAGTTCATATCGTATATGCAGCGTTATACAGAGGCCCAAAGCATTAATATAGTCACATATTAAGCGTTGGACCGCAGCATGTGGTTGATCACCTCTTATTCCAAAAGTGTCCGTTACAGCCAAACTATTAGAGGCACAAAGTTCATATCGTATATGCAGCGTTTTACAGAGGCACAAAGCATTAATATAGTCACTTATTAAGCGTTGGACTGCCCCATGTTGTTAAACACCTAATATTCCAAAAATGTCAGTTACAGCCAAACCATAAGAGGCACAGGGTTCATACTGTATATGCAGCGTTATACAGAGTCCCAAAGCATTACTTTAACCACATATTAAGCGTTGGACTGCCCCATGTGGTTGAACACCTAATATTCCAAAAGTGTCTGTTACAGCCAAACTATTAGAGGCACAAAGTTCATATCGAATATGCAGCGTTTTACAGAGGCCCAAAGCATTAATATAGTCACTTATTAAGCGTTGGACTGCCCCATGTTGTTAAACACCTAATATTCGAAAAATGTCCGTTACAGCTAAACTATTAGAGGCACAAAGTTCATATCGAATATGCAGCGTTTTACAGAGGCCCAAAGCATTAATATAGTCACTTATTAAGCGTTGGGCTGCCCCATGTGGTTGAACACCTAATATTCCAAAAATGTCCGTTACAGCCAAACTATTAGAGGCACAAAGTTCATATTGTATATGCAGCGTTTTACAGAGGAACAAAGCATTAATATAGTCACTTATTAAGCGTTGGACTGCCCTATGTGGTTAAACACCTAATATTCCAAATGTGTCCGTTACAGCCAAACTATTAGAGACACAAAGTTCATATCGAATATGCAGCGTTTTACAGAGGCCCAAAGCATTAAAATAGTCACTTATTAAGCGTTGGACTGCCCCATGTGGCTGAACACCTAATATTCCAAAACTGTCCGTTATTGCCAAACTATTAGAGGCACAGTGCTCATTTTGTATATGCAGCGTTATACAGAGGCCCAAAGCATTACTATAACCACATATTAAGCGATCGACAACCCCATGTTGTTGAACACCTAATATTCGAAAAGTGTCAGTTACAGCCTAACTATTAGAGACACAGAGTTCATATTGTATATGCAGCGTTACATAGAGTCCCAAAGCATTACTTTAACCACATATTAAGCATTGGACTGCAACATGTGTTTGAACACATAATATTACAAAAGTGTCCGTTACAGCCAAAGTATTAGGGGCACAAAGTTCATATCGAATATGCAGCGTTTTACAGAGGCCCAAAGCATTCCATTAACCACATATTAAGCGTTGGACTGCCCCATGTGGTTGAACACCTAATATTCCAAAAGTGTCCGTTACAGCCAAACTATTAGAGGCACAAAGTTCATATCGAATATGCAGCGTTTTACAGAAGCCCAAAGCATTAATATAGTCACTTATTAAGCGTTGGACTGCCCCATGTGGTTAAACACCTAATATTCGAAAAATGTCCGTTACAGCCAAACTATTAGAGGCACAAAGTTCATATTGTATATGCAGCGTTATACAGAGGCCCAAAGCATTACTATAACCACATATTAAGCGATCGACAACCCCATGTTGTTGAACACCTAATATTCGAAAAATGTCAGTTACAGCCAAACTATCAGAGGCACAGAGTTCATATCGTATATGCAGCATTATACAGAGGCCCAAAGCATTAATATAGTCAAATATTAAGCATTGGACTGCAACATGTGTTTGAACACATAATATTCCAAAAGTGTCAGTTACAACCAAACCATAAGAGGCACAGGGTTCATACTGTATATGCAGCGTTTTACAGAGGCCCAAAGCATTAATATAGTCAAGTGACTATAAGTATTAATAATAATAACGCTAATAATAACGCTTAATAAGTATTAAGCGTTGGACTGCCCCATGTGGTTAAACACCTAATATTCGAAAAATGTCCGTTACAGCCAAACTATTAGAGGCACAAAGTTCATATTGTATATGGAGCGTTTTACAGAGGCACAAAGCATTAATATAGTCACTTATTAAGCTTTGGACTGCCCCATGTGGTTAAACACCTAATATTCGAAAAATGTCCGTTACAGCTAAACTATTAGAGGCACAAAGTTCATATCGAATATGCAACGTTTTACAGAAGCACAATGCATTAATATAGTCACTTATTAAGCGTTGGACTGCCCCATGTGGTTAAACACCTAATATTCCAAATGTGTCCGTTACAGCCAAACTATTAGAGACACAAAGTTCATATCGAATATGCAGCGTTTTACAGAGGCCCAAAGCATTAATATAGTCACTTATTAAGCGTTGGACTGCCCCGTGTGGTTGAACACATAATATTCCAAAAATGTCAGTTACAGCTAAACTATCAGAGGCACAGAGTTCATATCGTATATGCAGCGTTATAAAGAGGCCCAATACATTAATATAGTCACATATTAAGAGTTGGACTGCAGCATGTGGTTGATCACCTCTTATTCCAAAAGTGTCCGTTACAGCCAAACTATTAGAGGCACAAAGTTCATATCGTATATGCAGCGTTATACAGAAGCCCGAAGCATTAATATAGTCACTTATTAAGCGTTGGACTGCCCCATGTGGTTGAACACCTAAAATTCCAAAAGTGTCCGTTACAGCCAAACTATTAGAGGCACAAAGTTCATACTGTATATGCAGCGTTATACAGAGTCCCTAAGCATTAATATAATCACATATTAAGCGTTGGACTGCAGCATGTGGTTGAACACCTCTTATTCCAAAAGTGTCCGTTACAGCCAAACTATTAGAGGCACAAAGTTCATATCGTATATGCAGCGTTATACAGAGGCCCAAAGCATTAATATAGTCACTTATTAAGCGTTGGACTGCCCCATGTGGTTGAACACCTAATATTCCAAAAATGTCAGTTACAGCCAAACCATAAGAGGCACAGGATTCATACTGTATATGCAGCGTTATACAGAGTCCCTAAGCATTAATATAATCACATATTAAGCGTTGGACTGCAGCATGTGGTTGAACACCTCTTATTCCAAAAGTGTCCGTTACAGCCAAACTATTAGAGGCACAAAGTTCATATCGTATATACAGCGTTATACAGAGGCCCAAGGCATTAATATAGTCACTTATTAAGCGTTGGACTGCCCCATGTGGTTGAACACATAATATTCCAAAAATGTCAGTTACAGCCAAACTATCAGAGGCACAGAGTTCATATCGTATATGCAGCGTTATACAGAGGCCCAAAGCATTAATATAGTCACATATTAAGCGTTGGACCGCAGCATGTGGTTGATCACCTCTTATTCCAAAAGTGTCCGTTACAGCCAAACTATTAGAGGCACAAAGTTCATATCGTATATGCAGCGTTTTACAGAGGCACAAAGCATTAATATAGTCACTTATTAAGCGTTGGACTGCCCCATGTTGTTAAACACCTAATATTCCAAAAATGTCAGTTACAGCCAAACCATAAGAGGCACAGGGTTCATACTGTATATGCAGCGTTATACAGAGTCCCAAAGCATTACTTTAACCACATATTAAGCGTTGGACTGCCCCATGTGGTTGAACACCTAATATTCCAAAAGTGTCTGTTACAGCCAAACTATTAGAGGCACAAAGTTCATATCGAATATGCAGCGTTTTACAGAGGCCCAAAGCATTAATATAGTCACTTATTAACCGTTGGACTGCCCCATGTTGTTAAACACCTAATATTCGAAAAATGTCCGTTACAGCTAAACTATTAGAGGCACAAAGTTCATATCGAATATGCAGCGTTTTACAGAGGCCCAAAGCATTAATATAGTCACTTATTAAGCGTTGGGCTGCCCCATGTGGTTGAACACCTAATATTCCAAAAATGTCCGTTACAGCCAAACTATTAGAGGCACAAAGTTCATATTGTATATGCAGCGTTTTACAGAGGAACAAAGCATTAATATAGTCACTTATTAAGCGTTGGACTGCCCTATGTGGTTAAACACCTAATATTCCAAATGTGTCCGTTACAGCCAAACTATTAGAGACACAAAGTTCATATCGAATATGCAGCGTTTTACAGAGGCCCAAAGCATTAATATAGTCACTTATTAAGCGTTGGACTGCCCCATGTGGCTGAACACCTAATATTCCAAAACTGTCCGTTATTGCCAAACTATTAGAGGCACAGTGCTCATTTTGTATATGCAGCGTTATACAGAGGCCCAAAGCATTACTATAACCACATATTAAGCGATCGACAACCCCATGTTGTTGAACACCTAATATTCGAAAAGTGTCAGTTACAGCCTAACTATTAGAGACACAGAGTTCATATTGTATATGCAGCGTTACATAGAGTCCCAAAGCATTACTTTAACCACATATTAAGCATTGGACTGCAACATGTGTTTGAACACATAATATTACAAAAGTGTCCGTTACAGCCAAAGTATTAGAGGCACAAAGTTCATTTCGAATATGCAGCGTTATACAGAGTCCCAAAGCATTACTTTAAACACATATTAAGCGTTGGACTGCCCCATGTGGTTGAACACCTAATATTCCAAAAGTGTCCGTTACAGCCAAACTATTAAAGGCACAAAGTTCATATCGTATATGCAGCGTTATACAGAGGCCCAAAGCATTAATATAGTCACTTATTAAGCGTTGGACTGTCCCATGTGGTTGAACACCTAATATTCCAAAAATGTCAGTTACAGCCAAACTATTAGAGGCACAGAGTTCATATCGAATATGCAGCGTTATACAGAGGCCCAAAGCATTAATATAGTCACTTATTAAGCGTTGGACTGCCCCATGTGGTTGAACACCTAATATTCCAAAAGTGCCCGTTACAGCCAAACTATTAGAGGCACAAAGTTCATATCGAATATGCAGCGTTTTACAGAGGCCCAAAGCATTAATATAGTCACTTATTAAGCGTTGGACTGCCCCATGTGGTTAAACACCTAATATTCCCAAAGTGTCCGTTACAGCCAAACTATTAGAGGCACAAAGTTCATATCGAATATGCAGCGTTTAACAGAGGCCCAAAGCATTAATATAGTCAAATATTAAGCATTGGACTGCAACATGTGTTTGAACACATAATATTCCAAAAGTGTCAGTTACAGCCAAACCATAAGAGGCACAGAGTTCATATTGTATATGCAGCGTTATACAGAGTCATAAGGCATTACTTTAACCACATATTATGCGTTGGACTGCCCCATGTGGTTGAACACCTAATACTCCAAAAGTGTCCGTTACAGCCAAACTATTAGGGGCACAAATTTCATATCGTATATGCAGCGTTTTACAGAGGCCCAAAGCATTACTTTAACCACATATTAAGCGTTGGACTACCCCATGTGGTTGAACACCTAATATTCCAAAAGTGTCCGTTACAGCCAAACTATTAGAGGCACAAAGTTCATATCGAATATGCAGCGTTTTACAGAAGCCCAAAGCTTTAATATAGTCACTTATTAAGCGTTGGACTGCCCCATGTGGTTAAACACCTAATATTCGAAAAATGTCCGTTACAGCCAAACTATCAGAGGCACAGAGTTCATATCGTATATGCAGCGTTATACAGAGGCCCAAAGCATTAATATAGTCAAATATTAAGCATTGGACTGCAACATGTGTTTGAACACATAATATTCCAAAAGTGTCAGTTACAACCAAACCATAAGAGGCACAGGGTTCATACTGTATATGCAGCGTTATACAGAGTCCCAAAGCATTAATATAATCAAATATTAAGCATTGGACTGCAACATGTGTTTGAACACATAATATTCCAAAAGTGTCAGTTACAGCCAATCCATAAGAGGCACAGGGTTCATACTGTATATGCAGCGTTATACAGAGTCCCAAAGCATTACTTTAACCACATATTAAGCGTTGGACTGCCCCATGTGGTTGAACACCTAATATTCCAAAAGTGTCCGTTACAGCTAAACTATTAAAGGCACAAAGTTCATATCGAATATGCAGCGTTTTACAGAGTCCCAAAACATTAATATAGTCACTTATTAAGCGTTGGACTGCCCCATGTGGCTGAACACTTAATATTCCAAAAATGTCCGTTATAGCCAAACTATTAGAGGCACAGTGCTCATTTTGTATATGCAGCGTTATACAGAGGCCCAAAGCATTACTATAACCACATATTAAGCGATCGACAACCCCATGTTGTTGAACACCTAATATTCGAAAAGTGTCAGTTACAGCCTAACTATTAGAGACACAGAGTTCATATTGTATATGCAGCGTTACATAGAGTCCCAAAGCATTACTTTAACCACATATTAAGCATTGGACTGCAACATATGTTTGAACACATAATATTACAAAAGTGTCCGTTACAGCCAAAGTATTAGAGGCACAAAGTTCATTTCGAATATGCAGCGTTATACAGAGTCCCAAAGCATTACTTTAAACACATATTAAGCGTTGGACTGCCCCATGTGGTTGAACACCTAATATTCCAAAAGTGTCCGTTACAGCCAAACTATTAAAGGCACAAAGTTCATATCGTATATGCAGCGTTATACAGAGGCCCAAAGCATTAATATAGTCACTTATTAAGCGTTGGACTGCCCCATGTGGTTAAACACCTAATATTCCAAAAGTGCCCGTTACAGCCAAACTATTAGAGGCACAAAGTTCATATCGTATATACAGCGTTATACAGAGGCCCAAGGCATTAATATAGTCACTTATTAAGCGTTGAACTGCCCCATGTGGTTGAACACCTAATATTCCAAAAATGTCAGTTACAGCCAAACCATAAGAGGCACAGGATTCATACTGTATATGCAGCGTTATACAGAGTCCCTAAGCATTAATATAATCACATATTAAGCGTTGGACTGCAGCATGTGGTTGAACACCTCTTATTCCAAAAGTGTCCGTTACAGCCAAACTATTAGAGGCACAAAGTTCATATCGTATATACAGCGTTATACAGAGGCCCAAGGCATTAATATAGTCACTTATTAAGCGTTGGACTGCCCCATGTGGTTGAACACCTAATATTCCAAAAATGTCAGTTACAGCCAAACCATAAGAGGCACAGGATTCATACTGTATATGCAGCGTTATACAGAGTCCCTAAGCATTAATATAATCACATATTAAGCGTTGGACCGCAGCATGTGGTTGAACACCTAATATTCCAAAAATGTCCGTTACAGCCAAACTATAAGAATCACAGAGTTCATACTGTATATGCAGCGTTATACAGAGTCCCTAAGCATTAATATAATCACATATTAAGCGTTGGACGGCAGCATGTGGTTGAACACCTCTTATTCCAAAAGTGTCCGTTACAGCCAAACTATTAGAGGCACAAAGTTCATATCGTATATACAGCGTTATACAGAGGCCCAAAGCATTAATATAGTCACTTATTAAGCGTTGGACTGCCCCATGTGGTTGAACACATAATATTCCAAAAATGTCAGTTACAGCCAAACTATCAGAGGCACAGAGTTCATATCGTATATGCAGCGTTATACAGAGGCCCAAAGCATTAATATAGTCACATATTAAGCGTTGGACTGCAGCATGTGGTTGATCACCTCTTATTCCAAAAGTGTCCGTTACAGCCAAACTATTAGAGGCACAAAGTTCATATCGTATATGCAGCGTTATACAGAGGCCCAAAGCATTAATATAGTCACTTATTAAGCGTTGGACTGCCCCATGTGGTTGAACACCTAATATTCCAAAAATGTCAGTTACAGCCAAACCATAAGAGGCACAGGATTCATACTGTATATGCAGCGTTATACAGAGTCCCTAAGCATTAATATAATCACATATTAAGCGTTGGACTGCAGCATGTGGTTGAACACCTCTTATTCCAAAAGTGTCCGTTACAGCCAAACTATTAGAGGCACAAAGTTCATATCGTATATACAGCGTTATACAGAGGCCCAAGGCATTAATATAGTCACTTATTAAGCGTTGGACTGCCCCATGTGGTTGAACACATAATATTCCAAAAATGTCAGTTACAGCCAAACTATCAGAGGCACAGAGTTCATATCGTATATGCAGCGTTATACAGAGGCCCAAAGCATTAATATAGTCACATATTAAGCGTTGGACCGCAGCATGTGGTTGATCACCTCTTATTCCAAAAGTGTCCGTTACAGCCAAACTATTAGAGGCACAAAGTTCATATCGTATATGCAGCGTTTTACAGAGGCACAAAGCATTAATATAGTCACTTATTAAGCGTTGGACTGCCCCATGTTGTTAAACACCTAATATTCCAAAAATGTCAGTTACAGCCAAACCATAAGAGGCACAGGGTTCATACTGTATATGCAGCGTTATACAGAGTCCCAAAGCATTACTTTAACCACATATTAAGCGTTGGACTGCCCCATGTGGTTGAACACCTAATATTCCAAAAGTGTCCGTTACAGCTAAACTATTAAAGGCACAAAGTTCATATCGAATATGCAGCGTTTTACAGAGTCCCAAAACATTAATATAGTCACTTATTAAGCGTTGGACTGCCCCATGTGGCTGAACACTTAATATTCCAAAAATGTCCGTTATAGCCAAACTATTAGAGGCACAGTGCTCATTTTGTATATGCAGCGTTATACAGAGGCCCAAAGCATTACTATAACCACATATTAAGCGATCGACAACCCCATGTTGTTGAACACCTAATATTCGAAAAGTGTCAGTTACAGCCTAACTATTAGAGACACAGAGTTCATATTGTATATGCAGCGTTACATAGAGTCCCAAAGCATTACTTTAACCACATATTAAGCATTGGACTGCAACATATGTTTGAACACATAATATTACAAAAGTGTCCGTTACAGCCAAAGTATTAGAGGCACAAAGTTCATTTCGAATATGCAGCGTTATACAGAGTCCCAAAGCATTACTTTAAACACATATTAAGCGTTGGACTGCCCCATGTGGTTGAACACCTAATATTCCAAAAGTGTCCGTTACAGCCAAACTATTAAAGGCACAAAGTTCATATCGTATATGCAGCGTTATACAGAGGCCCAAAGCATTAATATAGTCACTTATTAAGCGTTGGACTGCCCCATGTGGTTGAACACCTAATATTCCAAAAATGTCAGTTACAGCCAAACTATTAGAGGCACAGAGTTCATATCGAATATGCAGCGTTATACAGAGGCCCAAAGCATTAATATAGTCAAATATTAAGCATTGGACTGCAACATGTGTTTGAACACATAATATTCCAAAAGTGTCAGTTACAACCAAACCATAAGAGGCACAGGGTTCATACTGTATATGCAGCGTTATACAGAGTCCCAAAGCATTAATATAATCAAATATTAAGCATTGGACTGCAACATGTGTTTGAACACATAATATTCCAAAAGTGTCAGTTACAGCCAATCCATAAGAGGCACAGGGTTCATACTGTATATGCAGCGTTATACAGAGTCCCAAAACATTACTTTAACCACATATTAAGCGTTGGACTGCCCCATGTGGTTGAACACCTAATATTCCAAAAGTGTCCGTTACAGCTAAACTATTAAAGGCACAAAGTTCATATCGTATATGCAGCGTTATACAGAGTCCCAAAGCATTACTTTAAACACATATTAAGCGTTGGACTGCCCCATGTGGTTGAACACCTAATATTCCAAAAGTGTCCGTTACAGCCAAACTATTAAAGGCACAAAGTTCATATCGTATATGCAGCGTTATACAGAGGCCCAAAGCATTAATATAGTCACTTATTAAGCGTTGGACTGCCCCATGTGGTTGAACACCTAATATTCCAAAAGTGCCCGTTACAGCCAAACTATTAGAGGCACAAAGTTCATATCGTATATACAGCGTTATACAGAGGCCCAAGGCATTAATATAGTCACTTATTAAGCGTTGGACTGCCCCATGTGGTTGAACACCTAATATTCCAAAAATGTCAGTTACAGCCAAACCATAAGAGGCACAGGATTCATACTGTATATGCAGCGTTATACAGAGTCCCTAAGCATTAATATAATCACATATTAAGCGTTGGACTGCAGCATGTGGTTGAACACCTCTTATTCCAAAAGTGTCCGTTACAGCCAAACTATTAGAGGCACAAAGTTCATATCGTATATACAGCGTTATACAGAGGCCCAAGGCATTAATATAGTCACTTATTAAGCGTTGGACTGCCCCATGTGGTTGAACACATAATATTCCAAAAATGTCAGTTACAGCCAAACTATCAGAGGCACAGAGTTCATATCGTATATGCAGCGTTATACAGAGGCCCAAAGCATTAATATAGTCACATATTAAGCGTTGGACCGCAGCATGTGGTTGAACACCTAATATTCCAAAAATGTCCGTTACAGCCAAACTATAAGAATCACAGAGTTCATACTGTATATGCAGCGTTATACAGAGTCCCTAAGCATTAATATAATCACATATTAAGCGTTGGACGGCAGCATGTGGTTGAACACCTCTTATTCCAAAAGTGTCCGTTACAGCCAAACTATTAGAGGCACAAAGTTCATATCGTATATACAGCGTTATACAGAGGCCCAAAGCATTAATATAGTCACTTATTAAGCGTTGGACTGCCCCATGTGGTTGAACACATAATATTCCAAAAATGTCAGTTACAGCCAAACTATCAGAGGCACAGAGTTCATATCGTATATGCAGCGTTATACAGAGGCCCAAAGCATTAATATAGTCACATATTAAGCGTTGGACTGCAGCATGTGGTTGATCACCTCTTATTCCAAAAGTGTCCGTTACAGCCAAACTATTAGAGGCACAAAGTTCATATCGTATATGCAGCGTTATACAGAGGCCCAAAGCATTAATATAGTCACTTATTAAGCGTTGGACTGCCCCATGTGGTTGAACACCTAATATTCCAAAAATGTCAGTTACAGCCAAACCATAAGAGGCACAGGATTCATACTGTATATGCAGCGTTATACAGAGTCCCTAAGCATTAATATAATCACATATTAAGCGTTGGACTGCAGCATGTGGTTGAACAACTCTTATTCCAAAAGTGTCCGTTACAGCCAAACTATTAGAGGCACAAAGTTCATATCGTATATACAGCGTTATACAGAGGCCCAAGGCATTAATATAGTCACTTATTAAGCGTTGGACTGCCCCATGTGGTTGAACACATAATATTCCAAAAATGTCAGTTACAGCCAAACTATCAGAGGCACAGAGTTCATATCGTATATGCAGCGTTATACAGAGGCCCAAAGCATTAATATAGTCACATATTAAGCGTTGGACCGCAGCATGTGGTTGATCACCTCTTATTCCAAAAGTGTCCGTTACAGCCAAACTATTAGAGGCACAAAGTTCATATCGTATATGCAGCGTTTTACAGAGGCACAAAGCATTAATATAGTCACTTATTAAGCGTTGGACTGCCCCATGTGGTTGAACACCTAATATTCCAAAAGTGCCCGTTACAGCCAAACTATTAGAGGCACAAAGTTCATATCGAATATGCAGCGTTTTACAGAGGCCCAAAGCATTAATATAGTCACTTATTAAGCGTTGGACTGCCCCATGTGGTTAAACACCTAATATTCCCAAAGTGTCCGTTACAGCCAAACTATTAGAGGCACAAAGTTCATATCGAATATGCAGCGTTTAACAGAGGCCCAAAGCATTAATATAGTCAAATATTAAGCATTGGACTGCAACATGTGTTTGAACACATAATATTCCAAAAGTGTCAGTTACAGCCAAACCATAAGAGGCACAGAGTTCATATTGTATATGCAGCGTTATACAGAGTCATAAGGCATTACTTTAACCACATATTATGCGTTGGACTGCCCCATGTGGTTGAACACCTAATATTCCAAAAGTGTCCGTTACAGCCAAACTATTAGGGGCACAAATTTCATATCGTATATGCAGCGTTTTACAGAGGCCCAAAGCATTACTTTAACCACATATTAAGCGTTGGACTACCCCATGTGGTTGAACACCTAATATTCCAAAAGTGTCCGTTACAGCCAAACTATTAGAGGCACAAAGTTCATATCGAATATGCAGCGTTTTACAGAAGCCCAAAGCTTTAATATAGTCACTTATTAAGCGTTGGACTGCCCCATGTGGTTAAACACCTAATATTCGAAAAATGTCCGTTACAGCCAAACTATCAGAGGCACAGAGTTCATATCGTATATGCAGCGTTATACAGAGGCCCAAAGCATTAATATAGTCAAATATTAAGCATTGGACTGCAACATGTGTTTGAACACATAATATTCCAAAAGTGTCAGTTACAACCAAACCATAAGAGGCACAGGGTTCATACTGTATATGCAGCGTTATACAGAGTCCCAAAGCATTAATATAATCAAATATTAAGCATTGGACTGCAACATGTGTTTGAACACATAATATTCCAAAAGTGTCAGTTACAGCCAATCCATAAGAGGCACAGGGTTCATACTGTATATGCAGCGTTATACAGAGTCCCAAAGCATTACTTTAACCACATATTAAGCGTTGGACTGCCCCATGTGGTTGAACACCTAATATTCCAAAAGTGTCCGTTACAGCTAAACTATTAAAGGCACAAAGTTCATATCGAATATGCAGCGTTTTACAGAGTCCCAAAACATTAATATAGTCACTTATTAAGCGTTGGACTGCCCCATGTGGCTGAACACTTAATATTCCAAAAATGTCCGTTATAGCCAAACTATTAGAGGCACAGTGCTCATTTTGTATATGCAGTGTTATACAGAGGCCCAAAGCATTACTATAACCACATATTAAGCGATCGACAACCCCATGTTGTTGAACACCTAATATTCGAAAAGTGTCAGTTACAGCCTAACTATTAGAGACACAGAGTTCATATTGTATATGCAGCGTTACATAGAGTCCCAAAGCATTACTTTAACCACATATTAAGCATTGGACTGCAACATATGTTTGAACACATAATATTACAAAAGTGTCCGTTACAGCCAAAGTATTAGAGGCACAAAGTTCATTTCGAATATGCAGCGTTATACAGAGTCCCAAAGCATTACTTTAAACACATATTAAGCGTTGGACTGCCCCATGTGGTTGAACACCTAATATTCCAAAAGTGTCCGTTACAGCCAAACTATTAAAGGCACAAAGTTCATATCGTATATGCAGCGTTATACAGAGGCCCAAAGCATTAATATAGTCACTTATTAAGCGTTGGACTGCCCCATGTGGTTGAACACCTAATATTCCAAAAATGTCAGTTACAGCCAAACTATTAGAGGCACAGAGTTCATATCGAATATGCAGCGTTATACAGAGGCCCAAAGCATTAATATAGTCAAATATTAAGCATTGGACTGCAACATGTGTTTGAACACATAATATTCCAAAAGTGTCAGTTACAACCAAACCATAAGAGGCACAGGGTTCATACTGTATATGCAGCGTTATACAGAGTCCCAAAGCATTAATATAATCAAATATTAAGCATTGGACTGCAACATGTGTTTGAACACATAATATTCCAAAAGTGTCAGTTACAGCCAATCCATAAGAGGCACAGGGTTCATACTGTATATGCAGCGTTATACAGAGTCCCAAAACATTACTTTAACCACATATTAAGCGTTGGACTGCCCCATGTGGTTGAACACCTAATATTCCAAAAGTGTCCGTTACAGCTAAACTATTAAAGGCACAAAGTTCATATCGAATATGCAGCGTTTTACAGAGTCCCAAAACATTAATATAGTCACTTATTAAGCGTTGGACTGCCCCATGTGGCTGAACACTTAATATTCCAAAAATGTCCGTTATAGCCAAACTATTAGAGGCACAGTGCTCATTTTGTATATGCAGCGTTATACAGAGGCCCAAAGCATTACTATAACCACATATTAAGCGATCGACAACCCCATGTTGTTGAACACCTAATATTCCAAAAATGTCAGTTACAGCCAAACCATAAGAGGCACAGGATTCATACTGTATATGCAGCGTTATACAGAGTCCCTAAGCATTAATATAATCACATATTAAGCGTTGGACTGCAGCATGTGGTTGAACACCTCTTATTCCAAAAGTGTCCGTTACAGCCAAACTATTAGAGGCACAAAGTTCATATCGTATATACAGCGTTATACAGAGGCCCAAGGCATTAATATAGTCACTTATTAAGCGATGGACTGCCCCATGTGGTTGAACACATAATATTCCAAAAATGTCAGTTACAGCCAAACTATCAGAGGCACAGAGTTCATATCGTATATGCAGCGTTATACAGAGGCCCAAAGCATTAATATAGTCACATATTAAGCGTTGGACCGCAGCATGTGGTTGAACACCTAATATTCCAAAAATGTCCGTTACAGCCAAACTATAAGAATCACAGAGTTCATACTGTATATGCAGCGTTATACAGAGTCCCTAAGCATTAATATAATCACATATTAAGCGTTGGACGGCAGCATGTGGTTGAACACCTCTTATTCCAAAAGTGTCCGTTACAGCCAAACTATTAGAGGCACAAAGTTCATATCGTATATACAGCGTTATACAGAGGCCCAAAGCATTAATATAGTCACTTATTAAGCGTTGGACTGCCCCATGTGGTTGAACACATAATATTCCAAAAATGTCAGTTACAGCCAAACTATCAGAGGCACAGAGTTCATATCGTATATGCAGCTTTATACAGAGGCCCAAAGCATTAATATAGTCACATATTAAGCGTTGGACTGCAGCATGTGGTTGATCACCTCTTATTCCAAAAGTGTCCGTTACAGCCAAACTATTAGAGGCACAAAGTTCATATCGTATATGCAGCGTTATACAGAGGCCCAAAGCATTAATATAGTCACTTATTAAGCGTTGGACTGCCCCATGTGGTTGAACACCTAATATTCCAAAAATGTCAGTTACAGCCAAACCATAAGAGGCACAGGATTCATACTGTATATGCAGCGTTATACAGAGTCCCTAAGCATTAATATAATCACATATTAAGCGTTGGACTGCAGCATGTGGTTGAACACCTCTTATTCCAAAAGTGTCCGTTACAGCCAAACTATTAGAGGCACAAAGTTCATATCGTATATACAGCGTTATACAGAGGCCCAAGGCATTAATATAGTCACTTATTAAGCGTTGGACTGCCCCATGTGGTTGAACACATAATATTCCAAAAATGTCAGTTACAGCCAAACTATCAGAGGCACAGAGTTCATATCGTATATGCAGCGTTATACAGTGGCCCAAAGCATTAATATAGTCACATATTAAGCGTTGGACCGCAGCATGTGGTTGATCACCTCTTATTCCAAAAGTGTCCGTTACAGCCAAACTATTAGAGGCACAAAGTTCATATCGTATATGCAGCGTTTTACAGAGGCACAAAGCATTAATACAGTCACTTATTAAGCGTTGGACTGCCCCATGTTGTTAAACACCTAATATTCCAAAAATGTCAGTTACAGCCAAACCATAAGAGGCACAGGGTTCATACTGTATATGCAGCGTTATACAGAGTCCCAAAGCATTACTTTAACCACATATTAAGCGTTGGACTGCCCCATGTGGTTGAACACCTAATATTCCAAAAGTGTCCGTTACAGCTAAACTATTAAAGGCACAAAGTTCATATCGAATATGCAGCGTTTTACAGAGTCCCAAAACATTAATATAGTCACTTATTAAGCGTTGGACTGCCCCATGTGGCTGAACACTTAATATTCCAAAAATGTCCGTTATAGCCAAACTATTAGAGGCACAGTGCTCATTTTGTATATGCAGCGTTATACAGAGGCCCAAAGCATTACTATAACCACATATTAAGCGATCGACAACCCCATGTTGTTGAACACCTAATATTCGAAAAGTGTCAGTTACAGCCTAACTATTAGAGACACAGAGTTCATATTGTATATGCAGCGTTACATAGAGTCCCAAAGCATTACTTTAACCACATATTAAGCATTGGACTGCAAGATATGTTTGAACACATAATATTACAAAAGTGTCCGTTACAGCCAAAGTATTAGAGGCACAAAGTTCATTTCGAATATGCAGCGTTATACAGAGTCCCAAAGCATTACTTTAAACACATATTAAGCGTTGGACTGCCCCATGTGGTTGAACACCTAATATTCCAAAAGTGTCCGTTACAGCCAAACTATTAAAGGCACAAAGTTCATATCGTATATGCAGCGTTATACAGAGGCCCAAAGCATTAATATAGTCACTTATTAAGCGTTGGACTGCCCCATGTGGTTGAACACCTAATATTCCAAAAATGTCAGTTACAGCCAAACTATTAGAGGCACAGAGTTCATATCGAATATGCAGCGTTATACAGAGTCCCAAAGCATTAATATAGTCAAATATTAAGCATTGGACTGCAACATGTGTTTGAACACATAATATTCCAAAAGTGTCAGTTACAACCAATCCATAAGAGGCACAGGGTTCATACTGTATATGCAGCGTTATACAGAGTCCCAAAACATTACTTTAACCACATATTAAGCGTTGGACTGCCCCATGTGGTTGAACACCTAATATTCCAAAAGTGTCCGTTACAGCTAAACTATTAAAGGCACAAAGTTCATATCGAATATGCAGCGTTTTACAGAGTCCCAAAACATTAATATAGTCACTTATTAAGCGTTGGACTGCCCCATGTGGCTGAACACTTAATATTCCAAAAATGTCCGTTATAGCCAAACTATTAGAGGCACAGTGCTCATTTTGTATATGCAGCGTTATACAGAGGCCCAAAGCATTACTATAACCACATATTAAGCGATCGACAACCCCATGTTGTTGAACACCTAATATTCGAAAAGTGTCAGTTACAGCCTAACTATTAGAGACACAGAGTTCATATTGTATATGCAGCGTTACATAGAGTCCCAAAGCATTACTTTAACCACATATTAAGCATTGGACTGCAACATATGTTTGAACACATAATATTACAAAAGTGTCCGTTACAGCCAAAGTATTAGAGGCACAAAGTTCATTTCGAATATGCAGCGTTATACAGAGTCCCAAAGCATTACTTTAAACACATATTAAGCGTTGGACTGCCCCATGTGGTTGAACACCTAATATTCCAAAAGTGTCCGTTACAGCCAAACTATTAAAGGCACAAAGTTCATATCGTATATGCAGCGTTATACAGAGGCCCAAAGCATTAATATAGTCACTTATTAAGCGTTGGACTGCCCCATGTGGTTGAACACCTAATATTCCAAAAATGTCAGTTACAGCCAAACTATTAGAGGCACAGAGTTCATATCGAATATGCAGCGTTATACAGAGGCCCAAAGCATTAATATAGTCAAATATTAAGCATTGGACTGCAACATGTGTTTGAACACATAATATTCCAAAAGTGTCAGTTACAACCAAACCATAAGAGGCACAGGGTTCATACTGTATATGCAGCGTTATACAGAGTCCCAAAGCATTAATATAATCAAATATTAAGCATTGGACTGCAACATGTGTTTGAACACATAATATTCCAAAAGTGTCAGTTACAGCCAATCCATAAGAGGCACAGGGTTCATACTGTATATGCAGCGTTATACAGAGTCCCAAAACATTACTTTAACCACATATTAAGCGTTGGACTGCCCCATGTGGTTGAACACCTAATATTCCAAAAGTGCCCGTTACAGCCAAACTATTAGAGGCACAAAGTTCATATCGTATATACAGCGTTATACAGAGGCCCAAGGCATTAATATAGTCACTTATTAAGCGTTGGACTGCCCCATGTGGTTGAACACCTAATATTCCAAAAATGTCAGTTACAGCCAAACCATAAGAGGCACAGGATTCATACTGTATATGCAGCGTTATACAGAGTCCCTAAGCATTAATATAATCACATATTAAGCGTTGGACTGCAGCATGTGGTTGAACACCTCTTATTCCAAAAGTGTCCGTTACAGCCAAACTATTAGAGGCACAAAGTTCATATCGTATATACAGCGTTATACAGAGGCCCAAGGCATTAATATAGTCACTTATTAAGCGTTGGACTGCCCCATGTGGTTGAACACATAATATTCCAAAAATGTCAGTTACAGCCAAACTATCAGAGGCACAGAGTTCATATCGTATATGCAGCGTTATACAGAGGCCCAAAGCATTAATATAGTCACATATTAAGCGTTGGACCGCAGCATGTGGTTGAACACCTAATATTCCAAAAATGTCCGTTACAGCCAAACTATAAGAATCACAGAGTTCATACTGTATATGCAGCGTTATACAGAGTCCCTAAGCATTAATATAATCACATATTAAGCGTTGGACGGCAGCATGTGGTTGAACACCTCTTATTCCAAAAGTGTCCGTTACAGCCAAACTATTAGAGGCACAAAGTTCATATCGTATATACAGCGTTATACAGAGGCCCAAAGCATTAATATAGTCACTTATTAAGCGTTGGACTGCCCCATGTGGTTGAACACATAATATTCCAAAAATGTCAGTTACAGCCAAACTATCAGAGGCACAGAGTTCATATCGTATATGCAGCGTTATACAGAGGCCCAAAGCATTAATATAGTCACATATTAAGCGTTGGACTGCAGCATGTGGTTGATCACCTCTTATTCCAAAAGTGTCCGTTACAGCCAAACTATTAGAGGCACAGAGTTCATATCGTATATGCAGCGTTATACAGAGGCCCAAAGCATTAATATAGTCACATATTAAGCGTTGGACTGCCCCATGTGGTTGAACACCTAATATTCCAAAAATGTCAGTTACAGCCAAACCATAAGAGGCACAGGATTCATACTGTATATGCAGCGTTATACAGAGTCCCTAAGCATTAATATAATCACATATTAAGCGTTGGACTGCAGCATGTGGTTGAACACCTCTTATTCCAAAAGTGTCCGTTACAGCCAAACTATTAGAGGCACAAAGTTCATATCGTATATGCAGCGTTTTACAGAGGCACAAAGCATTAATATAGTCACTTATTAAGCGTTGGACTGCCCCATGTTGTTAAACACCTAATATTCCAAAAATGTCAGTTACAGCCAAACCATAAGAGGCACAGGGTTCATACTGTATATGCAGCGTTATACAGAGTCCCAAAGCATTACTTTAACCACATATTAAGCGTTGGACTGCCCCATGTGGTTGAACACCTAATATTCCAAAAGTGTCTGTTACAGCCAAACTATTAGAGGCACAAAGTTCATATCGAATATGCAGCGTTTTACAGAGGCCCAAAGCATTAATATAGTCACTTATTAAGCGTTGGACTGCCCCATGTTGTTAAACACCTAATATTCGAAAAATGTCCGTTACAGCTAAACTATTAGAGGCACAAAGTTCATATCGAATATGCAGCGTTTTTCAGAGGCCCAAAGCATTAATATAGTCACTTATTAAGCGTTGGGCTGCCCCATGTGGTTGAACACCTAATATTCCAAAAATGTCCGTTACAGCCAAACTATTAGAGGCACAAAGTTCATATTGTATATGCAGCGTTTTACAGAGGAACAAAGCATTAATATAGTCACTTATTAAGCGTTGGACTGCCCTATGTGGTTAAACACCTAATATTCCAAATGTGTCCGTTACAGCCAAACTATTAGAGACACAAAGTTCATATCGAATATGCAGCGTTTTACAGAGGCCCAAAGCATTAATATAGTCACTTATTAAGCGTTGGACTGCCCCATGTGGCTGAACACCTAATATTCCAAAACTGTCCGTTATTGCCAAACTATTAGAGGCACAGTGCTCATTTTGTATATGCAGCGTTATACAGAGGCCCAAAGCATTACTATAACCACATATTAAGCGATCGACAACCCCATGTTGTTGAACACCTAATATTCGAAAAGTGTCAGTTACAGCCTAACTATTAGAGACACAGAGTTCATATTGTATATGCAGCGTTACATAGAGTCCCAAAGCATTACTTTAACCACATATTAAGCATTGGACTGCAACATGTGTTTGAACACATAATATTACAAAAGTGTCCGTTACAGCCAAAGTATTAGAGGCACAAAGTTCATTTCGAATATGCAGCGTTATACAGAGTCCCAAAGCATTACTTTAAACACATATTAAGCGTTGGACTGCCCCATGTGGTTGAACACCTAATATTCCAAAAGTGTCCGTTACAGCCAAACTATTAAAGGCACAAAGTTCATATCGTATATGCAGCGTTATACAGAGGCCCAAAGCATTAATATAGTCACTTATTAAGCGTTGGACTGTCCCATGTGGTTGAACACCTAATATTCCAAAAATGTCAGTTACAGCCAAACTATTAGAGGCACAGAGTTCATATCGAATATGCAGCGTTATACAGAGGCCCAAAGCATTAATATAGTCACTTATTAAGCGTTGGACTGCCCCATGTGGTTGAACACCTAATATTCCAAAAGTGCCCGTTACAGCCAAACTATTAGAGGCACAAAGTTCATATCGAATATGCAGCGTTTTACAGAGGCCCAAAGCATTAATATAGTCACTTATTAAGTGTTGGACTGCCCCATGTGGTTAAACACCTAATATTCCCAAAGTGTCCGTTACAGCCAAACTATTAGAGGCACAAAGTTCATATCGAATATGCAGCGTTTAACAGAGGCCCAAAGCATTAATATAATCAAATATTAAGCATTGGACTGCAACATGTGTTTGAACACATAATATTCCAAAAGTGTCAGTTACAGCCAAACCATAAGAGGCACAGAGTTCATATTGTATATGCAGCGTTATACAGAGTCATAAGGCATTACTTTAACCACATATTATGCGTTGGGCTGCCCCATGTGGTTGAACACCTAATATTCCAAAAGTGTCCGTTACAGCCAAACTATTAGGGGCACAAATTTCATATCGTATATGCAGCGTTTTACAGAGGCCCAAAGCATTACTTTAACCACATATTAAGCGTTGGACTACCCCATGTGGTTGAACACCTAATATTCCAAAAGTGTCCGTTACAGCCAAACTATTAGAGGCACAAAGTTCATATCGAATATGCAGCGTTTTACAGAAGCCCAAAGCTTTAATATAGTCACTTATTAAGCGTTGGACTGCCCCATGTGGTTAAACACCTAATATTCGAAAAATGTCCGTTACAGCCAAACTATCAGAGGCACAGAGTTCATATCGTATATGCAGCGTTATACAGAGGCCCAAAGCATTAATATAGTCAAATATTAAGCATTGGACTGCAACATGTGTTTGAACACATAATATTCCAAAAGTGTCAGTTACAACCAAACCATAAGAGGCACAGGGTTCATACTGTATATGCAGCGTTATACAGAGTCCCAAAGCATTAATATAATCAAATATTAAGCATTGGACTGCAACATGTGTTTGAACACATAATATTCCAAAAGTGTCAGTTACAGCCAATCCATAAGAGGCACAGGGTTCATACTGTATATGCAGCGTTATACAGAGTCCCAAAGCATTACTTTAACCACATATTAAGCGTTGGACTGCCCCATGTGGTTGAACACCTAATATTCCAAAAGTGTCCGTTACAGCTAAACTATTAAAGGCACAAAGTTCATATCGAATATGCAGCGTTTTACAGAGTCCCAAAACATTAATATAGTCACTTATTAAGCGTTGGACTGCCCCATGTGGCTGAACACTTAATATTCCAAAAATGTCCGTTATAGCCAAACTATTAGAGGCACAGTGCTCATTTTGTATATGCAGTGTTATACAGAGGCCCAAAGCATTACCATAACCACATATTAAGCGATCGACAACCCCATCTTGTTGAACACCTAATATTCGAAAAGTGTCAGTTACAGCCTAACTATTAGAGACACAGAGTTCATATTGTATATGCAGCGTTACATAGAGTCCCAAAGCATTACTTTAACCACATATTAAGCATTGGACTGCAACATATGTTTGAACACATAATATTACAAAAGTGTCCGTTACAGCCAAAGTATTAGAGGCACAAAGTTCATTTCGAATATGCAGCGTTATACAGAGTCCCAAAGCATTACTTTAAACACATATTAAGCGTTGGACTGCCCCATGTGGTTGAACACCTAATATTCCAAAAGTGTCCGTTACAGCCAAACTATTAGAGGCACAAAGTTCATATCGAATATGCAGCGTTTAACAGTAGCCCAAAGCATTAATATAGTCAAATATTAAGCATTGGACTGCAACATGTGTTTGAACACATAATATTCCAAAAGTGTCAGTTACAGCCAAACCATAAGAGGCACAGAGTTCATATTGTATATGCAGCGTTATACAGAGTCATAAGGCATTACTTTAACCACATATTATGCGTTGGACTGCCCCATGTGGTTGAACACCTAATATTCCAAAAGTGTCCGTTACAGCCAAACTATTAGAGGCACAAAGTTCATATCGAATATGCAGCGTTTTACAGAGGCCCAAAGCATTAATATAGTCACTTATTAAGCGTTGGACTGCCCCATGTGGTTTAACACCTAATATTCCCAAAGTGTCCGTTACAGCCAAACTATTAGAGGCACAAAGTTCATATCGAATATGCAGCGTTTAACAGAGGCCCAAAGCATTAATATAGTCAAATATTAAGCATTGGACTGCAACATGTGTTTGAACACATAATATTCCAAAAGTGTCAGTTACAGCCAAACCATAAGAGGCACAGAGTTCATATTGTATATGCAGCGTTATACAGAGTCATAAGGCATTACTTTAACCACATATTATGCGTTGGACTGCCCCATGTGGTTGAACACCTAATATTCCAAAAGTGTCCGTTACAGCCAAACTATTAGGGGCACAAATTTCATATCGTATATGCAGCGTTTTACAGAGGCCCAAAGCATTACTTTAACCACATATTAAGCGTTGGACTACCCCATGTGGTTGAACACCTAATATTCCAAAAGTGTCCGTTACAGCCAAACTATTAGAGGCACAAAGTTCATATCGAATATGCAGCGTTTTACAGAAGCCCAAAGCTTTAATATAGTCACTTATTAAGCGTTGGACTGCCCCATGTGGTTAAACACCTAATATTCGAAAAATGTCCGTTACAGCCAAACTATCAGAGGCACAGAGTTCATATCGTATATGCAGCGTTATACAGAGGCCCAAAGCATTAATATAGTCAAATATTAAGCATTGGACTGCAACATGTGTTTGAACACATAATATTCCAAAAGTGTCAGTTACAACCAAACCATAAGAGGCACAGGGTTCATACTGTATATGCAGCGTTATACAGAGTCCCAAAGCATTAATATAATCAAATATTAAGCATTGGACTGCAACATGTGTTTGAACACATAATATTCCAAAAGTGTCAGTTACAGCCAATCCATAAGAGGCACAGGGTTCATACTGTATATGCAGCGTTATACAGAGTCCCAAAGCATTACTTTAACCACATATTAAGCGTTGGACTGCCCCATGTGGTTGAACACCTAATATTCCAAAAGTGTCCGTTACAGCTAAACTATTAAAGGCACAAAGTTCATATCGAATATGCAGCGTTTTACAGAGTCCCAAAACATTAATATAGTCACTTATTAAGCGTTGGACTGCCCCATGTGGCTGAACACTTAATATTCCAAAAATGTCCGTTATAGCCAAACTATTAGAGGCACAGTGCTCATTTTGTATATGCAGTGTTATACAGAGGCCCAAAGCATTACTATAACCACATATTAAGCGATCGACAACCCCATGTTGTTGAACACCTAATATTCGAAAAGTGTCAGTTACAGCCTAACTATTAGAGACACAGAGTTCATATTGTATATGCAGCGTTACATAGAGTCCCAAAGCATTACTTTAACCACATATTAAGCATTGGACTGCAACATATGTTTGAACACATAATATTACAAAAGTGTCCGTTACAGCCAAAGTATTAGAGGCACAAAGTTCATTTCGAATATGCAGCGTTATACAGAGTCCCAAAGCATTACTTTAAACACATATTAAGCGTTGGACTGCCCCATGTGGTTGAACACCTAATATTCCAAAAGTGTCCGTTACAGCCAAACTATTAAAGGCACAAAGTTCATATCGTATATGCAGCGTTATACAGAGGCCCAAAGCATTAATATAGTCACTTATTAAGCGTTGGACTGCCCCATGTGGTTGAACACCTAATATTCCAAAAATGTCAGTTACAGCCAAACTATTAGAGGCACAGAGTTCATATCGAATATGCAGCGTTATACAGAGGCCCAAAGCATTAATATAGTCAAATATTAAGCATTGGACTGCAACATGTGTTTGAACACATAATATTCCAAAAGTGTCAGTTACAACCAAACCATAAGAGGCACAGGGTTCATACTGTATATGCAGCGTTATACAGAGTCCCAAAGCATTAATATAATCAAATATTAAGCATTGGACTGCAACATGTGTTTGAACACATAATATTCCAAAAGTGTCAGTTACAGCCAATCCATAAGAGGCACAGGGTTCATACTGTATATGCAGCGTTATACAGAGTCCCAAAACATTACTTTAACCACATATTAAGCGTTGGACTGCCCCATGTGGTTGAACGCCTAATATTCCAAAAGTGTCCGTTACAGCTAAACTATTAAAGGCACAAAGTTCATATCGAATATGCAGCGTTTTACAGAGTCCCAAAACATTAATATAGTCACTTATTAAGCGTTGGACTGCCCCATGTGGCTGAACACTTAATATTCCAAAAATGTCCGTTATAGCCAAACTATTAGAGGCACAGTGCTTATTTTGTATATGCAGCGTTATACAGAGGCCCAAAGCATTACTATAACCACATATTAAGCGATCGACAACCCCATGTTGTTGAACACCTAATATTCGAAAAGTGTCAGTTACAGCCTAACTATTAGAGACACAGAGTTCATATTGTATATGCAGCGTTACATAGAGTCCCAAAGCATTACTTTAACCACATATTAAGCATTGGACTGCAACATATGTTTGAACACATAATATTACAAAAGTGTCCGTTACAGACAAAGTATTAGAGGCACAAAGTTCATTTCGAATATGCAGCGTTATACAGAGTCCCAAAGCATTACTTTAAACACATATTAAGCGTTGGACTGCCCCATGTGGTTGAACACCTAATATTCCAAAAGTGTCCGTTACAGCCAAACTATTAAAGGCACAAAGTTCATATCGTATATGCAGCGTTATACAGAGGCCCAAAGCATTAATATAGTCACTTATTAAGCGTTGGACTGCCCCATGTGGTTGAACATCTAATATTCCAAAAGTGCCCGTTACAGCCAAACTATTAGAGGCACAAAGTTCATATCGTATATACAGCGTTATACAGAGGCCCAAGGCATTAATATAGTCACTTATTAAGCGTTGGACTGCCCCATGTGGTTGAACACCTAATATTCCAAAAATGTCAGTTACAGCCAAACCATAAGAGGCACAGGATTCATACTGTATATGCAGCGTTATACAGAGTCCCTAAGCATTAATATAATCACATATTAAGCGTTGGACTGCAGCATGTGGTTGAACACCTCTTATTCCAAAAGTGTCCGTTACAGTCAAACTATTAGAGGCACAAAGTTCATATCGTATATACAGCGTTATACAGAGGCCCAAGGCATTAATATAGTCACTTATTAAGCGATGGACTGCCCCATGTGGTTGAACACATAATATTCCAAAAATGTCAGTTACAGCCAAACTATCAGAGGCACAGAGTTCATATCGTATATGCAGCGTTATACAGAGGCCCAAAGCATTAATATAGTCACATATTAAGCGTTGGACTGCAGCATGTGGTTGATCACCTCTTATTCCAAAAGTGTCCGTTACAGCCAAACTATTAGAGGCACAAAGTTCATATCGTATATGCAGCGTTATACAGAGGCCCAAAGCATTAATATAGTCACTTATTAAGCGTTGGACTGCCCCATGTGGTTGAACACCTAATATTCCAAAAATGTCAGTTACAGCCAAACCATAAGAGGCACAGGATTCATACTGTATATGCAGCGTTATACAGAGTCCCTAAGCATTAATATAATCACATATTAAGCGTTGGACTGCAGCATGTGGTTGAACACCTCTTATTCCAAAAGTGTCCGTTACAGCCAAACTATTAGAGGCACAAAGTTCATATCGTATATACAGCGTTATACAGAGGCCCAAGGCATTAATATAGTCACTTATTAAGCGTTGGACTGCCCCATGTGGTTGAACACATAATATTCCAAAAATGTCAGTTACAGCCAAACCATAAGAGGCACAGGATTCATACTGTATATGCAGCGTTATACAGAGGCCCAAAGCATTAATATAGTCACATATTAAGCGTTGGACCGCAGCATGTGGTTGATCACCTCTTATTCCAAAAGTGTCCGTTACAGCCAAACTATTAGAGGCACAAAGTTCATATCGTATATGCAGCGTTTTACAGAGGCACAAAGCATTAATATAGTCACTTATTAAGCGTTGGACTGCCCCATGTTGTTAAACACCTAATATTCCAAAAATGTCAGTTACAGCCAAACCATAAGAGGCACAGGGTTCATACTGTATATGCAGCGTTATACAGAGTCCCAAAGCATTACTTTAACCACATATTAAGCGTTGGACTGCCCCATGTGGTTGAACACCTAATATTCCAAAAGTGTCTGTTACAGCCAAACTATTAGAGGCACAAAGTTCATATCGAATATGCAGCGTTTTACAGAGGCCCAAAGCATTAATATAGTCACTTATTAAGCGTTGGACTGCCCCATGTTGTTAAACACCTAATATTCGAAAAATGTCCGTTACAGCTAAACTATTAGAGGCACAAAGTTCATATCGAATATGCAGCGTTTTACAGAGGCCCAAAGCATTAATATAGTCACTTATTAAGCGTTGGGCTGCCCCATGTGGTTGAACACCTAATATTCCAAAAATGTCCGTTACAGCCAAACTATTAGAGGCACAAAATTCATATTGTATATGCAGCGTTTTACAGAGGAACAAAGCATTAATATAGTCACTTATTAAGCGTTGGACTGCCCTATGTGGTTAAACACCTAATATTCCAAATGTGTCCGTTACAGCCAAACTATTAGAGACACAAAGTTCATATCGAATATGCAGCGTTTTACAGAGGCCCAAAGCATTAATATAGTCAAGTGACTATAAGTATTAATAATAATAACGCTAATAATAACGCTTAATAAGTATTAAGCGTTGGACTGCCCCATGTGGTTAAACACCTAATATTCGAAAAATGTCCGTTACAGCCAAACTATTAGGGGCACAAAGTTCATATCGAATATGCAGCGTTTTACAGAGGCCCAAAGCATTCCATTAACCACATATTAAGCGTTGGACTGCCCCATGTGGTTGAACACCTAATATTCCAAAAGTGTCCGTTACAGCCAAACTATTAGAGGCACAAAGTTCATATCGAATATGCAGCGTTTTACAGAAGCCCAAAGCATTAATATAGTCACTTATTAAGCGTTGGACTGCCCCATGTGGTTAAACACCTAATATTCGAAAAATGTCCGTTACAGCCAAACTATTAGAGGCACAAAGTTCATATTGTATATGCAGCGTTATACAGAGGCCCAAAGCATTACTATAACCACATATTAAGCGATCGACAACCCCATGTTGTTGAACACCTAATATTCGAAAAATGTCAGTTACAGCCAAACTATCAGAGGCACAGAGTTCATATCGTATATGCAGCATTATACAGAGGCCCAAAGCATTAATATAGTCAAATATTAAGCATTGGACTGCAACATGTGTTTGAACACATAATATTCCAAAAGTGTCAGTTACAACCAAACCATAAGAGGCACAGGGTTCATACTGTATATGCAGCGTTTTACAGAGGCCCAAAGCATTAATATAGTCAAGTGACTATAAGTATTAATAATAATAACGCTAATAATAACGCTTAATAAGTATTAAGCGTTGGACTGCCCCATGTGGCTGAACACTTAATATTCCAAAAATGTCCGTTATAGCCAAACTATTAGAGGCACAGTGCTCATTTTGTATATGCAGTGTTATACAGAGGCCCAAAGCATTACTATAACCACATATTAAGCGATCGACAACCCCATGTTGTTGAACACCTAATATTCGAAAAGTGTCAGTTACAGCCTAACTATTAGAGACACAGAGTTCATATTGTATATGCAGCGTTACATAGAGTCCCAAAGCATTACTTTAACCACATATTAAGCATTGGACTGCAACATATGTTTGAACACATAATATTACAAAAGTGTCCGTTACAGCCAAAGTATTAGAGGCACAAAGTTCATTTCGAATATGCAGCGTTATACAGAGTCCCAAAGCATTACTTTAAACACATATTAAGCGTTGGACTGCCCCATGTGGTTGAACACCTAATATTCCAAAAGTGTCCGTTACAGCCAAACTATTAAAGGCACAAAGTTCATATCGTATATGCAGCGTTATACAGAGGCCCAAAGCATTAATATAGTCACTTATTAAGCGTTGGACTGCCCCATGTGGTTGAACACCTAATATTCCAAAAATGTCAGTTACAGCCAAACTATTAGAGGCACAGAGTTCATATCGAATATGCAGCGTTATACAGAGGCCCAAAGCATTAATATAGTCAAATATTAAGCATTGGACTGCAACATGTGTTTGAACACATAATATTCCAAAAGTGTCAGTTACAACCAAACCATAAGAGGCACAGGGTTCATACTGTATATGCAGCGTTATACAGAGTCCCAAAGCATTAATATAATCAAATATTAAGCATTGGACTGCAACATGTGTTTGAACACATAATATTCCAAAAGTGTCAGTTACAGCCAATCCATAAGAGGCACAGGGTTCATACTGTATATGCAGCGTTATACAGAGTCCCAAAACATTACTTTAACCACATATTAAGCGTTGGACTGCCCCATGTGGTTGAACACCTAATATTCCAAAAGTGTCCGTTACAGCTAAACTATTAAAGGCACAAAGTTCATATCGAATATGCAGCGTTTTACAGAGTCCCAAAACATTAATATAGTCACTTATTAAGCGTTGGACTGCCCCATGTGGCTGAACACTTAATATTCCAAAAATGTCCGTTATAGCCAAACTATTAGAGGCACAGTGCTCATTTTGTATATGCAGCGTTATACAGAGGCCCAAAGCATTACTATAACCACATATTAAGCGATCGACAACCCCATGTTGTTGAACACCTAATATTCGAAAAGTGTCAGTTACAGCCTAACTATTAGAGACACAGAGTTCATATTGTATATGCAGCGTTACATAGAGTCCCAAAGCATTACTTTAACCACATATTAAGCATTGGACTGCAACATATGTTTGAACACATAATATTACAAAAGTGTCCGTTACAGACAAAGTATTAGAGGCACAAAGTTCATTTCGAATATGCAGCGTTATACAGAGTCCCAAAGCATTACTTTAAACACATATTAAGCGTTGGACTGCCCCATGTGGTTGAACACCTAATATTCCAAAAGTGTCCGTTACAGCCAAACTATTAAAGGCACAAAGTTCATATCGTATATGCAGCGTTATACAGAGGCCCAAAGCATTAATATAGTCACTTATTAAGCGTTGGACTGCCCCATGTGGTTGAACACCTAATATTCCAAAAGTGCCCGTTACAGCCAAACTATTAGAGGCACAAAGTTCATATCGTATATACAGCGTTATACAGAGGCCCAAGGCATTAATATAGTCACTTATTAAGCGTTGGACTGCCCCATGTGGTTGAACACCTAATATTCCAAAAATGTCAGTTACAGCCAAACCATAAGAGGCACAGGATTCATACTGTATATGCAGCGTTATACAGAGTCCCTAAGCATTAATATAATCACATATTAAGCGTTGGACTGCAGCATGTGGTTGAACACCTCTTATTCCAAAAGTGTCCGTTACAGTCAAACTATTAGAGGCACAAAGTTCATATCGTATATACAGCGTTATACAGAGGCCCAAGGCATTAATATAGTCACTTATTAAGCGATGGACTGCCCCATGTGGTTGAACACATAATATTCCAAAAATGTCAGTTACAGCCAAACTATCAGAGGCACAGAGTTCATATCGTATATGCAGCGTTATACAGAGGCCCAAAGCATTAATATAGTCACATATTAAGCGTTGGACCGCAGCATGTGGTTGAACACCTAATATTCCAAAAATGTCCGTTACAGCCAAACTATAAGAATCACAGAGTTCATACTGTATATGCAGCGTTATACAGAGTCCCTAAGCATTAATATAATCACATATTAAGCGTTGGACGGCAGCATGTGGTTGAACACCTCTTATTCCAAAAGTGTCCGTTACAGCCAAACTATTAGAGGCACAAAGTTCATATCGTATATACAGCGTTATACAGAGGCCCAAAGCATTAATATAGTCACTTATTAAGCGTTGGACTGCCCCATGTGGTTGAACACATAATATTCCAAAAATGTCAGTTACAGCCAAACTATCAGAGGCACAGAGTTCATATCGTATATGCAGCGTTATACAGAGGCCCAAAGCATTAATATAGTCACATATTAAGCGTTGGACTGCAGCATGTGGTTGATCACCTCTTATTCCAAAAGTGTCCGTTACAGCCAAACTATTAGAGGCACAAAGTTCATATCGTATATGCAGCGTTATACAGAGGCCCAAAGCATTAATATAGTCACTTATTAAGCGTTGGACTGCCCCATGTGGTTGAACACCTAATATTCCAAAAATGTCAGTTACAGCCAAACCATAAGAGGCACAGGATTCATACTGTATATGCAGCGTTATACAGAGTCCCTAAGCATTAATATAATCACATATTAAGCGTTGGACTGCAGCATGTGGTTGAACACCTCTTATTCCAAAAGTGTCCGTTACAGCCAAACTATTAGAGGCACAAAGTTCATATCGTATATACAGCGTTATACAGAGGCCCAAGGCATTAATATAGTCACTTATTAAGCGTTGGACTGCCCCATGTGGTTGAACACATAATATTCCAAAAATGTCAGTTACAGCCAAACCATAAGAGGCACAGGATTCATACTGTATATGCAGCGTTATACAGAGGCCCAAAGCATTAATATAGTCACATATTAAGCGTTGGACCGCAGCATGTGGTTGATCACCTCTTATTCCAAAAGTGTCCGTTACAGCCAAACTATTAGAGGCACAAAGTTCATATCGTATATGCAGCGTTTTACAGAGGCACAAAGCATTAATATAGTCACTTATTAAGCGTTGGACTGCCCCATGTTGTTAAACACCTAATATTCCAAAAATGTCAGTTACAGCCAAACCATAAGAGGCACAGGGTTCATACTGTATATGCAGCGTTATACAGAGTCCCAAAGCATTACTTTAACCACATATTAAGCGTTGGACTGCCCCATGTGGTTGAACACCTAATATTCCAAAAGTGTCTGTTACAGCCAAACTATTAGAGGCACAAAGTTCATATCGAATATGCAGCGTTTTACAGAGGCCCAAAGCATTAATATAGTCACTTATTAAGCGTTGGACTGCCCCATGTTGTTAAACACCTAATATTCGAAAAATGTCCGTTACAGCTAAACTATTAGAGGCACAAAGTTCATATCGAATATGCAGCGTTTTACAGAGGCCCAAAGCATTAATATAGTCACTTATTAAGCGTTGGGCTGCCCCATGTGGTTGAACACCTAATATTCCAAAAATGTCCGTTACAGCCAAACTATTAGAGGCACAAAATTCATATTGTATATGCAGCGTTTTACAGAGGAACAAAGCATTAATATAGTCACTTATTAAGCGTTGGACTGCCCTATGTGGTTAAACACCTAATATTCCAAATGTGTCCGTTACAGCCAAACTATTAGAGACACAAAGTTCATATCGAATATGCAGCGTTTTACAGAGGCCCAAAGCATTAATATAGTCAAGTGACTATAAGTATTAATAATAATAACGCTAATAATAACGCTTAATAAGTATTAAGCGTTGGACTGCCCCATGTGGTTAAACACCTAATATTCGAAAAATGTCCGTTACAGCCAAACTATTAGGGGCACAAAGTTCATATCGAATATGCAGCGTTTTACAGAGGCCCAAAGCATTCCATTAACCACATATTAAGCGTTGGACTGCCCCATGTGGTTGAACACCTAATATTCCAAAAGTGTCCGTTACAGCCAAACTATTAGAGGCACAAAGTTCATATCGAATATGCAGCGTTTTACAGAAGCCCAAAGCATTAATATAGTCACTTATTAAGCGTTGGACTGCCCCATGTGGTTAAACACCTAATATTCGAAAAATGTCCGTTACAGCCAAACTATTAGAGGCACAAAGTTCATATTGTATATGCAGCGTTATACAGAGGCCCAAAGCATTACTATAACCACATATTAAGCGATCGACAACCCCATGTTGTTGAACACCTAATATTCGAAAAATGTCAGTTACAGCCAAACTATCAGAGGCACAGAGTTCATATCGTATATGCAGCATTATACAGAGGCCCAAAGCATTAATATAGTCAAATATTAAGCATTGGACTGCAACATGTGTTTGAACACATAATATTCCAAAAGTGTCAGTTACAACCAAACCATAAGAGGCACAGGGTTCATACTGTATATGCAGCGTTTTACAGAGGCCCAAAGCATTAATATAGTCAAGTGACTATAAGTATTAATAATAATAACGCTAATAATAACGCTTAATAAGTATTAAGCGTTGGACTGCCCCATGTGGTTAAACACCTAATATTCGAAAAATGTCCGTTACAGCCAAACTATTAGAGGCACAAAGTTCATATTGTATATGCAGCGTTTTACAGAGGCACAAAGCATTAATATAGTCACTTATTAAGCTTTGGACTGCCCCATGTGGTTAAACACCTAATATTCGAAAAATGTCCGTTACAGCTAAACTATTAGAGGCACAAAGTTCATATCGAATATGCAACGTTTTACAGAAGCACAATGCATTAATATAGTCACTTATTAAGCGTTGGACTGCCCCATGTGGTTAAACACCTAATATTCCAAATGTGTCCGTTACAGCCAAACTATTAGAGACACAAAGTTCATATCGAATATGCAGCGTTTTACAGAGGCCCAAAGCATTAATATAGTCACTTATTAAGCGTTGGACTGCCCCGTGTGGTTGAACACATAATATTCCAAAAATGTCAGTTTTAGCCAAACTATTAGAGGCACAGTGCTCATTTTGTATATGCAGCGTTATACAGAGTCCCAAAGCATTACTATAACCACATATTAAGCGATCGACAACCCCATGTTGTTGAACACCTTATATTCCAAAAATGTCAGTTACAGCCTAACTATAAAAGGCACAGAGTTCATACTGTATATGCAGCGTTATACAGAGTCCCAAAGCATTAATATAATCAAATATTAAGCATTGGACTGCAACATGTGTTTGAACACATAATATCCCAAAAGTGCCCGTTACAGCCAAACTATTAGAGACACAGAGTTCATATTGTATATGCAGTGTTATACAGAGTCCCAAAGCATTACTTTAACTACATATTAAGCGTTGGACTGCCACATGTGGTTGAACACCTAATATTCCAAAAGTGTCCGTTACAGCTAAACTATTAGAGGCACAAAGTTCATATCGAATATGCAGCGTTTTACAGAGGTCCAAAGCATTAATATAGTCACTTATTAAGCGTTGGACTGCCCCGTGTGGTTGAACACATAATATTCCAAAAATGTCAGTTATAGCTAAACTATCAGAGGCACAGAGTTCATATCGTATATGCAGCGTTATACAGAGGCCCAAAGCATTAATATAGTCACATATTAAGAGTTGGTCTGCAGCATGTGGTTGATCACCTCTTATTCCAAAAGTGTCCGTTACAGCCAAACTATTAGAGGCACAAAGTTCATATCGTATATGCAGCGTTATACAGAGGCCCAAAGCATTAATATAGTCACTTATTAAGCGTTGGACTGCCCCATGTGGTTGAACACCTAATATTCCAAAAATGTCAGTTACAGCCAAACTATCAGAGGCACAGAGTTCATATCGTATATGCAGCGTTATTCAGAGGCCCAAAGCATTAATATAGTCACTTATTAAGCGTTGGACTGCTCCATGTGGTTTAACACCTAATATTCCAAAAGTGTCCGTTACAGCCAAACTATTAGAGACACAGAGTTCATATTGTATATGCAGCGTTATACAGAGTCATAAGACATTACTTTAACCACATATTAAGCGTTGGACTGCCCCATGTGGTTGAACACCTAATATTCCAAAAGTGTCCGTTACAGCCAAACTATTAGGGGCACAAAGTTCATATCGTATATGCAGCGTTTTACAGAGGCCCAAAGCATTACTTTAACCACATATTAAGCGTTGGACTGCCTCATGTGGTTGAACACCTAATATTCCAAAAGTGTCCGTTACAGCCAAACTATTAGAGGCACAAAGTTCATATCGAATATGCAGCGTTTTACAGAGGCCCAAAGCATTAATATAGTCACTTATTAAGCGTTGGGCTGCCCCATGTGGTTGAACACCTAATATTCCAAAAATGTCCGTTACAGCCAAACTATTAGAGGCACAAAGTTCATATTGTATATGCAGCGTTTTACAGAGGCACAAAGCATCAATATAGTCACTTATTAAGCGTTGGACTGCCCCATGTGGTTAAACACCTAATATTCGAAAAATGTCCGTTACAGCTAAACTATTAGAGGCACAAGGTTCATATCGTATATGCAGCATTATACAGAGGCCCAAAGCATTAATATAGTCAAATATTAAGCATTGGACTGCAACATGTGTTTGAACACATAATATTCCAAAAGTGTCAGTTACAACCAAACCATAAGAGGCACAGGGTTCATACTGTATATGCAGCGTTTTACAGAGGCCCAAAGCATTAATATAGTCAAGTGACTATAAGTATTAATAATAATAACGCTAATAATAACGCTTAATAAGTATTAAGCGTTGGACTGCCCCATGTGGTTAAACACCTAATATTCGAAAAATGTCCGTTACAGCCAAACTATTAGAGGCACAAAGTTCATATTGTATATGCAGCGTTTTACAGAGGCACAAAGCATTAATATAGTCACTTATTAAGCTTTGGACTGCCCCATGTGGTTAAACACCTAATATTCGAAAAATGTCCGTTACAGCTAAACTATTAGAGGCACAAAGTTCATATCGAATATGCAACGTTTTACAGAAGCACAATGCATTAATATAGTCACTTATTAAGCGTTGGACTGCCCCATGTGGTTAAACACCTAATATTCCAAATGTGTCCGTTACAGCCAAACTATTAGAGACACAAAGTTCATATCGAATATGCAGCGTTTTACAGAGGCCCAAAGCATTAATATAGTCACTTATTAAGCGTTGGACTGCCCCGTGTGGTTGAACACATAATATTCCAAAAATGTCAGTTATAGCCAAACTATTAGAGGCACAGTGCTCATTTTGTATATGCAGCGTTATACAGAGTCCCAAAGCATTACTATAACCACATATTAAGCGATCGACAACCCCATGTTGTTGAACACCTTATATTCCAAAAATGTCAGTTACAGCCTAACTATAAAAGGCACAGAGTTCATACTGTATATGCAGCGTTATACAGAGTCCCAAAGCATTAATATAATCAAATATTAAGCATTGGACTGCAACATGTGTTTGAACACATAATATCCCAAAAGTGTCCGTTACAGCCAAACTATTAGAGACACAGAGTTCATATTGTATATGCAGTGTTATACAGAGTCCCAAAGCATTACTTTAACCACATATTAAGCGTTGGACTGCCACATGTGGTTGAACACCTAATATTCCAAAAGTGTCCGTTACAGCTAAACTATTAGAGGCACAAAGTTCATATCGAATATGCAGCGTTTTACAGAGGTCCAAAGCATTAATATAGTCACTTATTAAGCGTTGGACTGCCCCGTGTGGTTGAACACATAATATTCCAAAAATGTCAGTTATAGCTAAACTATCAGAGGCACAGAGTTCATATCGTATATGCAGCGTTATACAGAGGCCCAAAGCATTAATATAGTCACATATTAAGAGTTGGTCTGCAGCATGTGGTTGATCACCTCTTATTCCAAAAGTGTCCGTTACAGCCAAACTATTAGAGGCACAAAGTTCATATCGTATATGCAGCGTTATACAGAGGCCCAAAGCATTAATATAGTCACTTATTAAGCGTTGGACTGCCCCATGTGGTTGAACACCTAATATTCCAAAAATGTCAGTTACAGCCAAACTATCAGAGGCACAGAGTTCATATCGTATATGCAGCGTTATTCAGAGGCCCAAAGCATTAATATAGTCACTTATTAAGCGTTGGACTGCTCCATGTGGTTTAACACCTAATATTCCAAAAGTGTCCGTTACAGCCAAACAATTAGAGACACAGAGTTCATATTGTATATGCAGCGTTATACAGAGTCATAAGACATTACTTTAACCACATATTAAGCGTTGGACTGCCCCATGTGGTTGAACACCTAATATTCCAAAAGTGTCCGTTACAGCCAAACTATTAGGGGCACAAAGTTCATATCGTATATGCAGCGTTTTACAGAGGCCCAAAGCATTACTTTAACCACATATTAAGCGTTGGACTGCCTCATGTGGTTGAACACCTAATATTCCAAAAGTGTCCGTTACAGCCAAACTATTAGAGGCACAAAGTTCATATCGAATATGCAGCGTTTTACAGAGGCCCAAAGCATTAATATAGTCACTTATTAAGCGTTGGGCTGCCCCATGTGGTTGAACACCTAATATTCCAAAAATGTCCGTTACAGCCAAACTATTAGAGGCACAAAGTTCATATTGTATATGCAGCGTTTTACAGAGGCACAAAGCATCAAAATAGTCACTTATTAAGCGTTGGACTGCCCCATGTGGTTAAACACCTAATATTCGAAAAATGTCCGTTACAGCTAAACTATTAGAGGCACAAGGTTCATATCGAATATGCAACGTTTTACAGAGGCACAAAGCATTAATATAGTCACTTATTAAGCGTTGGACTGCCCCATGTGGCTGAACACCTAATATTCCAAAACTGTCCGTTATAGCCAAACTATTAGAGGCACAGTGCTCATTTTGTATATGCAGCGTTATACAGAGTCCCAAAGCATTACTATAACCACATATTAAGCGATCGACAACCCCATGTTGTTGAACACCTTATATTCCAAAAATGTCAGTTACAGTCTAACTATAAAAGGCACAGAGTTCATACTGTATATGCAGCGTTATACAGAGTCCCAAAGCATTAATATAATCAAATATTAAGCATTGGACTGCAACATGTGTTTGAACACATAATATCCCAAAAGTGTCCGTTACAGCCAAACTATTAGAGTCACAGAGTTCATAATGTATATGCAGTGTTATACAGAGTCCCAAAGCATTACTTTAACCACATATTAAGCGTTGGACTGCCACATGTGGTTGAACACCTAATATTCCAAAAGTGTCCGTTACAGCTAAACTATTAGAGGCACAAAGTTCATATCGAATATGCAGCGTTTTACAGAGGTCCAAAGCATTAATATAGTCACTTATTAAGCGTTGGACTGCCCCGTGTGGTTAAACACATAATATTCCAAAAATGTCAGTTCCAGCTAAACTATCAGAGGCACAGAGTTCATATCGTATATGCAGCGTTATTCAGAGGCCCAAAGCATTAATATAGTCACTTATTAAGCGTTGGACTGCCCCATGTGGCTGAACACCTAATATTCCAAAACTGTCCGTTATAGCCAAACTATTAGAGGCACAGTGCTCATTTTGTATATGCAGCGTTATACAGAGTCCCAAAGCATTACTATAACCACATATTAAGCGATCGACAACCCCATGTTGTTGAACACCTTATATTCCAAAAATGTCAGTTACAGTCTAACTATAAAAGGCACAGAGTTCATACTGTATATGCAGCGTTATACAGAGTCCCAAAGCATTACTATAACCACATATTAAGCGATCGACAACCCCATGTTGTTGAACACCTAATATTCCAAAAATGTCAGTTACAGCCAAACTATCAGAGGCACAGAGTTCATATCGTATATGCAGCGTTATACAGAAGCCCGAAGCATTAATATAGTCACTTATTAAGCGTCGGACTGCCCCATGTGGTTGAACACCTAATATTCCAAAAGTGTCCGTTACAGCCAAACTATTAGAGGCACAAAGTTCATTTCGAATATGCAGCGTTTTACAGAGGCCCAAAGCATTAATATAGTCACTTATTAAGCGTTGGACTGCCTCATAAGGTTGAACACCTAATATTCCAAAAGTGTCCGTTACAGCCAAACTATTAGAGGCACAAAGTTCATATCGAATATGCAGCGTTTTACAGAGGCCCAAAGCATTAATATAGTCACTTATTAAGCGTTGGACTGCCCCATGTTGTTGAACACCTAATATTCGAAAAATGTCCGTTACAGCTAAACTATTAGAGGCACAAAGTTCATATCGAATATGCAGCGTTTTACAGAGGCCCAAAGCATTAATATAGTCACTTATTAAGCGTTGGACTGCCCCATGTTGTTGAACACCTAATATTCGAAAAATGTCCGTTACAGCTAAACTATTAGAGGCACAAAGTTCATATCGAATATGCAGCGTTTTACAGAGGCCCAAAGCATTAATATAGTCACTTATTAAGCGTTGGGCTGCCCCATGTGGTTGAACACCTAATATTCCAAAAATGTCCGTTACAGCCAAACTATTAGAGGCACAAAGTTCATATCGAATATGCAGCGTTTTACAGAGGCCCAAAGCATTAATATAGTCACTTATTAAGCGTTGGACTGCCCCATGTGGTTAAACACCTAATATTCCCAAAGTGTCCGTTACAGCCAAACTATTAGAGGCACAAAGTTCATATCGAATATGCAGCGTTTAACAGAGGCCCAAAGCATTAATATAGTCAAATATTAAGCATTGGACTGCAACATGTGTTTGAACACATAATATTCCAAAAGTGTCAGTTACAGCCAAACCATAAGAGGCACAGAGTTCATATTGTATATGCAGCGTTATACAGAGTCATAAGGCATTACTTTAACCACATATTATGCGTTGGACTGCCCCATGTGGTTGAACACCTAATATTCCAAAAGTGTCCGTTACAGCCAAACTATTGGGGGCACAAATTTCATATCGTATATGCAGCGTTTTACAGAGGCCCAAAGCATTACTTTAACCACATATTAAGCGTTGGACTACCATGTGGTTGAACACCTAATATTCCAAAAGTGTCCGTTACAGCCAAACTATTAGAGGCACAAAGTTCATATCGAATATGCAGCGTTTTACAGAAGTCCAAAGCTTTAATATAGTCACTTATTAAGCGTTGGACTGCCCCATGTGGTTAAACCCCTAATATTCGAAAAATGTCCGTTACAGCCAAACTATCAGAGGCACAGAGTTCATATCGTATATGCAGCGTTATACAGAGGCCCAAAGCATTAATATAGTCAAATATTAAGCATTGGACTGCAACATGTGTTTGAACACATAATATTCCAAAAGTGTCAATTACAACCAAACCATAAGAGGCACAGGGTTCATACTGTATATGCAGCGTTATACAGAGTCCCAAAGCATTAATATAATCAAATATTAAGCATTGGACTGCAACATGTGTTTGAACACATAATATTCCAAAAGTGTCAGTTACAGCCAATCCATAAGAGGCACAGGGTTCATACTGTATATGCAGCGTTATACAGAGTCCCAAAGCATTACTTTAACCACATATTAAGCGTTGGACTGCCCCATGTGGTTGAACACCTAATATTGCAAAAGTGTCCGTTACAGCTAAACTATTAAAGGCACAAAGTTCATATCGAATATGCAGCGTTTTACAGAGTCCCAAAACATTAATATAGTCACTTATTAAGCGTTGGACTGCCCCATGTGGCTGAACACTTAATATTCCAAAAATGTCCGTTATAGCCAAACTATTAGAGGCACAGTGCTCATTTTGTATATGCAGCGTTATACAGAGGCACAAAGCATTACTATAACCACATATTAAGCGATCGACAACCCCATGTTGTTGAACACCTAATATTCGAAAAGTGTCAGTTACAGCCTAACTATTAGAGACACTGAGTTCATATTGTATATGCAGCGTTACATAGAGTCCCAAAGCATTACTTTAACCACATATTAAGCATTGGACTGCAACATGTGTTTGAACACATAATATTACAAAAGTGTCCGTTACAGCCAAAGTATTAGAGGCACAAAGTTCATTTCGAATATGCAGCGTTATACAGAGTCCCAAAGCATTACTTTAAACACATATTAAGCGTTGGACTGCCCCATGTGGTTGAACACCTAATATTCCAAAAGTGTCCGTTACAGCCAAACTATTAAAGGCACAAAGTTCATATCGAATATGCAGCGTTTTACAGAGGCCCAAAGCATTACTTTAACCACATATTAAGCGTTGGACTGCCCCATGTGGTTGAACACCTAATATTCCAAAAGTGTCCGTTACAGCCAAACTATTAGAGGCACAAAGTTCATATCGAATATGCAGCGTTTTACAGAGGCCCAAAGCATTAATATAGTCACTTATTAAGCGTTGGACTGCCCCATGTGGTTGAACACCTAATATTCCAAAAGTGTCCGTTACAGCCAAACTATTAGAGGCACAAAGTTCATATCGAATATGCAGCGTTATACAGAGGCCCAAAGCATTAATATAGTCACTTATTAAGCGTAGGACTGCCCCATGTGGTTGAACACCTAATATTCCAAAAGTGTCCGTTACAGCCAAACTATTAGAGGCACAAAGTTCATATCGAATATGCAGCGTTTTACAGAGGCCCAAAGCATTACTTTAACCACATATTAAGCGTTGGACTGCCCCATGTGGTTGAACACCTAATATTCCAAAAGTGTCCGTTACAGCCAAACTATTAGAGGCACAAAGTTCATATCGAATATGCAGCGTTTTACAGAGGCCCAAAGCATTAATATAGTCACTTATTAAGCGTTGGACTGCCCCATGTGGTTGAACACCTAATATTCCAAAAATGTCAGTTACAGCCAAACTATCAGAGGCACAGAGTTCATATCGTATATGCAGCGTTATACAGAGGCCCAAAGCATTAATATAGTCACATATTAAGCGTTGGACTGCAGCATGTGGTTGATCACCTCTTATTCCAAAAGTGTCCGTTACAGAAAAACTATTAGAGGCACAAAGTTCATATCGTATATGCAGCGTTATACAGAGGCCCAAAGCATTAATATAGTCACTTATTAAGCGTTGGACTGCCCCATGTGGTTGAACACCTAATATTCCAAAAATGTCAGTTACAGCCAAACCATAAGAGGCACAGGATTCATACTGTATATGCAGCGTTATACAGAGTCCCTAAGCATTAATATAATCACATATTAAGCGTTGGACTGCAGCATGTGGTTGAACACCTCTTATTCCAAAAGTGTCCGTTACAGCCAAACTATTAGAGGCACAAAGTTCATATCGTATATACAGCGTTATACAGAGGCCCAAGGCATTAATATAGTCACTTATTAAGCGTTGGACTGCCCCATGTGGTTGAACACATAATATTCCAAAAATGTCAGTTACAGCCAAACTATCAGAGGCACAGAGTTCATATCGTATATGCAGCGTTATACAGAGGCCCAAAGCATTAATATAGTCACATATTAAGCGTTGGACCGCAGCATGTGGTTGATCACCTCTTATTCCAAAAGTGTCCGTTACAGCCAAACTATTAGAGGCACAAAGTTCATATCGTATATGCAGCGTTATACAGAGGCCCAAAGCATTAATATAGTCACTTATTAAGCGTTGGACTGCCCCATGTGGTTGAACACCTAATATTCCAAAAATGTCAGTTACAGCCAAACCATAAGAGGCACAGGGTTCATACTGTATATGCAGCGTTATACAGAGTCCGAAAAGCATTACTTTAACCACATATTAAGCGTTGGACTGCCCCATGTGGTTGAACACCTAATATTCCAAAAATGCCCGTTACAGCCAAACTATTAGAGGCACAAAGTTCATATCGAATATGCAGCGTTTTACAGAGGCCCAAAGCATTAATATAGTCACTTATTAAGCGTTGGACTGCCCCATGTGGTTAAACACCTAATATTCCCAAAGTGTCCGTTACAGCCAAACTATTAAAGGCACAAAGTTCATATCGTATATGCAGCGTTATACAGAGGCCCAAAGCATGAATATAGTCACTTATTAAGCATTGGACTGCAACATGTGTTTGAACACATAATATTACAAAAGTGTCCGTTACAGCCAAACTATTAGAGACACAGTGTTCATATTGTATATGCAGCGTTATACAGAGTCCCAAAGCATTACTTTAACCACATATTAAGCGTTAGACTGCCCCATGTGTTTGAACACCTAATATTCCAAAAGTGTCCGTGACAGCCAAACTATTAGAGGCACAAAGTTTATATCGTATATGCAGCGTTATACAGAGGCCCAAAGCATTAATATAATCACATATTAAGCGTTGAACTGCCACATGTGGTTGAACACCTAATATTCCAAAAGTGTCCGTTACAGCCAAACTATTAGAGGCACAAAGTTCATATCGAATATGCAGCGTTTTACAGAGGCCCAAAGCATTAATATAGTCACTTATTAAGCGTTGGACTGCCCCATGTGGTTGAACACCTAATATTCCAAAAATGTCCGTTACAGCCAAACTATAAGAATCACAGAGTTCATACTGTATATGCAGCGTTATACAGAGTCCCTAAGCATTAATATAATCACATATTAAGCGTTGGACTGCAGCATGTGGTTGAACACCTCTTATTCCAAAAGTGTCCGTTACAGCCAAACTATTAGAGGCACAAAGTTCATATCGTATATACAGCGTTATACAGAGGCCCAAAGCATTAATATAGTCACTTATTAAGCGTTGGACTGCCCCATGTGGTTGAACACCTAATATTCCAAAAGTGTCCGTTACAGCCAAACTATTAGAGGCACAAAGTTCATATCGAATATGCAGCGTTTTACAGAGGCCCAAAGCATTACTTTAACCACATATTAAGCGTTGGACTGCCCCATGTGGTTGAACACCTAATATTCCAAAAGTGTCCGTTACAGCCAAACTATTAGAGGCACAAAGTTCATATCGAATATGCAGCGTTTTACAGAGGCCCAAAGCATTAATATAGTCAAGTGACTATAAGTATTAATAATAATAACGCTAATAATAACGCTTAATAAGTATTAAGCGTTGGACTGCCCCATGTGGTTAAACACCTAATATTCGAAAAATGTCCGTTACAGCCAAACTATTAGGGGCACAAAGTTCATATCGAATATGCAGCGTTTTACAGAGGCCCAAAGCATTCCATTAACCACATATTAAGCGTTGGACTGCCCCATGTGGTTGAACACCTAATATTCCAAAAGTGTCCGTTACAGCCAAACTATTAGAGGCACAAAGTTCATATCGAATATGCAGCGTTTTACAGAGGCCCAAAGCATTAATATAGTCACTTATTAAGCGTTGGACTGCCCCATGTGGTTGTACACCTAATATTCCAAAAGTGTCCGTTACAGCCAAACTATTAGAGGCACAAAGTTCATATCGAATATGCAGCGTTATACAGAGGACCAAAGCATTAATATAGTCACTTATTAAGCGTAGGACTGCCCCATGTGGTTGAACACCTAATATTCCAAAAGTGTCCGTTACAGCCAAACTATTAGAGGCACAAAGTTCATATCGAATATGCAGCGTTTTACAGAGGCCCAAAGCATTACTTTAACCACATATTAAGCGTTGGACTGCCCCATGTGGTTGAACACCTAATATTCCAAAAGTGTCCGTTACAGCCAAACTATTAGAGGCACAAAGTTCATATCGAATATGCAGCGTTTTACAGAAGCCCAAAGCATTAATATAGTCACTTATTAAGCGTTGGACTGATCCATGTGGTTGAACACCTAATATTCCAAAAATGTCAGTTACAGCCAAACTATTAGAGGCACAAAGTATATATCGTAGATGCAGCGTTATACAGAGGCCCAAAGCATTAATATAGTCACTTATTAAGCGTTGGACTGCCCCATGTGGTTGAACACCTAATATTCCAAAAATGTCAGTTACACCAAACTATTAGAGGCACAAAGTTCATATCGAATATGCAGCGTTTAACAGAGGCCCAAAGCATTAATATAGTCAAATATTAAGCATTGGACTGCAACATGTGTTTGAACACATAATATTCCAAAACTGTCCGTTATAGCCAAACTATTAGAGGCACAGTGCTCATTTTGTATGTGCAGCGTTATACAGAGGCCCAAAGCATTAATATAGTCACTTATTAAGCGTTGGACTGCCCCATGTGGTTGAACACCTAATATTCCAAAAATGTCAGTTACAGCCAACCTATCAGAGGCACAGAGTTCATATCGTATATGCAGCGTTATACAGAAGCCCAAAGCATTAATAAAGTCACTTATTAAGCGTTGGACTGCCCATTGTGGTTGAACACCTAATATTAGAAAAAGTGTCCGTTACAGCCAAACTATTAGAGGCACAAAGTTCATATCGAATATGCAGCGTTTTACAGAGGCCCAAACCATTAATATAGTCACTTATTAAGCGTTGGACTGCCCCATGTGGTTGAACACCTAATATTCCAAAAATGTCAGTTACAGCCAAACTATCAGAGGCACAGAGTTCATATCGTATATGCAGCGTTATACAGAAGCCCAAAGCATTACTTTAACCACATATTAAGCGTTGGACTGCCCCATGTGGTTGAACACCTAATATTCCAAAAGTGTCCGTTACAGCCAAACTATTAAAGGCACAAAGTTCATATCGTATATGCAGCGTTATACAGAGGCCCAAAGCATTACTTTAACCACATATTAAGCGTTGGACTGCCCCATGTGGTTAAACACCTAATATTCGAAAAATGTCCGTTACAGCCAAACTATTAGGGGCACAAAGTTCATATCGAATATGCAGCGTTTTACAGAGGCCCAAAGCATTACTTTAACCACATATTAAGCGTTGGACTACCCCATGTGGTTGAACACCTAATATTCCAAAAGTGTCCGTTACAGCCAAACTATTAGAGGCACAAAGTTCATATCGAATATGCAGCGTTTTACAGAGGCCCAAAGCATTAATATAGTCAAGTGACTATAAGTATTAATAATAATAACGCTAATAATAACGCTTAATAAGTATTAAGCGTTGGACTGCCCCATGTGGTTAAACACCTAATATTCGAAAAATGTCCGTTACAGCCAAACTATTAGGGGCACAAAGTTCATATCGAATATGCAGCGTTTTACAGAGGCCCAAAGCATTCCATTAACCACATATTAAGCGTTGGACTGCCCCATGTGGTTGAACACCTAATATTCCAAAAGTGTCCGTTACAGTCAAACTATTAGAGGCACAAAGTTCATATCGAATATGCAGCGTTTTACAGAAGCCCAAAGCATTAATATAGTCACTTATTAAGCGTTGGACTGCCCCATGTGGTTAAACACCTAATATTCGAAAAATGTCCGTTACAGCCAAACTATTAGAGGCACAAAGTTCATATTGTATATGCAGCGTTATACAGAGGCCCAAAGCATTACTATAACCACATATTAAGCGATCGACAACCCCATGTTGTTGAACACCTAATATTCGAAAAATGTCAGTTACAGCCAAACTATCAGAGGCACAGAGTTCATATCGTATATGCAGCATTATACAGAGGCCCAAAGCATTAATATAGTCAAATATTAAGCATTGGACTGCAACATGTGTTTGAACACATAATATTCCAAAAGTGTCAGTTACAACCAAACCATAAGAGGCACAGGGTTCATACTGTATATGCAGCGTTTTACAGAGGCCCAAAGCATTAATATAGTCAAGTGACTATAAGTATTAATAATAATAACGCTAATAATAACGCTTAATAAGTATTAAGCGTTGGACTGCCCCATGTGGTTAAACACCTAATATTCGAAAAATGTCCGTTACAGCCAAACTATTAGAGGCACAAAGTTCATATTGTATATGCAGCGTTTTACAGAGGCTCAAAGCATTAATATAGTCACTTATTAAGCTTTGGACTGCCCCATGTGGTTAAACACCTAATATTCGAAAAATGTCCGTTACAGCTAAACTATTAGAGGCACAAAGTTCATATCGAATATGCAACGTTTTACAGAAGCACAATGCATTAATATAGTCACTTATTAAGCGTTGTACTGCCCCATGTGGTTAAACACCTAATATTCCAAATGTGTCCGTTACAGCCAAACTATTAGAGACACAAAGTTCATATCGAATATGCAGCGTTTTACAGAGGCCCAAAGCATTAATATAGTCACTTATTAAGCGTTGGACTGCCCCGTGTGGTTGAACACATAATATTCCAAAAATGTCAGTTACAGCTAAACTATCAGAGGCACAGAGTTCATATCGTATATGCAGCGTTATAAAGAGGCCCAATACATTAATATAGTCACATATTAAGAGTTGGACTGCAGCATGTGGTTGATCACCTCTTATTCCAAAAGTGTCCGTTACAGCCAAACTATTAGAGGCACAAAGTTCATATCGTATATGCAGCGTTATACAGAAGCCCGAAGCATTAATATAGTCACTTATTAAGCGTTGGACTGCCCCATGTGGTTGAACACCTAAAATTCCAAAAGTGTCCGTTACAGCCAAACTATTAGAGGCACAAAGTTCATACTGTATATGCAGCGTTATACAGAGTCCCTAAGCATTAATATAATCACATATTAAGCGTTGGACTGCAGCATGTGGTTGAACACCTCTTATTCCAAAAGTGTCCGTTACAGCCAAACTATTAGAGGCACAAAGTTCATATCGTATATGCAGCGTTATACAGAGGCCCAAAGCATTAATATAGTCACATATTAAGCGTTGGACTGCCCCATGTGGTTGAACACATAATATTCCAAAAATGTCAGTTACAGCCAAACTATCAGAGGCACAGAGTTCATATCGTATATGCAGCGTTATACAGAGTCCCAAAGCATTACTATAACCACATATTAAGCGATCGACAACCCCATGTTGTTGAACACCTTATATTCCAAAAATGTCAGTTACAGCCTAACTATAAATGGCACAGAGTTCATACTGTATATGCAGCGTTATACAGAGTCCCAAAGCATTAATATAATCAAATATTAAGCATTGGACTGCAACATGTGTTTGAACACATAATATCCCAAAAGTGTCCGTTACAGCCAAACTATTAGAGACACAGAGTTCAAATTGTATATGCAGTGTTATACAGAGTCCCAAAGCATTACTTTAACCACATATTAAGCGTTGGACTGCCACATGTGGTTGAACACCTAATATTCCAAAAGTGTCCGTTACAGCTAAACTATTAGAGGCACAAAGTTCATATCGAATATGCAGCGTTTTACAGAGGTCCAAAGCATTAATATAGTCACTTATTAAGCGTTGGACTGCCCCGTGTGGTTGAACACATAATATTCCAAAAATGTCAGTTACAGCTAAACTATCAGAGGCACAGAGTTCATATCGTATATGCAGCGTTATAAAGAGGCCCAAAGCATTAATATAGTCACATATTAAGAGTCGGACTGCAGCATGTGGTTGATCACCTCTTATTCCAAAAGTGTCCGTTACAGCCAAACTATTAGAGGCACAAAGTTCATATCGTATATGCAGCGTTATACAGAGGCCCAAAGCATTAATCTAGTCACTTATTAAGCGTTGGACTGCCCCATATGGTTGAACACCTAATATTCCAAAAATGTCAGTTACAGCCAAACTATCAGAGGCACAGAGTTCATATCGTATATGCAGCGTTATACAGAAGCCCGAAGCATTAATATAGTCACTTATTAAGCGTCGGACTGCCCCATGTGGTTGAACACCTAATATTCCAAAAGTGTCCGTTACAGCCAAACTATTAGAGGCACAAAGTTCATTTCGAATATGCAGCGTTTTACAGAGGCCCAAAGCATTAATATAGTCACTTATTAAGCGTTGGACTCCCCATGTGGTTAAACACCTAATATTCCAAAAGTGTCCGTTACAGCCAAACTATTAGAGGCACAAAGTTCATATCGAATATGCAGCGTTTTACAGAGGCCCAAAGCATTAATATAGTCAAATATTAAACATTGGACTGCAACATGTGTTTGAACACATAATATTCCAAAAGTGTCAGTTACAGCCAAACCATAAGAGGCACAGGGTTCATACTGTATATGCAGCGTTATACAGAGTCCCAAAGCATTACTTTAACCACATATTAAGCGTTGGACTGCCTCATGTGGTTGAACACCTAATATTCCAAAAGTGTCCGTTACAGCCAAACTATTAGAGGCACAAAGTTCATATCGAATATGCAGCGTTTTACAGAGGCCCAAAGCATTAATATAGTCACTTATTAAGCGTTGGACTGCCCCATGTTGTTGAACACCTAATATTCGAAAAATGTCCGTTACAGCTAAACTATTAGAGGCACAAAGTTCATATCGAATATGCAGCGTTTTACAGAGGCCCAAAGCATTAATATAGTCACTTATTAAGCGTTGGGCTGCCCCATGTGGTTGAACACCTAATATTCCAAAAATGTCCGTTACAGCCAAACTATTAGAGGCACAAAGTTCATATTGTATATGCAGCGTTTTACAGAGGCACAAAGCATTAATATAGTCACTTATTAAGCGTTGGACTGCCCCATGTGGTTAAACACCTAATATTCGAAAAATGTCCGTTACAGCTAAACTATTAGAGGCACAAGGTTCATATCGAATATGCAACGTTTTACAGAGGCCCAAAGCATTAATATAGTCACTTATTAAGCGTTGGGCTGCCCCATGTGGTTGAACACCTAATATTCCAAAAATGTCCGTTACAGCCAAACTATTAGAGGCACAAAGTTCATATTGTATATGCAGCGTTTTACAGAGGCACAAAGCATCAATATAGTCACTTATTAAGCGTTGGACTGCCCCATGTGGTTAAACACCTAATATTCGAAAAATGTCCGTTACAGCTAAACTATTAGAGGCACAAGGTTCATATCGAATATGCAACGTTTTACAGAGGCACAAAGCATTAATATAGTCACTTATTAAGCGTTGGATTGCCCCATGTGGCTGAACACCTAATATTCCAAAACTGTCCGTTATAGCCAAACTATTAGAGGCACAGTGCTCATTTTGTATATGCAGCGTTATACAGAGTCCCAAAGCATTACTATAACCACATATTAAGCGATCGACAACCCCATGTTGTTGAACACCTTATATTCCAAAAATGTCAGTTACAGTCTAACTATAAAAGGCACAGAGTTCATACTGTATATGCAGCGTTATACAGAGTCCCAAAGCATTAATATAATCAAATATTAAGCATTGGACTGCAACATGTGTTTGAACACATAATATCCCAAAAGTGTCCGTTACAGCCAAACTATTAGAGTCACAGAGTTCATATTGTATATGCAGTGTTATACAGAGTCCCAAAGCATTACTTTAACCACATATTAAGCGTTGGACTGCCACATGTGGTTGAACACCTAATATTCCAAAAGTGTCCGTTACAGCTAAACTATTAGAGGCACAAAGTTCATATCGAATATGCAGCGTTTTACAGAGGTCCAAAGCATTAATATAGTCACTTATTAAGCGTTGGACTGCCCCGTGTGGTTAAACACATAATATTCCAAAAATGTCAGTTACAGCTAAACTATCAGAGGCACACAGTTCATATCGTATATGCAGCGTTATAAAGAGGCCCAAAGCATTAATATAGTCACATATTAAGAGTCGGACTGCAGCATGTGGTTGATCACCTCTTATTCCAAAAGTGTCCGTTACAGCCAAACTATTAGAGGCACAAAGTTCATATCGTATATGCAGCGTTATACAGAGGCCCAAAGCATTAATCAAGTCACTTATTATGCGTTGGACTGCCCCATATGGTTGAACACCTAATATTCCAAAAATGTCAGTTACAGCCAAACTATCAGAGGCACAGAGTTCATATCGTATATGCAGCGTTATACAGAAGCCCGAACCATTAATATAGTCACTTATTATGCGTCGGACTGCCCCATGTGGTTGAACACCTAATATTCCAAAAGTGTCCGTTACAGCCAAACTATTAGAGGCACAAAGTTCATTTCGAATATGCAGCGTTTTACAGAGGCCCAAAGCATTAATATAGTCACTTATTAAGCGTTGGACTGCCCCATGTGGTTAAACACCTAATATTCCAAAAGTGTCCGTTACAGCCAAACTATTAGAGGCACAAAGTTCATATCGAATATGCAGCGTTTTACAGAGGCCCAAAGCATTAATATAATCAAATATTAAACATTGGACTGCAACATGTGTTTGAACACATAATATTCCAAAAGTGTCAGTTACAGCCAAACCATAAGAGGCACAGGGTTCATACTGTATATGCAGCGTTATACAGAGTCCCAAAGCATTACTTTAACCACATATTAAGCGTTGGACTGCCCCATGTGGTTGAACACCTAATATTCCAAAAGTGTCCATTACAGCCAAACTATTAGAGGCACAAAGTTCATATCGAATATGCAGCGTTTTACAGAGGCCCAAAGCATTAATATAGTCACTTATTAAGCGTTGGACTGCCCCATGTTGTTGAACACCTAATATTCGAAAAATGTCCGTTACAGCTAAACTATTAGAGGCACAAAGTTCATATCGAATATGCAGCGTTTTACAGAGGCCCAAAGCATTAATATAGTCACTTATTAAGCGTTTTGCTGCCCCATGTGGTTGAACACCTAATATTCCAAAAATGTCCGTTACAGATAAACTATTAGAGGCACAAAGTTCATATTGTATATGCAGCGTTTTACAGAGGCCCAAAGCATTAATATAGTCAAATATTAAACATTGGACTGCAACATGTGTTTGAACACATAATATTCCAAAAGTGTCAGTTACAGCCAAACCATAAGAGGCACACGGTTCATACTGTATATGCAGCGTTATACAGAGTCCCAAAGCATTACTTTAACCACATATTAAGCGTTGGACTGCCTCATGTGGTTGAACACCTAATATTCCAAAAGTGTCCGTTACAGCCAAACTATTAGAGGCACAAAGTTCATATTGAATATGCAGCGTTTTACAGAGGCCCAAAGCATTAATATAGTCACTTATTAAGCGTTGGACTGCCCCATGTTGTTGAACACCTAATATTCGAAAAATGTCCGTTACAGCTAAACTATTAGAGGCACAAAGTTCATATCGAATATGCAGCGTTTTACAGAGGCCCAAAGCATTAATATAGTCACTTATTAAGCGTTGGGCTGCCCCATGTGGTTGAACACCTTATATTCCAAAAATGTCCGTTACAGCCAAACTATTAGAGGCACAAAGTTCATATTGTATATGCAGCGTTTTACAGAGGCACAAAGCATTAATATAGTCACTTATTAAGCGTTGGACTGCCCCATGTGGTTAAACACCTAATATTCGAAAAATGTCCGTTACAGCTAAACTATTAGAGGCACAAGGTTCATATCGAATATGCAACGTTTTACAGAGGCCCAAAGCATTAATATAGTCACTTATTAAGCGTTGGGCTGCCCCATGTGGTTGAACACCTAATATTCCAAAAATGTCCGTTACAGCCAAACTATTAGAGGCACAAAGTTCATATTGTATATGCAGCGTTTTACAGAGGCACAAAGCATTAATATAGTCACATATTAAGAGTTGGTCTGCAGCATGTGGTTGATCACCTCTTATTCCAAAAGTGTCCGTTACAGCCAAACTATTAGAGGCACAAAGTTCATATCGTATATGCAGCGTTATACAGAGGCCCAAAGCATTAATATAGTCACTTATTAAGCGTTGGACTGCCCCATGTGGTTGAACACCTAATATTCCAAAAATGTCAGTTACAGCCAAACTATCAGAGGCACAGAGTTCATATCGTATATGCAGCGTTATTCAGAGGCCCAAAGCATTAATATAGTCACTTATTAAGCGTTGGACTGCTCCATGTGGTTTAACACCTAATATTCCAAAAGTGTCCGTTACAGCCAAACTATTAGAGACACAGAGTTCATATTGTATATGCAGCGTTATACAGAGTCATAAGACATTACTTTAACCACATATTAAGCGTTGGACTGCCCCATGTGGTTGAACACCTAATATTCCAAAAGTGTCCGTTACAGCCAAACTATTAGAGGCACAAAGTTCATATCGAATATGCAGCGTTTTACAGAGGCCCAAAGCATTAATATAGTCACTTATTAAGCGTTGGACTGCCCCATGTGGTTGAACACCTAATATTCCAAAAATGTCCGTTACAGCCAAACTATAGGAATCACAGAGTTCATACTGTATATGCAGCGTTATACAGAGGCCCAAAGCATTAATATAATCACATATTAAGCGTTGAACTGCCACATGTGGCTGAACACCTAATATTCCAAAAGTGTCCGTTACAGCCAAACTATTAGAGGCACAAAGTTCATATCGAATATGCAGCGTTTTACAGAGTCCCTAAGCATTAATATAATCACATATTAAGCGTTGGACTACAGCATGTGGTTGAAAACCTCTTATTCCAAAAGTGTCCGTTACAGCCAAACTATTAGAGGCACAAAGTTCATATCGAATATGCAGCGTTTTACAGAGTCCCTAAGCATTAATATAATCACATATTAAGCGTTGGACTACAGCATGTGGTTGAAAACCTCTTATTCCAAAAGTGTCCGTTACAGCCAAACTATTAGAGGCACAAAGTTCATATCGAATATGCAGCGTTCTACAGAGTCCCTAAGCATTAATATAATCACATATTAAGCGTTGGACTACAGCATGTGGTTGAAAACCTCTTATTCCAAAAGTGTCCGTTACAGCCAAACTATTAGAGGCACAAAGTTCATATCGAATATGCAGCGTTTTACAGAGGCCCAAAGCATTAATAAAGTCACTTATTAAGCGTTGGACTGCCCCATGTGGTTGAACACCTAATATTCCAAAAATGTCCGTTACAGCCAAACTATTAGAGGCACAAAGTTCATATTGTATATGCAGCGTTTTACAGAGGCACAAAGCATTAATATAGTCACTTATTAAGCGTTGGACTGCCCCATGTGGTTAAACACCTAATATTCGAAAAATGTCCGTTACAGTCAAACTATTTGAGGCACAAAGTTCATATTGTATATACAGCGTTATACAGAGGCCCAAAGCATTACTATAACCACATATTAAGCGATCGACAACCCCATGTTTTTGAACACCTAATATTCGAAAAATGTCCGTTACAGCTAAACTATTAGAGGCACAAAGTTCATATCGAATATGCAGCGTTTTACAGAGGCCCAAAGCATTAATATAGTCACTTATAAGCGTTGGACTGCCCCATGTGGTTGAACACCTAATATTCCAAAAGTGTCCGTTACAGCCAAACTATCAGAGGCACAGAGTTCATATCGTATATGCAGCGTTATACAGATTCCCGAAGCATTAATATAGTCACTTATTAAGCGTTGGACTGCCCCATGTGGTTGAACACCTAATATTCCAAAAGTGTCCGTTACAGCCAAACTATTAGAGGCACAAAGTTTATTTCGAATATGCAGCGTTTTACAGAGGCCCAAAGCATTAATATAGTCACTTATTAAGCGTTGGACTGCCCCATGTGGTTAAACACCTAATATTCCAAAAGTGTCCGTTACAGCCAAACTATTAGAGGCACAAAGTTCATATCGAATATGCAGCGTTTTACAGAGGCCCAAAGCATTAATATAGTCACTTATTAAGCGTTGGACTGCCCCATGTTGTTGAACACCTAATATTCGAAAAATGTCCGTTACAGCTAAACTATTAAAGGCACAAAGTTCATATCGAATATGCAGCGTTTTACAGAGGCCCAAAGCATTAATATAGTCACTTATTAAGCGTTGGACTGCCCTATGTGGTTAAACACCTAATATTCCAAATGTGTCCGTTACAGCCAAACTATTAGAGACACAAAGTTCATATCGAATATGCAGCGTTTTACAGAGGCCCAAAGCATTAATATAGTCACTTATTAAGCGTTGGACTGCCCCATGTGGCTGAACACCTAATATTCCAAAACTGTCCGTTATAGCCAAACTATTAGAGGCACAGTGCTCATTTTGTATATGCAGCGTTATACAGAGTCCCAAAGCATTACTATAACCACATATTAAGCGATCGACAACCCCATGTTGTTGAACACCTAATATTCGAAAAATGTCAGTTACAGAACAACTATTAGAGGCACAGAGTTCATATTGTATATGCAGCGTTATACAGAGTCATAAGGCATTACTTTAACCACATATTAAGCGTTGGACTGCCCCATGTGGTTGAACACCTAATATTCCAAAAATGTCAGTTACAGCCAAACTATCAGAGGCACAGAGTTCATATCGTATATGCAGCGTTATACAGATTCCCGAAGCATTAATATAGTCACTTATTAAGCGTTGGACTGCCCCATGTGGTTGAACACCTAATATTCCAAAAGTGTCCGTTACAGCCAAACTATTAGAGGCACAAAGTTCATTTCGAATATGCAGCGTTTTACAGAGGCCCAAAGCATTAATATAGTCACTTATTAAGCGTTGGACTGCCCTACGTGGTTAAACACCTAATATTCCAAATGTGTCCGTTACAGCCAAACTATTAGAGACACAAAGTTCATATCGAATATGCAGCGTTTTACAGAGGCCCAAAGCATTAATATAGTCACTTATTAAGCGTTGGACTGCCCCATGTGGCTGAACACCTAATATTCCAAAACTGTCCGTTATAGCCAAACTATTAGAGGCACAGTGCTCATTTTGTATATGCAGCGTTATACAGAGTCCCAAAGCATTACTATAACCACATATTAAGCGATCGACAACCCCATGTTGTTAAACACCTAATATTCGAAAAATGTCAGTTACAGAATAACTATTAGAGGCACAGAGTTCATATTGTATATGCAGCGTTATACAGAGTCATAAGGCATTACTTTAACCACATATTAAGCGTTGGACTGCCCCATGTGGTTGAACACCTAATATTCCAAAAGTGTCCGTTACAGCCAAACTATTAGGGGCACAAATTTCATATCGTATATGCAGCGTTTTACAGAGGCCCAAAGCATTACTTTAACCACATATTAAGCGTTGGACTACCCCATGTGGTTGAACACCTAATATTCCAAAAGTGTCCGTTACAGCCAAACTATTAGAGGCACAAAGTTCATATCGAATATGCAGCGTTTTACAGAGGCCCAAAGCATTAATATAGTCACTTATTAAGCGTTGGACTGCCCCATGTGGTTAAACACCTAATATTCCAAAAGTGTCCGTTACAGCCAAACTATTAGAGGCACAAAGTTCATATCGAATATGCAGCGTTTTACAGAAGCCCAAAGCATTAATATAGTCACTTATTAAGCGTTGGACTGCCCCATGTGATTAAACACCTAATATTCGAAAAATGTCCGTTACAGCCAAACTATCAGAGGCACAGAGTTCATATCGTATATGCAGCGTTATACAGAGGCCCAAAGCATTAATATAGTCAAATATTAAGCATTGGACTGCAACATGTGTTTGAACACATAATATTCCAAAAGTGTCAGTTACAACCAAACCATAAGAGGCACAGGGTTCATACTGTATATGCAGCGTTATACAGAGTCCCAAAGCATTAATATAATCAAATATTAAGCATTGGACTGCAACATGTGTTTGAACACATAATATTCCAAAAGTGTCAGTTACAGCCAATCCATAAGAGGCACAGGGTTCATACTGTATATGCAGCGTTATACAGAGTCCCAAAGCATTACTTTAACCACATATTAAGCGTTGGACTGCCCCATGTGGTTGAACACCTAATATTCCAAAAGTGTCCGTTACAGCTAAACTATTAAAGGCACAAAGTTCATATCGAATAGGCAGCGTTTTACAGAGTCCCAAAACATTAATATAGTCACTTATTAAGCGTTGGTTTGCCCCATGTGGCTGAACACTTAATATTCCAAAAATGTCCGTTATAGCCAAACTATTAGAGGCACAGTGCTCATTTTGTATATGCAGCGTTATACAGAGGCCCAAAGCATTACTATAACCACATATTAAGCGATCGACAACCCCATGTTGTTGAACACCTAATATTCGAAAAGTGTCAGTTACAGCCTAACTATTAGAGACACAGAGTTCATATTGTATATGCAGCGTTACATAGAGTCCCAAAGCATTACTTTAACCACATATTAAGCATTGGACTGCAACATGTGTTTGAACACATAATATTACAAAAGTGTCCGTTACAGCCGAAGTATTAGAGGCACAAAGTTCATTTCGAATATGCAGCGTTATACAGAGTCCCAAAGCATTACTTTAACCACATATTAAGCGTTGGACTGCCCCATGTGGTTGAACACCTAATATTCCAAAAGTGTCCGTTACAGCCAAACTAATAAATGCACAAAGTTCATATCGTATATGCAGCGTTATACAGAGGCCCAAAGCATTAATATAGTCACTTATTAAGCATTGGACTGCAACATGTGTTTGAACACATAATATTACAAAAGTGTCCGTTACAGCCAAACTATTAGAGACACAGAGTTCATATTGTATATGCAGCGTTATACAGAGTCCCAAAGCATTACTTTAACCACATATTAAGCGTTGGCCTGCCCCATGTGGTTGAACACCTAATATTCCAAAAATGTCAGTTACAGCCAAACTATCAGAGGCACAGAGTTCATATCGTATATGCAGCGTTATACAGAAGCCCGAAGCATTAATACAGTCACTTATTAAGCGTTGGACTGCCCCATGTTGTTGAACACCTAATATTCGAAAAATGTCCGTTACAGCCAAACTATTAGAGACACAGAGTTCATATTGTATATGCAGCGTTATACAGAGTCCCAAAGCATTACTTTAACCACATATTAAGCGTTGGCCTGCCCCATGTGGTTGAACACCTAATATTCCAAAAATGTCAGTTACAGCCAAACTATCAGAGGCACAGAGTTCATATCGTATATGCAGCGTTATACAGAAGCCCGAAGCATTAATACAGTCACTTATTAAGCGTTGGACTGCCCCATGTTGTTGAACACCTAATATTCGAAAAATGTCCGTTACAGCTAAACTATTAGAGGCACAAAGTTCATATCGAATATGCAGCGTTTTACAGAGGCCCAAAGCATTAATATAGTCACTTATTAAGCGTTGGGCTGCCCCATGTGGTTGAACACCTAATATTCCAAAAATGTCCGTTACAGCCAAACTATTAGAGGCACAAAGTTCATATTGTATATGCAGCGTTTTACAGAGGCACAAAGCATTAACATAGTCACTTATTAAGCGTTGGACTGCCCTATGTGGTTAAACACCTAATACTCCAAATGTGTCCGTTACAGCCAAATTATTAGAGACACAAAGTTCATATCGAATATGCAGCGTTTTACAGAGGCCCAAAGCATTAATATAGTCACTTATTAAGCGTTGGACTGCCCCATGTGGCTGAACACCTAATATTCCAAAACTGTCCGTTATAGCCAAACTATTAGAGGCACAGTGCTCATTTTGTATATGCAGCGTTATACAGAGTCCCAAAGCATTACTATAACCACATATTAAGCGATCGACAACCCCATGTTGTTGAACACCTAATATTCGAAAAATGTCAGTTACAGAATAACTATTAGAGGCACAGAGTTCATATTGTATATGCAGCGTTATACAGAGTCATAAGGCATTACTTTAACCACATATTAAGCGTTGGACTGCCCCATGTGGTTGAACACCTAATATTCCAAAAATGTCAGTTACAGCCAAACTATCAGAGGCACAGAGTTCATATCGTATATGCAGCGTTATACAGATTCCCGAAGCATTAATATAGTCACTTATTAAGCGTTGGACTGCCCTATGTGGTTGAACACCTAATATTCCAAAAGTGTCCGTTACAGCCAAACTATTAGAGGCACAAAGTTCATTTCGAATATGCAGCGTTTTACAGAGGCCCAAAGCATTAATATAGTCACTTATTAAGCGTTGGACTGCCCCATGTGGTTAAACACCTAATATTCCAAAAGTGTCCGTTACAGCCAAACTATTAGAGGCACAAAGTTCATATGGAATATGCAGCGTTTTACAGAGGCCCAAAGCATTAATATAATCAAATAATAAACATTGGACTGCAACATGTGTTTGAACACATAATATTCCAAAAGTGTCAGTTACAGCCAAACCATAAGAGGCACAGGGTTCATACTGTATATGCAGCGTTATACAGAGTCCCAAAGCATTAATATAGTCAAATATTAAACATTGGACTGCAACATGTGTTTGAACACATAATATTCCAAAAGTGTCAGTTACAGCCAAACCATAAGAGGCACAGGGTTCATACTGTATATGCAGCGTTATACAGAGTCCCAAAGCATTACTTTAACCACATATTAAGCGTTGGACTGCCCCATGTGGTTGAACACCTAATATTCCAAAAGTGTCCGTTACAGCCAAACTATTAGAGGCACAAAGTTCATATCGAATATGCAGCGTTTTACAGAAGCCCAAAGCATTAATATAGTCACTTATTAAGCGTTGGACTGCCCCATGTGGTTAAACACCTAATATTCGAAAAATGTCCGTTAATGCTAAACTATTAGAGGCACAAAGTTCATATCGAATATGCAGCGTTTTACAGAGGCCCAAAGCATTAATATAGTCACTTATTAAGCGTTGGGCTGCCCCATGTGGTTAAACACCTAATATTCCAAAAATGTCCGTTACAGCCAAACTATTAGAGGCACAAAGTTCATATTGTATATGCAGCGTTTTACAGAGGCACAAAGCATTAATATAGTCACTTATTAAGCGTTGGACTGCCCTATGTGGTTAAACACCTAATATTCGAAAAATGTCCGTTAATGCTAAACTATTAGAGGCACAAAGTTCATATCGAATATGCAGCGTTTTACAGAGGCCCAAAGCATTAATATAGTCACTTATTAAGCGTTGGGCTGCCCCATGTGGTTGAACACCTAATATTCCAAAAATGTCCGTTACAGCCAAACTATTAGAGACACAAAGTTCATATCGAATATGCAGCGTTTTACAGAGGCCCAAAGCATTAATATAGTCACTTATTAAGCGTTGGACTGCCCCATGTGGCTGAACACCTAATATTCCAAAACTGTCCGTTATAGCCAAACTATTAGAGGCACAGTGCTCATTTTGTATATGCAGCGTTATACAGAGTCCCAAAGCATTACTATAACCACATATTAAGCGATCGACAACCCCATGTTGTTGAACACCTAATATTCGAAAAATGTCAGTTACAGAATAACTATTAGAGGCACAGAGTTCATATTGTATATGCAGCGTTATACAGAGTCATAAGGCATTACTTTAACCACATATTATGCGTTGGACTGCCCCATGTGGTTGAACACCTAATATTCCAAAAGTGTCCGTTACAGCCAAACTATTAGGGGCACAAATTTCATATCGTATATGCAGCGTTTTACAGAGGCCCAAAGCATTACTTTAACCACATATTAAGCGTTGGACTACCCCATGTGGTTGAACACCTAATATTCCAAAAGTGTCCGTTACAGCCAAACTATTAGAGGCACAAAGTTCATATCGAATATGCAGCGTTTTACAGAAGCCCAAAGCATTAATATAGTCACTTATTAAGCGTTGGACTGCCCCATGTGGTTAAACACCTAATATTCGAAAAATGTCCGTTACAGCCAAACTATCAGAGGCACAGAGTTCATATCGTATATGCAGCGTTATACAGAGGCCCAAAGCATTAATATAGTCAAATATTAAGCATTGGACTGCAACATGTGTTTGAACACATAATATTCCAAAAGTGTCAGTTACAACCAAACCATAAGAGGCACAGGGTTCATACTGTATATGCAGCGTTATACAGAGTCCCAAAGCATTAATATAATCAAATATTAAGCATTGGACTGCAACATGTGTTTGAACACATAATATTCCAAAAGTGTCAGTTACAGCCAATCCATAAGAGGCACAGGGTTCATACTGTATATGCAGCGTTATACAGAGTCCCAAAGCATTACTTTAACCACATATTAAGCGTTGGACTGCCCCATGTGGTTGAACACCTAATATTCCAAAAGTGTCCGTTACAGCTAAACTATTAAAGGCACAAAGTTCATATCGAATATGCAGCGTTTTACAGAGTCCCAAAACATTAATATAGTCACTTATTAAGCGTTGGACTGCCCCATGTGGCTGAACACTTAATATTCCAAAAATGTCCGTTATAGCCAAACTATTAGAGGCACAGTGCTCATTTTGTATATGCAGCGTTATACAGAGGCCCAAAGCATTACTATAACCACATATTAAGCGATCGACAACCCCATGTTGTTGAACACCTAATATTCGAAAAGTGTCAGTTACAGCCTAACTATTAGAGACACAGAGTTCATATTGTATATGCAGCGTTACATGGAGTCCCAAAGCATTACTTTAACCACATATTAAGCATTGGACTGCAACATGTGTTTGAACACATAATATTACAAAAGTGTCCGTTACAGCCAAACTATTAGAGGCACAAAGTTCATATCGAATATGCAGCGTTTTACAGAGGCCCAAAGCATTAATATAGTCACTTATTAAGCGTTGGACTGCCCCATGTGGTTAAACACCTAATATTCCCAAAGTGTCCGTTACAGCCAAACTATTAGAGGCACAAAGTTCATATCGAATATGCAGCGTTTAACAGAGGCCCAAAGCATTAATATAGTCAAATATTAAGCATTGGACTGCAACATGTGTTTGAACACATAATATTCCAAAAGTGTCAGTTACAGCCAAACCATAAGAGGCACAGAGTTCATATTGTATATGCAGCGTTATACAGAGTCATAAGGCATTACTTTAACCACATATTATGCGTTGGACTGCCCCATGTGGTTGAACACCTAATATTCCAAAAGTGTCCGTTACAGCCAAACTATTGGGGGCACAAATTTCATATCGTATATGCAGCGTTTTACAGAGGCCCAAAGCATTACTTTAACCACATATTAAGCGTTGGACTACCCCATGTGGTTGAACACCTAATATTCCAAAAGTGTCCGTTACAGCCAAACTATTAGAGGCACAAAGTTCATATCGAATATGCAGCGTTTTACAGAAGTCCAAAGCTTTAATATAGTCACTTATTAAGCGTTGGACTGCCCCATGTGGTTAAACACCTAATATTCGAAAAATGTCCGTTACAGCCAAACTATCAGAGGCACAGAGTTCATATCGTATATGCAGCGTTATAGAGAGGCCCAAAGCATTAATATAGTCAAATATTAAGCATTGGACTGCAACATGTGTTTGAACACATAATATTCCAAAAGTGTCAGTTACAACCAAACCATAAGAGGCACAGGGTTCATACTGTATATGCAGCGTTATACAGAGTCCCAAAGCATTAATATAATCAAATATTAAGCATTGGACTGCAACATGTGTTTGAACACATAATATTCCAAAAGTGTCAGTTACAGCCAATCCATAAGAGGCACAGGGTTCATACTGTATATGCAGCGTTATACAGAGTCCCAAAGCATTACTTTATCCACATATTAAGCGTTGGACTGCCCCATGTGGTTGAACACCTAATATTGCAAAAGTGTCCGTTACAGCTAAACTATTAAAGGCACAAAGTTCATATCGAATATGCAGCGTTTTACAGAGTCCCAAAACATTAATATAGTCACTTATTAAGCGTTGGACTGCCCCATGTGGCTGAACACTTAATATTCCAAAAATGTCCGTTATAGCCAAACTATTAGAGGCACAGTGCTCATTTTGTATATGCAGCGTTATACAGAGGCCCAAAGCATTACTATAACCACATATTAAGCGATCGACAACCCCATGTTGTTGAACACCTAATATTCGAAAAGTGTCAGTTACAGCCTAACTATTAGAGACACAGAGTTCATATTGTATATGCAGCGTTACATAGAGTCCCAAAGCATTACTTTAACCACATATTAAGCATTGGACTGCAACATGTGTTTGAACACATAATATTACAAAAGTGTCCGTTACAGCCAAAGTATTAGAGGCACAAAGTTCATTTCGAATATGCAGCGTTATACAGAGTCCCAAAGCATTACTTTAAACACATATTAAGCGTTGGACTGCCCCATGTGGTTGAACACCTAATATTCCAAAAGTGTCCGTTACAGCCAAACTATTAAAGGCACAAAGTTCATATCGTATATGCAGCGTTATACAGAGGCCCAAAGCATTAATATAGTCACTTATTAAGCGTTGGACTGCCCCATGTGGTTGAACACCTAATATTCCAAAAATGTCAGTTACAGCCAAACTATTAGAGGCACAGAGTTCATATCGAATATGCAGCGTTATACAGAGGCCCAAAGCATTAATATAGTCACTTATTAAGCGTTGGACTGCCCCATGTGGTTGAACACCTAATATTCCAAAAGTGCCCGTTACAGCCAAACTATTAGAGGCACAAAGTTCATATCGAATATGCAGCGTTTTACAGAGGCCCAAAGCATTAATATAGTCAAATATTAAGCATTGGACTGCAACATGTGTTTGAACACATAATATTCCAAAAGTGTCAGTTACAGCCAAACCATAAGAGGCACAGGGTTCATACTGTATATGCAGCGTTATACAGAGTCCGAAAAGCATTACTTTAACCACATATTAAGCGTTGGACTGCCCCATGTGGTTGAACACCTAATATTCCAAAAGTATCCGTTACAGCCAAACTATTAAAGGCACAAATTCAATATCGTATATGCAGCGTTATACAGAGGCCCAAAGCATTAATATAGACACTTATTAAGCATTGGACTGCAACATGTGTTTGAACACATAATATTACAAAAGTGTCCGTTACAGCCAAACTATTAGAGACACAGAGTTCATATTGTATATGCAGCGTTATACAGAATCCCAAAGCATTACTTTAACCACATATTAAGCGTTGGACTGCCCCATGTGGTTGAACACCTAATATTCCAAAAGTGTCCGTGACAGCCAAACTATTAGAGGCACAAAGTTTATATCGTATATGCAGCGTTATACAGAGGCCCAAAGCATTAATATAATCACATATTAAGCGTTGAACTGCCACATGTGGTTGAACACCTAATATTCCAAAAGTGTCCGTTACAGCCAAACTATTAGAGGCACAAAGTTCATATCGAATATGCAGCGTTTTACAGAGGCCCAAAGCATTAATATAGTCACTTATTAAGCGTTGGACTGCCCCATGTGGTTGAACACCTAATATTCCAAAAATGTCCGTTACAGCCAAACTATAAGAATCACAGAGTTCATACTGTATATGCAGCGTTATACAGAGTCCCTAAGCATTAATATAATCACATATTAAGCGTTGGACGGCAGCATGTGGTTGAACACCTCTTATTCCAAAAGTGTCCGTTACAGCCAAACTATTAGAGGCACAAAGTTCATATCGTATATACAGCGTTATACAGAGGCCCAAAGCATTAATATAGTCACTTATTAAGCGTTGGACTGCCCCATGTGGTTGAACACATAATATTCCAAAAATGTCAGTTACAGCCAAACTATCAGAGGCACAGAGTTCATATCGTATATGCAGCGTTATACAGAGGCCCAAAGCATTAATATAGTCACATATTAAGCGTTGGACTGCAGCATGTGGTTGATCACCTCTTATTCCAAAAGTGTCCGTTACAGCCAAACTATTAGAGGCACAAAGTTCATATCGTATATGCAGCGTTATACAGAGGCCCAAAGCATTAATATAGTCACTTATTAAGCGTTGGACTGCCCCATGTGGTTGAACACCTAATATTCCAAAAATGTCAGTTACAGCCAAACCAAAAGAGGCACAGGATTCATACTGTATATGCAGCGTTATACAGAGTCCCTAAGCATTAATATAATCACATATTAAGCGTTGGACTGCCCCATGTGGCTGAACACCTAATATTCCAAAACTGTCCGTTATAGCCAAACTATTAGAGGCACAGTGCTCATTTTGTATATGCAGCGTTATACAGAGTCCCAAAGCATTACTATAACCACATATTAAGCGATCGACAACCCCATGTTGTTGAACACCTAATATTCGAAAAATGTCAGTTACAGAATAACTATTAGAGGCACAGAGTTCATATTGTATATGCAGCGTTATACAGAGTCATAAGGCATTACTTTGACCACATATTATGCGTTGGACTGCCCCATGTGGTTGAACACCTAATATTCCAAAAGTGTCCGTTACAGCCAAACTATTAGGGGCACAAATTTCATATCGTATATGCAGCGTTTTACAGAGGCCCAAAGCATTACTTTAACCACATATTAAGCGTTGGACTACCCCATGTGGTTGAACACCTAATATTCCAAAAGTGTCCGTTACAGCCAAACTATTAGAGGCACAAAGTTCATATCGAATATGCAGCGTTTTACAGAGGCCCAAAGCATTAATATAGTCACTTATTAAGCGTTGGACTGCCCCATGTGGCTGAACACCTAATATTCCAAAACTGTCCGTTATAGCCAAACTATTAGAGGCACAGTGCTCATTTTGTATATGCAGCGTTATAGAGAGTCCCAAAGCATTACTATAACCACATATTAAGCGATCGACAACCCCATGTTGTTGAACACCTAATATTCGAAAAATGTCAGTTACAGAATAACTATTAGAGGCACAGAGTTCATATTGTATATGCAGCGTTATACAGAGTCATAAGGCATTACTTTAACCACATATTATGCGTTGGACTGCCCCATGTGGTTGAACACCTAATATTCCAAAAGTGTCCGTTACAGCCAAACTATTAGGGGCACAAATTTCATATCGTATATGCAGCGTTTTACAGAGGCTCAAAGCATTACTTTAACCACATATTAAGCGTTGGACTACCCCATGTGGTTGAACACCTAATATTCCAAAAGTGTCCGTTACAGCCAAACTATTAGAGGCACAAAGTTCATATCGAATATGCAGCGTTTTACAGAAGCCCAAAGCATTAATATAGTCACTTATTAAGCGTTGGACTGCCCCATGTGGTTAAACACCTAATATTCGAAAAATGTCCGTTACAGCCAAACTATCAGAGGCACAGAGTTCATATCGTATATGCAGCGTTATACAGAGGCCCAAAGCATTAATATAGTCAAATATTAAGCATTGGACTGCAACATGTGTTTGAACACATAATATTCCAAAAGTGTCAGTTACAACCAAACCATAAGAGGCACAGGGTTCATACTGTATATGCAGCGTTATACAGAGTCCCAAAGCATTAATATAATCAAATATTAAGCATTGGACTGCAACATGTGTTTGAACACATAATATTCCAAAAGTGTCAGTTACAGCCAATCCATAAGAGGCACAGGGTTCATACTGTATATGCAGCGTTATACAGAGTCCCAAAGCATTACTTTAACCACATATTAAGCGTTGGACTGCCCCATGTGGTTGAACACCTAATATTCCAAAAGTGTCCGTTACAGCTAAACTATTAAAGGCACAAAGTTCATATCGAATATGCAGCGTTTTACAGAGTCCCAAAACATTAATATAGTCACTTATTAAGCGTTGGACTGCCCCATGTGGCTGAACACTTAATATTCCAAAAATGTCCGTTATAGCCAAACTATTAGAGGCACAGTGCTCATTTTGTATATGCAGCGTTATACAGAGGCCCAAAGCATTACTATAACCACATATTAAGCGATCGACAACCCCATGTTGTTGAACACCTAATATTCGAAAAGTGTCAGTTACAGCCTAACTATTAGAGACACAGAGTTCATATTGTATATGCAGCGTTACATGGAGTCCCAAAGCATTACTTTAACCACATATTAAGCATTGGACTGCAACATGTGTTTGAACACATAATATTACAAAAGTGTCCGTTACAGCCAAAGTATTAGAGGCACAAAGTTTATTTCGAATATGCAGCGTTATACAGAGTCCCAAAGCATTACTTTAAACACATATTAAGCGTTGGACTGCCCCATGTGGTTGAACACCTAATATTCCAAAAATGTCAGTTACAGCCAAACTATCAGAGACACAGAGTTCATATCGTATATGCAGCGTTATACAGAGGCCCAAAGCATTAATATAGTCACATATTAAGCGTTGGACTGCAGCATGTGGTTGATCACCTCTTATTCCAAAAGTGTCCGTTACAGCCAAACTATTAGAGGCACAAAGTTCATATCGTATATGCAGCGTTATACAGAGGCCCAAAGCATTAATATAGTCACTTATTAAGCGTTGGACTGCCCCATGTGGTTGAACACCTAATATTCCAAAAATGTCAGTTACAGCCAAACCATAAGAGGCACAGGATTCATATTGTATATGCAGCGTTATACAGAGTCCCTAAGCATTAATATAATCACATATTAAGCGTTGGACTGCAGCATGTGGTTGAACACCTCTTATTCCAAAAGTGTCCGTTACAGCCAAACTATTAGAGGCACAAAGTTCATATCGAATATGCAGCGTTTTACAGAGGCCCAAAGCATTAATATAGTCAAATATTAAGCATTGGACTTCAACATGTGTTTGAACACATAATATTCCAAAAGTGTCAGTTACAGCCAAACCATAAGAGGCACAGGGTTCATACTGTATATGCAGCGTTATACAGAGTCCGAAAAGCATTACTTTAACCACATATTAAGCGTTGGACTGCCCCATGTGGTTGAACACCTAATATTCCAAAAGTATCCGTTACAGCCAAACTATTAAAGGCACAAATTCAATATCGTATATGCAGCGTTATACAGAGGCCCAAAGCATTAATATAGTCACTTATTAAGCATTGGACTGCAACATGTGTTTGAACACATAATATTACAAAAGTGTCCGTTACAGCCAAACTATTAGAGACACAGAGTTCATATTGTATATGCAGCGTTATACAGAGTCCCAAAGCATTACTTTAACCACATATTAAGCGTTGGACTGCCCCATGTGGTTGAACACCTAATATTCCAAAAGTGTCCGTTACAGCCAAACTATTAGAGGCACAAAGTTCATATCGAATATGCAGCGTTTTACAGAGGCCCAAAGCATTACTTTAACCACATATTAAGCGTTGGACTGCCCCATGTGGTTGAACACCTAATATTCCAAAAGTGTCCGTTACAGCCAAACTATTAGAGGCACAAAGTTCATATCGAATATGCAGCGTTTTACAGAGGCCCAAAGCATTAATATAGTCACTTATTAAGCGTTGGACTGCCCCATGTGGTTAAACACCTAATATTCCAAAAGTGTCCGTTACAGCCAAACTATTAGAGGCACAAAGTTCATATCGAATATGCAGCGTTATACAGAGGCCCAAAACATTAATATAGTCACTTATTAAGCGTAGGACTGCCCCATGTGGTTGAACACCTAATATTCCAAAAGTGTCCGTTACAGCCAAACTATTAGAGGCACAAAGTTCATATCGAATATGCAGCGTTTTACAGAGGCCCAAAGCATTACTTTAACCACATATTAAGCGTTGGACTGCCCCATGTGGTTGATCACCTCTTATTCCAAAAGTGTCCGTTACAGCCAAACTATTAGAGGCACAAAGTTCATATCGTATATGCAGCGTTATACAGAGGCCCAAAGCATTAATATAGTCACTTATTAAGCGTTGGACTGCCCCATGTGGTTGAACACCTAATATTCCAAAAATGTCAGTTACAGCCAAACCATAAGAGGCACAGGATTCATACTGTATATGCAGCGTTATACAGAGTCCCTAAGCATTAATATAATCACATATTAAGCGTTGGACTGCAGCATGTGGTTGAACACCTCTTATTCCAAAAGTGTCCGTTACAGCCAAACTATTAGAGGCACAAAGTTCATATCGAATATGCAGCGTTTTACAGAGGCCCAAAGCATTAATATAGTCAAATATTAAGCATTGGACTGCAACATGTGTTTGAACACATAATATTCCAAAAATGTCAGTTACAGCCAAACCATAAGAGGCACAGGGTTCATACTGTATATGCAGCGTTATACAGAGTCCGAAAAGCATTACTTTAACCACATATTAAGCGTTGGACTGCCCCATGTGGTTGAACACCTAATATTCCAAAAGTATCCGTTACAGCCAAACTATTAAAGGCACAAATTCAATATCGTATATGCAGCGTTATACAGAGGCCCAAAGCATTAATATAGTCACTTATTAAGCATTGGACTGCAACATGTGTTTGAACACATAATATTACAAAAGTGTCCGTTACAGCCAAACTATTAGAGACACAGAGTTCATATTGTATATGCAGCGTTATACAGAGTCCCAAAGCATTACTTTAACCACATATTAAGCGTTGGACTGCCCCATGTGGTTGAACACCTAATATTCCAAAAGTGTCCGTTACAGCCAAACTATTAGAGGCACAAAGTTCATATCGAATATGCAGCGTTTTACAGAGGCCCAAAGCATTACTTTAACCACATATTAAGCGTTGGACTGCCCCATGTGGTTGAACACCTAATATTCCAAAAGTGTCCGTTACAGCCAAACTATTAGAGGCACAAAGTTCATATCGAATATGCAGCGTTTTACAGAGGCCCAAAGCATTAATATAGTCACTTATTAAGCGTTGGACTGCCCCATGTGGTTAAACACCTAATATTCCAAAAGTGTCCGTTACAGCCAAACTATTAGAGGCACAAAGTTCATATCGAATATGCAGCGTTATACGGAGGCCCAAAACATTAATATAGTCACTTATTAAGCGTAGGACTGCCCCATGTGGTTGAACACCTAATATTCCAAAAGTGTCCGTTACAGCCAAACTATTAGAGGCACAAAGTTCATATCGAATATGCAGCGTTTTACAGAGGCCCAAAGCATTACTTTAACCACATATTAAGCGTTGGACTGCCCCATGTGGTTGAACACCTAATATTCCAAAAGTGTCCGTTACAGCCAAACTATTAGAGGCACAAAGTTCATATCGAATATGCAGCGTTTTACAGAGGCCCAAAGCATTAATATAGTCACTTATTAAGCGTTGGACTGCCCCATGTGGTTGAACACCTAATATTCCAAAAATGTCAGTTACAGCCAAACTATCAGAGGCACAGAGTTCATATCGTATATGCAGCGTTATACAGAAGCCCAAAGCATTAATATAGTCACTTATTAAGCGTTGGACTGCCCCATGTGGTTGAACACCTAATATTCCAAAAATGTCAGTTACAGCCAAACTATTAAAGGCACAAAGTATATATCGTAGATGCAGCGTTATACAGAGGCCCAAAGCATTAATATAGTCACTTATTAAGCGTTGGACTGCCCCATGTGGTTGAACACCTAATATTCCAAAAATGTCAGTTACACCAAACTATTAGAGGCACAAAGTTCATATCGAATATGCAGCGTTTAACAGAGGCCCAAAGCATTAATATAGTCAAATATTAAGCATTGGACTGCAACATGTGTTTGAACACATAATATTCCAAAACTGTCCGTTATAGCCAAACTATTAGAGGCACAGTGCTCATTTTGTATGTGCAGCGTTATACAGAGGCCCAAAGCATTAATATAGTCACTTATTAAGCGTTGGACTGCCCCATGTGGTTGAACACCTAATATTCCAAAAATGTCAGTTACAGCCAAACTATCAGAGGCACAGAGTTCATATCGTATATGCAGCGTTATACAGAAGCCCAAAGCATTAATATAGTCACTTATTAAGCGTTGGACTGCCCATTGTGGTTGAACACCTAATATTAGAAAAAGTGTCCGTTACAGCCAAACTATTAGAGGCACAAAGTTCATATCGAATATGCAGCGTTTTACAGAGGCCCAAACCATTAATATAGTCACTTATTAAGCGTTTGACTGCCCCATGTGGTTGAACACCTAATATTCCAAAAATGTCAGTTACAGCCAAACTATCAGAGGCACAGAGTTCATATCGTATATGCAGCGTTATACAGAAGCCCAAAGCATTAATATAGTCACTTATTAAGCGTTGGACTGCCCAATGTGGTTGAACACCTAATATTCCAAAAGTGTCCGTTACAGCCAAACTATTAGAGGCACAAAGTTCATATCGAATATGCAGCGTTTTACAGAGGCCCAAACCATTAATATAGTCACTTATTAAGCGTTGGACTGCCCCATGTGGTTGAACACCTAATATTCCAAAAGTGTCCGTTACAGCCAAACTATTAAAGGCACAAAGTTCATATCGTATATGCAGCGTTATACAGAGGCCCAAAGCATTACTTTAACCACATATTAAGCGTTGGACTGCCCCATGTGGTTGAACACCTAATATTTTAAAAGTGTCCGTGACAGCCAAACTAATAGAGGCACAAAGTTTATATCGTATATGCAGCGTTATACAGAGGCCCAAAGCATTAATATAATCACATATTAAGCGTTGAACTGCCACATGTGGTTGAACACCTAATATTCCAAAAGTGTCCGTTACAGCCAAATTATTAGAGGCACAAAGTTCATATCGAATATGCAGCGTTTTACAGAGGCCCAAAGCATTAATATAGTCACTTATTAAGCGTTGGACTGCCCCATGTGGTTGAACACCTAATATTCCAAAAATGTCCGTTACAGCCTAACTATAAGAATCACAGAGTTCATACTGTATATGCAGCGTTATACAGAGTCCCTAAGCATTAATATAATCACATATTAAGCGTTGGACTGGAGCATGTGGTTGAACACCTCTTATTCCAAAAGTGTCCGTTACAGCCAAACTATTAGAGGCACAAAGTTCATATCGTATATGCAGCGTTATACAGAGGCCCAAAGCATTAATATATTCACTTATTAAGCGTTGGACTGCCCCATGTGGTTGAACACATAATATTCCAAAAATGTCAGTTACTGCCAAACTATCAGAGGCACAGAGTTCATATCATATATGCAGCGTTATACAGAGGCCCAAAGCATTAATATAGTCACATATTAAGCGTTGGACTGCAGCATGTGGTTGAGCACCTCTTATTCCAAAAGTGTCCGTTACAGCCAAACTATTAGAGGCACAAAGTTCATATCGTATATGCAGCGTTATACAGAGGCCCAAAGCATTAATATAGTCACTTATTAAGCATTGGACTGCAACATGTGTTTGAACACATAATATTACAAAAGTGTCCGTTACAGCCAAACTATTAGAGACACAGAGTTCATATTGTATATGCAGCGTTATACAGAGTCCCAAAGCATTACTTTAACCACATATTAAGCGTTGGACTGCCCCATGTGGTTGAACACCTAATATTCCAAAAGTGTCCGTGACAGCCAAACTATTAGAGGCACAAAGTTTATATCGTATATGCAGCGTTATACAGAGGCCCAAAGCATTAATATAATCACATATTAAGCGTTGAACTGCCACATGTGGTTGAACACCTAATATTCCAAAAGTGTCCGTTACAGCCAAACTATTAGAGGCACAAAGTTCATATCGAATATGCAGCGTTTTACAGAGGCCCAAAGCATTAATATAGTCACTTATTAAGCGTTGGACTGCCCCATGTGGTTGAACACCTAATATTCCAAAAATGTCCGTTACAGCCAAACTATAAGAATCACAGAGTTCATACTGTATATGCAGCGTTATACAGAGGCCCAAAGCATTAATATAGTCACTTATTAAGCGTTGGACTGCCCCATGTGGTTAAACACCTAATATTCGAAAAATGTCCGTTACAGTCAAACTATTAGAGGCACAAAGTTCATATTGTATATGCAGCGTTATACAGAGCCCAAAGCATTACTATAACCACATATTAAGCGATCGACAACCCCATGTTGTTGAACACCTAATATTCGAAAAATGTCCGTTACAGCTAAACTATTAGAGGCACAAAGTTCATATCGAATATGCAGCGTTTTACAGAGGCCCAAAGCATTAATATAGTCACTTATTAAGCGTTGGACTGCCCCATGTAGTTAAACACCTAATATTCCAAATGTGTCCGTTACAGCCAAACTATTAGAGACACAAAGTTTATATCGAATATGCAGCGTTTTACAGAGGCCCAAAGCATTAATATAGTCACTTATTAAGCGTTGGACTGCCCCATGTGGCTGAACACCTAATATTCCAAAAATGTCCGTTATAGCCAAACTATTAGAGGCACAGTGCTCATTTTGTATATGCAGCGTTATACAGAGTCCCAAAGCATTACTATAACCACATATTAAGCGATCGACAACCCCATGTTGTTGAACACCTAATATTCGAAAAATGTCAGTTACAGCCTAACTATTAGAGGCACAGAGTTCATATTGTATATGCAGCGTTATACAGAGTCATAAGGCATTACTTTAACCACATATTAAGCGTTGGACTGCCCCATGTGGTTGAACACCTAATATTCCAAAAGTGTCCGTTACAGCCAAACTATTAGGGGCACAAATTTCATATCGTATATGCAGCGTTTTACAGAGGCCCAAAGCATTACTTTAACCACATATTAAGCGTTGGACTACCCCATGTGGTTGAACACCTAATATTCCAAAAGTGTCCGTTACAGCCAAACTATTAGAGGCACAAAGTTCATATCGAATATGCAGCGTTTTACAGAGGCCCAAAGCATTAATATAGTCAAGTGACTATAAGTATTAATAATAATAACGCTAATAATAACGCTTAATAAGTATTAAGCGTTGGACTGCCCCATGTGGTTAAACACCTAATATTCGAAAAATGTCCGTTACAGCCAAACTATTAGGGGCACAAAGTTCATATCGAATATGCAGCGTTTTACAGAGGCCCAAAGCATTCCATTAACCACATATTAAGCGTTGGACTGCCCCATGTGGTTGAACACCTAATATTCCAAAAGTGTCCGTTACAGCCAAACTATTAGAGGCACAAAGTTCATATCGAATATGCAGCGTTTTACAGAAGCCCAAAGCATTAATATAGTCACTTATTAAGCGTTCGACTGCCCCATGTGGTTAAACACCTAATATTCGAAAAATGTCCGTTACAGCCAAACTATTAGAGGCACAAAGTTCATATTGTATATGCAGCGTTATACAGAGGCCCAAAGCATTACTATAACCACATATTAAGCGATCGACAACCCCATGTGGTTGAACACCTAATATTCGAAAAATGTCAGTTACAGCCAAACTATCAGAGGCACAGAGTTCATATCGTGTATGCAGCATTATACAGAGGCCCAAAGCATTAATATAGTCAAATATTAAGCATTGGACTGCAACATGTGTTTGAACACATAATATTCCAAAAGTGTCAGTTACAACCAAACCATAAGAGGCACAGGGTTCATACTGTATATGCAGCGTTATACAGAGTCCCAAAGCATTAATATAATCAAATATTAAGCATTGGACTGCAACATGTGTTTGAACACATAATATTCCAAAAGTGTCAGTTACAGCCAATCCATAAGAGGCACAGGGTTCATACTGTATATGCAGCGTTATACAGAGTCCCAAAGCATTACTTTAACCACATATTAAGCGTTGGACTGCCCCATGTGGTTGAACACCTAATATTCCAAAAGTGTCCGTTACAGCTAAACTATTAAAGGCACAAAGTTCATATCGAATATGCAGCGTTTTACATAGTCCCAAAACATTAATATAGTCACTTATTAAGCCTTGGACTGCCCCATGTGGCTGAACACTTAATATTCCAAAAATGTCCGTTATAGCCAAACTATTAGAGGGACAGTGCTCATTTTGTATATGCAGCGTTAAACAGAGGCCCAAAGCATTACTATAACCACATATTAAGCGATCGACAACCCCATGTTGTTGAACACCTAATATTCCAAAAATGTCAGTTACAGCCAAACTATCAGAGGCACAGAGTTCATATCGTATATGCAGCGTTATACAGAAGCCCGAAGCATTAATACAGTCACTTATTAAGCGTTGGACTGCCCCATGTGGTTGAACACCTAATATTCCAAAAGTGTCCGTTACAGCTAAACTATTAGAGGCACAAAGTTCATTTCGAATATGCAGCGTTTTACAGAGGCCCAAAGCATTAATATAGTCACTTATTAAGCGTTGGACTGCCCCATGTGGTTAAACACCGAATATTCCAAAAGTGTCCGTTACAGCCAAACTATTAGAGGCACAAAGTTCATATCGAGTATGCAGCGTTTTACAGAGGCCCAAAGCATTAATATAATCAAATATTAAACATTGGACTGCAACATGTGTTTGAACTCATAATATTCCAAAAGTGTCAGTTACAGCCAAACCATAAGAGGCACAGGGTGCATACTGTATATGCAGCGTTATACAGAGTCCCAAAGCATTAATATAGTCAAATATTAAACATTGGACTGCAACATGTGTTTGAACACATAATATTCCAAAAGTGTCAGTTACAGCCAAACCATAAGAGGCACAGGGTTCATAATGTATATGCAGCGTTATACAGAGTCCCAAAGCATTACTTTAACCACATATTAAGCGTTGGACTGCCCCATGTGGTTGAACACCTAATATTCCAAAAATGTCCGTTACAGCCAAACTATTAGAGGCACAAAGTTCATATTGTATATGCAGCGTTTTACAGAGGCACAAAGCATTAATATAGTCACTTATTAAGCTTTGGACTGCCCCATGTGGTTAAACAGCTAATATTCGAAAAATGTCCGTTACAGCTAAACTATTAGAGGCACAAAGTTCATATCGAATATGCAACGTTTTACAGAAGCACAATGCATTAATATAGTCACTTATTAAGCGTTGGACTGCCCCATGTGGTTAAACACCTAATATTCCAAATGTGTCCGTTACAGCCAAACTATTAGAGACACAAAGTTCATATCGAATATGCAGCGTTTTACAGAGGCCCAAAGCATTAATATAGTCACTTATTAAGCGTTGGACTGCCCCATGTGTTTGAACACATAATATTCCAAAAGTGTCCGTTACAGCCAAACTATTAAAGGCACAAAGTTCATATCGTATATGCAGCGTTATACAGAGGCCCAAAGCATTAATATAGTCACTTATTAAGCGTTGGACTGCCCCATGTGGTTGAACACCTAATATTGCAAAAGTGTCCGTTACAGCCAAAATTAAGCTTTGGACTGCCCCATGTGGTTGAACACCTAATATTCCAAAAGTGTCCGTTACAGCCAAACTATTAGAGGCACAAAGTTCATATCGAATATGCAGCGTTTTACAGAGGCCCAAAGCATTAATATAGTCACTTATTAAGCGTTGGACTGCCCCATGTGGTTGAACACCTAATATTCCAAAAGTGTCCGTTACACCCAAACTATTAGAGGCACAAAGTTCATATCGAATATGCAGCGTTTTACAGAGGCCCAAAGCATTACTTTAACCACATATTAAGCGTTGGACTGCCCCATGTGGTTGAACACCTAATATTCCAAAAGTGTCCGTTACAGCCAAACTATTAGAGGCACAAAGTTCATATCGAATATGCAGCGTTTTACAGAGGCCCAAAGCATTAATATAGTCACTTATTAAGCGTTGGACTGCCCCATGTTGTTAAACACCTAATATTCGAAAAATGTCCGTTACAGCTAAACTTTTAGAGGCACAAAGTTCATATCGAATATGCAGCGTTTTACAGAGGCCCAAAGCATTAATATAGTCACTTATTAAGCGTTGGGCAGCCCCATGTGGTTGAACACCTAATATTCCAAAAATGTCCGTTACAGCCAGACTATTAGAGGCACAAAGTTCATATTGTATATGCAGCGTTTCACAGAGGCACAAAGCATTAATATAGTCACTTATTAAGCTTTGGACTGCCCCATGTGGTTAAACACCTAATATTCGAAAAATGTCCGTTACAGCTAAACTATTAGAGGCACAAAGTTCATATCGAATATGCAACGTTTTACAGAGGCACAAAGCATTAATATAGTCACTTATTAAGCGTTGGACTGCCCTATGTGTTAAACACCTAATATTCCAAATGTGTCCGTTACAGCCAAACTATTAGAGACACAAAGTTCATATCGAATATGCAGCGTTTTACAGAGGCCCAAAGCATTAATATAGTCACTTATTAAGCGTTGGGCAGCCCCATGTGGTTGAACACCTAATATTTCAAAAATGTCCGTTACAGCCAGACTATTAGAGGCACAAAGTTCATATTGTATATGCAGCGTTTCACAGAGGCACAAAGCATTAATATAGTTACTTATTAAGCGTTGGACTGCCCCATGTGTTTGAACACATAATATTCCAAAAGTGTCCGTTACAGCCAAACTATTAAAGGCACAAAGTTCATATCGTATATGCAGCGTTTTACAGAGGCCCAAAGCATTAATATAATCAAATATTAAACATTGGACTGCAACATGTGCTTGAACACATAATATTCCAAAAGTGTCAGTTACAGCCAAACCATAAGAGGCACAGGGTGCATACTGTATATGCAGCGTTATACAGAGTCCCAAAGCATTAATATAGTCAAATATTAAACATTGGACTGCAACATGTGTTTGAACACATAATATTCCAAAAGTGTCAGTTACAGCCAAACCATAAGAGGCACAGGGTTCATACTGTATATGCAGCGTTATACAGAGTCCCAAAGCATTACTTTAACCACATATTAAGCGTTGGACTGCCCCATGTGGTTGAACACCTAATATTCCAAAAGTGTCCGTTACAGCCAAACTATTAGAGGCACAAAGTTCATATCGAATATGCAGCGTTTTACAGAGGCCCAAAGCATTAATATAGTCACTTATTAAGCGTTGGGCTGCCCCATGTGGTTGAACACCTAATATTCCAAAAGTGTCCGTTACAGCCAAACTATTAGAGACACAAAGTTCATATCGAATATGCAGCGTTTTACAGAGGCCCAAAGCATTAATATAGTTACTTATTAAGCGTTGGACTGCCCCATGTGTTTGAACACATAATATTCCAAAAGTGTCCGTTACAGCCAAACTATTAAAGGCACAAAGTTCATATCGTATATGCAGCGTTTTACAGAGGCCCAAAGCATTAATATAGTTACTTATTAAGCGTTGGACTGCCCCATGTGGCTGAACACCTAATATTCCAAAACTGTCCGTTATAGCCAAACTATTAGAGGCACAGTGCTCATTTTGTATATGCAGCGTTATACAGAGTCCCAAAGCATTACTATAGTCAAATTTTAAACATTGGACTGCAACATGTGCTTGAACACATAATATTCCAAAAGTGTCAGTTACAGCCAAACTATTAGAGGCACAAAGTTCATTTCGAATATGCAGCGTTTTACAGAGGCCCAAAGCATTAATATAGTCACTTATTAAGCGTTGGACTGCCCCATGTGGTTAAACACCTAATATTCCAAAAGTGTCCGTTACAGCCAAACTATTAGAGGCACAAAGTTCATATCGAATATGCAGCGTTTTACAGAGGCCCAAAGCATTAATATAATCAAATATTAAACATTGGACTGCAACATGTGCTTGAACACATAATATTCCAAAAGTGTCAGTTACAGCCAAACCATAAGAGGCACAGGGTGCATACTGTATATGCAGCGTTATACAGAGTCCCAAAGCATTAATATAGTCAAATATTAAACATTGGACTGCAACATGTGTTTGAACACATAATATTCCAAAAGTGTCAGTTACAGCCAAACCATAAGAGGCACAGGGTTCATACTGTATATGCAGCGTTATACAGAGTCCCAAAGCATTACTTTAACCACATATTAAGCGTTGGACTGCCCCATGTGGTTGAACACCTAATATTCCAAAAGTGTCCGTTACAGCCAAACTATTAGAGGCACAAAGTTCATATCGAATATGCAGCGTTTTACAGAGGCCCAAAGCATTAATATAGTCACTTATTAAGCGTTGGACTGCCCCATGTTGTTGAACACCTAATATTCGAAAAATGTCCGTTACAGCTAAACTATTAGAGGCACAAAGTTCATATCGAATATGCAGCATTTTACAGAGGCCCAAAGCATTAATATAGTCACTTATTAAGCGTTGGGCTGCCCCATGTGGTTGAACACCTAATATTCCAAAAGTGTCCGTTACAGCCAAACTATTAGAGGCACAAAGTTCATATCGAATATGCAGCGTTTTACAGAGGCCCAAAGCATTAATATAGTCACTTATTAAGCGTTGGGCTGCCCCATGTGGTTGAACACCTAATATTCCAAAAATGTCCGTTACAGCCAAACTATTAGAGGCACAAAGTTCATATTGTATATGCAGCGTTTTACAGAGGCACAAAGCATTAATATAGTCACTTATTAAGCGTTGGACTGCCCCATGTGGTTAAACACCTAATATTCGAAAAATGTCCGTTACAGCTAAACTATTAGAGGCACAAAGTTCATATCGAATATGCAACGTTTTACAGAGGCACAAAGCATTAATATAGTCACTTATTAAGCGTTGGACTGCCCTATGTGTTAAACACCTAATATTCCAAATGTGTCCGTTACAGCCAAACTATTAGAGACACAAAGTTCATATCGAATATGCAGCGTTTTACAGAGGCCCAAAGCATTAATATAGTCACTTATTAAGCGTTGGACTGCCCCATGTGGCTGAACACCTGATATTCCAAAACTGTCCGTTATAGCCAAACTATTAGAGGCACAGTGCTCATTTTGTATATGCAGCGTTATACAGAGTCCCAAAGCATTACTATAGTCAAATTTTAAACATTGGACTGCAACATGTGCTTGAACACATAATATTCCAAAAGTGTCAGTTACAGCCAAACTATTAGAGGCACAAAGTTCATTTCGAATATGCAGCGTTTTACAGAGGCCCAAAGCATTAATATAGTCACTTATTAAGCGTTGGACTGCCCCATGTTGTTGAACACCTAATATTCGAAAAATGTCCGTTACAGCTAAACTATTAGAGGCACAAAGTTCATATCGAATATGCAGCGTTTTACAGAGGCCCAAAGCATTAATATAGTCACTTATTAAGCGTTGGGCTGCCCCATGTGGTTGAACACCTAATATTCCAAAAATGTCCGTTACAGCCAAACTATTAGAGGCACAAAGTTCATATTGTATATGCAGCGTTTTACAGAGGCACAAAGCATTAATATAGTCACTTATTAAGCGTTGGACTGCCCCATGTGGTTAAACACCTAATATTCGAAAAATGTCCGTTACAGCTAAACTATTAGAGGCACAAGGTTCATATCGAATATGCAACGTTTTACAGAGGCCCAAAGCATTAATATAGTCACTTATTAAGCGTTGGGCTGCCCCATGTGGTTGAACACCTAATATTCGAAAAATGTCCGTTACAGCTAAACTATTAGAGGCACAAAGTTCATATCGAATATGCAACGTTTTACAGAGGCACAAAGCATTAATATAGTCACTTATTAAGCGTTGGACTGCCCTATGTGTTAAACACCTAATATTCCAAATGTGTCCGTTACAGCCAAACTATTAGAGACACAAAGTTCATATCGAATATGCAGCGTTTTACAGAGGCCCAAAGCATTAATATAGTCACTTATTAAGCGTTGGGCAGCCCCATGTGGTTGAACACCTAATATTCCAAAAATGTCCGTTACAGCCAGACTATTAGAGGCACAAAGTTCATATTGTATATGCAGCGTTTCACAGAGGCACAAAGCATTAATATAGTTACTTATTAAGCGTTGGACTGCCCCATGTGTTTGAACACATAATATTCCAAAAGTGTCCGTTACAGCCAAACTATTAAAGGCACAAAGTTCATATCGTATATGCAGCGTTTTACAGAGGCCCAAAGCATTAATATAGTCACTTATTAAGCGTTGGACTGCCCCATGTGGTTGAACACCTAATATTCCAAAAGTGTCCGTTACAGCCAAACTATTAGAGGCACAAAGTTCATATCGAATATGCAGCGTTTTACAGAGGCCCAAAGCATTACTTTAACCACATATTAAGCGTTGGACTGCCCCATGTGGTTAAACACCTAATATTCGAAAAATGTCCGTTACAGCTAAACTATTAGAGGCACAAAGTTCATATCGAATATGCAACGTTTTACAGAAGCACAAAGCATTAATATAGTCACTTATTAAGCGTTGGACTGCCCCATGTTGTTGAACACCTAATATTCGAAAAATGTCCGTTACAGCTAAACTATTAGAGGCACAAAGTTCATATCGAATATGCAGCGTTTTACAGAGGCCCAAAGCATTAATATAGTCACTTATTAAGCGTTGGGCTGCCCCATGTGGTTGAACACCTAATATTCCAAAAGTGTCCGTTACAGCCAAACTATTAGAGACACAAAGTTCATATCGAATATGCAGCGTTTTACAGAGGCCCAAAGCATTAATATAGTTACTTATTAAGCGTTGGACTGCCCCATGTGTTTGAACACATAATATTCCAAAAGTGTCCGTTACAGCCAAACTATTAAAGGCACAAAGTTCATATCGTATATGCAGCGTTTTACAGAGGCCCAAAGCATTAATATAGTTACTTATTAAGCGTTGGACTGCCCCATGTGGCTGAACACCTAATATTCCAAAACTGTCCGTTATAGCCAAACTATTAGAGGCACAGTGCTCATTTTGTATATGCAGCGTTATACAGAGTCCCAAAGCATTACTATAGTCAAATTTTAAACATTGGACTGCAACATGTGCTTGAACACATAATATTCCAAAAGTGTCAGTTACAGCCAAACTATTAGAGGCACAAAGTTCATTTCGAATATGCAGCGTTTTACAGAGGCCCAAAGCATTAATATAGTCACTTATTAAGCGTTGGACTGCCCCATGTGGTTAAACACCTAATATTCCAAAAGTGTCCGTTACAGCCAAACTATTAGAGGCACAAAGTTCATATCGAATATGCAGCGTTTTACAGAGGCCCAAAGCATTAATATAATCAAATATTAAACATTGGACTGCAACATGTGCTTGAACACATAATATTCCAAAAGTGTCAGTTACAGCCAAACCATAAGAGGCACAGGGTGCATACTGTATATGCAGCGTTATACAGAGTCCCAAAGCATTAATATAGTCAAATATTAAACATTGGACTGCAACATGTGTTTGAACACATAATATTCCAAAAGTGTCAGTTACAGCCAAACCATAAGAGGCACAGGGTTCATACTGTATATGCAGCGTTATACAGAGTCCTAAAGCATTACTTTAACCACATATTAAGCGTTGAACTGCCCCATGTGGTTGAACACCTAATATTCCAAAAGTGTCCGTTACAGCCAAACTATTAGAGGCACAAAGTTCATATCGAATATGCAGCGTTTTACAGAGGCCCAAAGCATTAATATAGTCACTTATTAAGCGTTGGACTGCCCCATGTTGTTGAACACCTAATATTCGAAAAATGTCCGTTACAGCTAAACTATTAGAGGCACAAAGTTCATATCGAATATGCAGCGTTTTACAGAGGCCCAAAGCATTAATATAGTCACTTATTAAGCGTTGGGCTGCCCCATGTGGTTGAACACCTAATATTCCAAAAGTGTCCGTTACAGCCAAACTATTAGAGGCACAAAGTTCATATCGAATATGCAGCGTTTTACAGAGGCCCAAAGCATTAATATAGTCACTTATTAAGCGTTGGGCTGCCCCATGTGGTTGAACACCTAATATTCCAAAAATGTCCGTTACAGCCAAACTATTAGAGGCACAAAGTTCATATTGTATATGCAGCGTTTTACAGAGGCACAAAGCATTAATATAGTCACTTATTAAGCGTTGGACTGCCCCATGTGGTTAAACACCTAATATTCGAAAAATGTCCGTTACAGCTAAACTATTAGAGGCACAAAGTTCATATCGAATATGCAACGTTTTACAGAGGCACAAAGCATTAATATAGTCACTTATTAAGCGTTGGACTGCCCTATGTGTTAAACACCTAATATTCCAAATGTGTCCGTTACAGCCAAACTATTAGAGACACAAAGTTCATATCGAATATGCAGCGTTTTACAGAGGCCCAAAGCATTAATATAGTCACTTATTAAGCGTTGGACTGCCCCATGTGGCTGAACACCTGATATTCCAAAACTGTCCGTTATAGCCAAACTATTAGAGGCACAGTGCTCATTTTGTATATGCAGCGTTATACAGAGTCCCAAAGCATTACTATAGTCAAATTTTAAACATTGGACTGCAACATGTGCTTGAACACATAATATTCCAAAAGTGTCAGTTACAGCCAAACTATTAGAGGCACAAAGTTCATTTCGAATATGCAGCGTTTTACAGAGGCCCAAAGCATTAATATAGTCACTTATTAAGCGTTGGACTGCCCCATGTTGTTGAACACCTAATATTCGAAAAATGTCCGTTACAGCTAAACTATTAGAGGCACAAAGTTCATATCGAATATGCAGCGTTTTACAGAGGCCCAAAGCATTAATATAGTCACTTATTAAGCGTTGGGCTGCCCCATGTGGTTGAACACCTAATATTCCAAAAATGTCCGTTACAGCCAAACTATTAGAGGCACAAAGTTCATATTGTATATGCAGCGTTTTACAGAGGCACAAAGCATTAATATAGTCACTTATTAAGCGTTGGACTGCCCCATGTGGTTAAACACCTAATATTCGAAAAATGTCCGTTACAGCTAAACTATTAGAGGCACAAGGTTCATATCGAATATGCAACGTTTTACAGAGGCCCAAAGCATTAATATAGTCACTTATTAAGCGTTGGGCTGCCCCATGTGGTTGAACACCTAATATTCGAAAAATGTCCGTTACAGCTAAACTATTAGAGGCACAAAGTTCATATCGAATATGCAACGTTTTACAGAGGCACAAAGCATTAATATAGTCACTTATTAAGCGTTGGACTGCCCTATGTGTTAAACACCTAATATTCCAAATGTGTCCGTTACAGCCAAACTATTAGAGACACAAAGTTCATATCGAATATGCAGCGTTTTACAGAGGCCCAAAGCATTAATATAGTCACTTATTAAGCGTTGGGCAGCCCCATGTGGTTGAACACCTAATATTCCAAAAATCTCCGTTACAGCCAGACTATTAGAGGCACAAAGTTCATATTGTATATGCAGCGTTTCACAGAGGCACAAAGCATTAATATAGTTACTTATTAAGCGTTGGACTGCCCCATGTGTTTGAACACATAATATTCCAAAAGTGTCCGTTACAGCCAAACTATTAAAGGCACAAAGTTCATATCGTATATGCAGCGTTTTACAGAGGCCCAAAGCATTAATATAGTCACTTATTAAGCGTTGGACTGCCCCATGTGGTTGAACACCTAATATTCCAAAAGTGTCCGTTACAGCCAAACTATTAGAGGCACAAAGTTCATATCGAATATGCAGCGTTTTACAGAGGCCCAAAGCATTACTTTAACCACATATTAAGCGTTGGACTGCCCCATGTGGTTAAACACCTAATATTCGAAAAATGTCCGTTACAGCTAAACTATTAGAGGCACAAAGTTCATATCGAATATGCAACGTTTTACAGAAGCACAAAGCATTAATATAGTCACTTATTAAGCGTTGGACTGCCCCATGTGGTTATACACCTAATATTCCAAATGTGTCCGTTACAGCCAAACTATTAGAGACACAAAGTTCATATCGAATATGCAGCGTTTTACAGAGGCCCAAAGCATTAATATAGTTACTTATTAAGCGTTGGACTGCCCCATGTGTTTGAACACATAATATTCCAAAAGTGTCCGTTACAGCCAAACTATTAAAGGCACAAAGTTCATATCGTATATGCAGCGTTTTACAGAGGCCCAAAGCATTAATATAGTTACTTATTAAGCGTTGAACTGCCCCATGTGGCTGAACACCTAATATTCCAAAACTGTCCGTTATAGCCAAACTATTAGAGGCACAGTGCTCATTTTGTATATGCAGCGTTATACAGAGTCCCAAAGCATTACTATAGTCAAATTTTAAACATTGGACTGCAACATGTGCTTGAACACATAATATTCCAAAAGTGTCAGTTACAGCCAAACTATTAGAGGCACAAAGTTCATTTCGAATATGCAGCGTTTTACAGAGGCCCAAAGCATTAATATAGTCACTTATTAAGCGTTGGACTGCCCCATGTGGTTAAACACCTAATATTCCAAAAGTGTCCGTTACAGCCAAACTATTAGAGGCACAAAGTTCATATCGAATATGCAGCGTTTTACAGAGGCCCAAAGCATTAATATAATCAAATATTAAACATTGGACTGCAACATGTGCTTGAACACATAATATTCCAAAAGTGTCAGTTACAGCCAAACCATAAGAGGCACAGGGTGCATACTGTATATGCAGCGTTATACAGAGTCCCAAAGCATTAATATAGTCAAATATTAAACATTGGACTGCAACATGTGTTTGAACACATAATATTCCAAAAGTGTCAGTTACAGCCAAACCATAAGAGGCACAGGGTTCATACTGTATATGCAGCGTTATACAGAGTCCCAAAGCATTACTTTAACCACATATTAAGCGTTGGACTGCCCCATGTGGTTGAACACCTAATATTCCAAAAGTGTCCGTTACAGCCAAACTATTAGAGGCACAAAGTTCATATCGAATATGCAGCGTTTTACAGAGGCCCAAAGCATTAATATAGTCACTTATTAAGCGTTGGACTGCCCCATGTTGTTGAACACCTAATATTCGAAAAATGTCCGTTACAGCTAAACTATTAGAGGCACAAATTTCATATCGAATATGCAGCGTTTTACAGAGGCCCAAAGCATTAATATAGTCACTTATTAAGCGTTGGGCTGCCCCATGTGGTTGAACACCTAATATTCCAAAAATGTCCGTTACAGCCAAACTATTAGAGGCACAAAGTTCATATTGTATATGCAGCGTTTTACAGAGGCACAAAGCATTAATATAGTCACTTATTAAGCGTTGGACTGCCCCATGTGGTTAAACACCTAATATTCGAAAAATGTCCGTTACAGCTAAACTATTAGAGGCACAAGGTTCATATCGAATATGCAACGTTTTACAGAGGCCCAAAGCATTAATATAGTCACATATTAAGCGTTGGGCTGCCCCATGTGGTTGAACACCTAATATTCGAAAAATGTCCGTTACAGCTAAACTATTAGAGGCACAAAGTTCATATCGAATATGCAACGTTTTACAGAGGCACAAAGCATTAATATAGTCACTTATTAAGCGTTGGACTGCCCTATGTGTTAAACACCTAATATTCCAAATGTGTCCGTTACAGCCAAACTATTAGAGACACAAAGTTCATATCGAATATGCAGCGTTTTACAGAGGCCCAAAGCATTAATATAGTCACTTATTAAGCGTTGGGCAGCCCCATGTGGTTGAACACCTAATATTCCAAAAATGTCCGTTACAGCCAGACTATTAGAGGCACAAAGTTCATATTGTATATGCAGCGTTTCACAGAGGCACAAAGCATTAATATAGTTACTTATTAAGCGTTGGACTGCCCCATGTGTTTGAACACATAATATTCCAAAAGTGTCCGTTACAGCCAAACTATTAAAGGCACAAAGTTCATATCGTATATGCAGCGTTTTACAGAGGCCCAAAGCATTAATATAGTCACTTATTAAGCGTTGGACTGCCCCATGTGGTTGAACACCTAATGTTCCAAAAGTGTCCGTTACAGCCAAACTATTAGAGGCACAAAGTTCATATCGAATATGCAGCGTTTTACAGAGGCCCAAAGCATTACTTTAACCACATATTAAGCGTTGGACTGCCCCATGTGGTTAAACACCTAATATTCGAAAAATGTCCGTTACAGCTAAACTATTAGAGGCACAAAGTTCATATCGAATATGCAACGTTTTACAGAAGCACAAAGCATTAATATAGTCACTTATTAAGCGTTGGACTGCCCCATGTGGTTATACACCTAATATTCCAAATGTGTCCGTTACAGCCAAACTATTAGAGACACAAAGTTCATATCGAATATGCAGCGTTTTACAGAGGCCCAAAGCATTAATATAGTTACTTATTAAGCGTTGGACTGCCCCATGTGGCTGAACACCTAATATTCCAAAACTGTCCGTTATAGCCAAACTATTAGAGGCACAAAGTTCATATTGTATATGCAGCGTTTTACAGAGGCACAAAGCATTAATATAGTCACTTATTAAGCGTTGGACTGCCCCATGTGGTTAAACACCTAATATTCGAAAAATGTCCGTTACAGCTAAACTATTAGAGGCACAAAGTTCATATCGAATATGCAACGTTTTACAGAGGCACAAAGCATTAATATAGTCACTTATTAAGCGTTGGACTGCCCTATGTGTTAAACACCTAATATTCCAAATGTGTCCGTTACAGCCAAACTATTAGAGACACAAAGTTCATATCGAATATGCAGCGTTTTACAGAGGCCCAAAGCATTAATATAGTCACTTATTAAGCGTTGGACTGCCCCATGTGGCTGAACACCTAATATTCCAAAACTGTCCGTTATAGCCAAACTATTAGAGGCACAGTGCTCATTTTGTATATGCAGCGTTATACAGAGTCCCAAAGCATTACTATAGTCAAATTTTAAACATTGGACTGCAACATGTGCTTGAACACATAATATTCCAAAAGTGTCAGTTACAGCCAAACTATTAGAGGCACAAAGTTCATTTCGAATATGCAGCGTTTTACAGAGGCCCAAAGCATTAATATAGTCACTTATTAAGCGTTGGACTGCCCCATGTTGTTGAACACCTAATATTCGAAAAATGTCCGTTACAGCTAAACTATTAGAGGCACAAAGTTCATATCGAATATGCAGCGTTTTACAGAGGCCCAAAGCATTAATATAGTCACTTATTAAGCGTTGGGCTGCCCCATGTGGTTGAACACCTAATATTCCAAAAATGTCCGTTACAGCCAAACTATTAGAGGCACAAAGTTCATATTGTATATGCAGCGTTTTACAGAGGCACAAAGCATTAATATAGTCACTTATTAAGCGTTGGACTGCCCCATGTGGTTAAACACCTAATATTCGAAAAATGTCCGTTACAGCTAAACTATTAGAGGCACAAGGTTCATATCGAATATGCAACGTTTTACAGAGGCCCAAAGCATTAATATAGTCACTTATTAAGGGTTGGGCTGCCCCATGTGGTTGAACACCTAATATTCCAAAAATGTCCGTTAAAGCCAAACTATTAGAGGCACAAAGTTCATATTGTATATGCAGCGTTTTACAGAGGCACAAAGCATTAATATAGTCACTTATTAAGCGTTGGACTGCCCCATGTGGTTAATAATAATAATAATAATAATAATAATAATAAATTTATTGCCCAACAGAATACATTCCGATTACAGGACAAAATAGCAATAACATTACATTAAATTAAGAAAAGTATTTTAAAAGTTAAATACTAAACATTAAATAATCAATTAACTAATAATAATACTGAACATTATGAAATTACATATTACATATTCATTACATATTCATATTACATATTCAAATAGTTATAAATACTAAAACTATATATTAAGCATATTAAACATACACATACATATCTAATTATACAAAGACTTACATACCAATATTGCAACATAATAATAACGCAAAAATAATAACAAAAATTAGAAAAATTTGCATAAATTATGTTTGCATATTGGAAATTAAGTCACTTGCTATTTGAATAATTGTACTTAACTTGTCACCATAAATGTCACACTTGTTTGTTAAGCAATTCGCATTTCGTAAGAGTACGTTTATTGGCGCTTTAGATCCCAGGTTCGTGCGATAGTTAACTATTTTAAATCCAGGAACATTCCTACAGTTATATTGTGGTACATTTATATTTATTTGAGACAATAATTCGCTGCTATCAATTTTGCCATGAATAATTTTGAATAACAGCACAATAGAAGATATAAATCTACGGTTACTCAGTGACTGAAAGTTATGCCGTTGTATTAATTGACTCTGGTTTATATGTCTTTCGGTGTAACATCCGTAAGTTTTTAAATTAATGTATTTTAGGAATCTTCTTTGAACTTGCTCCAGTTGAAGTGTTTTTACTTTGTATATAGGATACCAAATTATAGAAGCATATTCTAGCTTACTACGCACCAAGGAATAATACAACAGTTTTATTGCATAAACATCTGAAAATAATTTTGTGTTTCGTATTATAAAACCTAATGCTTTGAATGAGGAATTAACAATAAAATTGATGTGATCAGTGAAGCTTAATTTGGTATCAAAATATACACCCAAGTCTCTAATGGTGGTTAACCGTTTGATATCTGTACCTTGAATTTGATAAGTACTGTGAATTACATTTGTTTTTCTGGTATAAGAGACCACACTGCATTTTTCAACACTCAGTTCCAATCCGTTTGAGGAACACCAGTCAACAATATTGTTTAAGTCACTTTGTAATAATTTGCAATCGCTATAATCATGTACTACTCTATAGAATTTTAAATCGTCGGCATACAGTTGATATCGGGAGTATGCAATAGATGAAGTAACGTCATTAATGTATACCAGAAATAACATAGGCCCTAAATTCGAGCCCTGCGGTATCCCAGAACTTGGATGAAATTTATCCGATAAATACCCATTATAACACACAATTTGTGACCTTTTGTCCAAATATGATTCAAACAATTTCAATAACATATCGCAGAAACTAAGATTCTTTAATTTATGTAGTAATAATTTATGAACAGCCTTGTCGAACGCCTTTCTTATATCGGTATATATTACATCAACCTGATGGCCTTTATCCAGATTAGTAGCAAGAAATTGAGTAAAAGTCATTAAATTTGTTACAGTAGAGCGACTACGAATGAACCCATGTTGATAATTAGAAAGTTTGTTTGAAAGATTACAATAAATGTTTTGGTAAATACAGTCTTCATAAATCTTTGCGAAGTTACATAAAATGGATATTGGCCTATAGTTTTTAATGTCTGAGTTGTCTCCAGTTTTAAACAAAGGTATTACATTGGCCACCTTCCACACTTGAGGAAAAACACCAGTCTTGAGGCTAATATTAAATAGTGTATAAAGGGGATAACATAGTATTGTGGCACAATCTTTTATAAGAAAGCTTGGTATTCGATCTAACCCAGCACTCATGTTCGATTTTAATTTTTTAATTGATTTTGAAATAGTATCATATGTGATGAGATTTATTTGAATTAAATGTAGATTGTCACTAACAGATTTATCATAGACTTGGCTAGGAGACGGCTCATTGTACACTGAACTGAAAAATTCTTGAAATGAGTTGACAATGTCTTGAGGATTGTTTAAAATTTTATCATTGTAATGTAAATTACTTGGAATACTTGAGGTTTTACGCATTGTTTGGACGAAGTTCCAAAAATATTTAGGATCTGTTTTCAATAAACACCTAATATTCGAAAAATGTCCGTTACAGCTAAACTATTAGAGGCACAAGGTTCATATCGAATATGCAACGTTTTACAGAGGCACAAAGCATTAATATAGTCACTTATTAAGCGTTGGACTGCCCCATGTGGCTGAACACCTAATATTCCAAAACTGTCCGTTATAGCCAAACTATTAGAGGCACAGTGCTCATTTTGTATATGCAGCGTTATACAGAGTCCCAAAGCATTACTATAACCACATATTAAGCGATCGACAACCCCATGTTGTTGAACACCTTATATTCCAAAAATGTCAGTTACAGCCTAACTATAAAAGGCACAGAGTTCATACTGTATATGCAGCGTTATACAGAGTCCCAAAGCATTAATATAATCAAATATTAAGCATTGGACTGCAACATGTGTTTGAACACATAATATCCCAAAAGTGTCCGTTACAGCCAAACTATTAGAGACACAGAGTTCGTATTGTATATGCAGTGTTATACAGAGTCCCAAAGCATTACTTTAACCACATATTAAGCGTTGGACTGCCCCGTGTGGTTGAACACATAATATTCCAAAAATGTCAGTTATAGCTAAACTATCAGAGGCACAGAGTTCATATCGTATATGCAGCGTTATACAGAGGCCCAAAGCATTAATATAGTCACATATTAAGAGTTGGTCTGCAGCATGTGGTTGATCACCTCTTATTCCAAAAGTGTCCGTTACAGCCAAACTATTAGAGGCACAAAGTTCATATCGTATATGCAGCGTTATACAGAGGCCCAAAGCATTAATATAGTCACTTATTAAGCGTTGGACTGCCCCATGTGGTTGAACACCTAATATTCCAAAAATGTCAGTTACAGCCAAACTATCAGAGGCACAGAGTTCATATCGTATATGCAGCGTTATACAGAGGCCCAAAGCATTAATATAGTCACTTATTAAGCGTTGGACTGCTCCATGTGGTTTAACACCTAATATTTCAAAAGTGTCCGTTACAGCCAAACTATTAGAGACACAGAGTTCATATTGTATATGCAGCGTTATACAGAGTCATAAGACATTACTTTAACCACATATTAAGCGTTGGACTGCCCCATGTGGTTGAACACCTAATATTCCAAAAGTGTCCGTTACAGCCAAACTATTAGAGGCACAAAGTTCATATCGAATATGCAGCGTTTTACAGAGTCATAAGACATTACTTTAACCACATATTAAGCGTTGGACTGCCCCATGTGGTTGAACACCTAATATTCCAAAAGTGTCCGTTACAGCCAAACTATTAGGGGCACAAAGTTCATATCGTATATGCAGCGTTTTAAAGAGGCCCAAAGCATTACTTTAACCACATATTAAGCGTTTGACTGCCCCATGTGGTTGAACACCTAATATTCCAAAAGTGTCCGTTACAGCCAAACTATTAGAGGCACAAATTTCATATCGAATATGCAGCGTTTTACAGAGGCCCAAAGCATTAATATAGTCAAATATTAAGCATTGGACTGCAATATGTGGCTGAACACCTAATATTCCAAAAGTGTCAGTTACAGAAAAACCATAAGAGGCACAGGGTTCATACTGTATATGTAGCGTTAAACAGAGTCCCAAAGCTTTACTTTAACCACATATTAAGCGTTGGACTGCCCCATGTGGTTGAACACCTAATATTCCAAAAGTGTCCGTTACAGCCAAACTATTAGAGGCACAAAGTTCATATCGAATATGCAGCGTTTTACAGAGGCCCAAAACATTAATATAGTCACTTATTAAGCGTTGGACTGCCCCATGTGGTTGAACACCTAATATTCCAAAAGTGTCCGTGATAGCCAAACTATTAGAGGCACAAAGTTCATATCGAATATGCAGCGTTTTACAGATGCCCAAAGCATTAATATAGTCACTTATTAAGCGTTGGACTGCCCCATGTGGTTGAACACCTAATATTCCAAAAATGTCCGTTACAGCCAAACTATAAGAATCACAGAGTTCATACTGTATATGCAGCGTTATACAGAGTCCCTAAGCATTAATATAATCACATGGTAAGCGTTGGACTGGAGCATGTGGTTGAACACCTCTTATTCCAAAAGTGTCCGTTACAGTCAAACTATTAGAGGCACAAAGTTCATATCGTATATGCAGCGTTATACAGAGGCCCAAAGCATTAATATAGTCACTTATTAAGCGTTGGACTGCCCCATGTGGTTGAACACATAATATTCCAAAAATGTCAGTTACAGCCAAACTATCAGAGGCACAGAGTTCATATCATATATGCAGCGTTATACAGAGGCCCAAAGCATTAATATAGTCACATATTAAGCGTTGGACTGCAGCATGTGGTTGAGCACCTCTTATTCCAAAAGTGTCCGTTACAGCCAAACTATTAGAGGCACAAAGTTCATATCGTATATGCAGCGTTATACAGAGGCCCAAAGCATTAATATAGTCACTTATTAAGCATTGGACTGCAACATGTGTTTGAACACATAATATTACAAAAGTGTCCGTTAAAGCCAAACTATTAGAGACACAGAGTTCATATTGTATATGCAGCGTTATACAGAGTCCCAAAGCATTACTTTAACCACATATTAAGCGTTGGACTGCCCCATGTGGTTGAACACCTAATATTCCAAAAGTGTCCGTGACAGCCAAACTATTAGAGGCACAAAGTTTATATCGTATATGCAGCGTTATACAGAGGCCCAAAGCATTAATATAATCACATATTAAGCGTTGAACTGCCACATGTGGTTGAACACCTAATATTCCAAAAGTGTCCGTTACAGCCAAACTATTAGAGGCACAAAGTTCATATCGAATATGCAGCGTTTTACAGAGGCCCAAAGCATTAATATAGTCACTTATTAAGCGTTGGACTGCCCCATGTGGTTGAACACCTAATATTCCAAAAATGTCCGTTACAGCCAAACTATAAGAATCACAGAGTTCATACTGTATATGCAGCGTTATACAGAGGCCCAAAGCATTAATATAATCACATATTAAGCGTTGAACTGCCACATGTGGTTGAACACCTAATATTCCAAAAGTGTCCGTTACAGCCAAACTATTAGAGGCACAAAGTTCATATCGAATATGCAGCGTTTTACAGAGTCCCTAAGCATTAATATAATCACATATTAAGCGTTGGACTGCAGCATGTGGTTGAAAACCTCTTATTCCAAAAGTGTCCGTTACAGCCAAACTATTAGAGGCACAAAGTTCATATCGAATATGCAGCGTTTTACAGAGGCCCAAAGCATTAATATAGTCACTTATTAAGCGTTGGACTGCCCCATGTGGTTGAACACCTAATATTCCAAAAATGTCCGTTACAGCCAAACTATTAGAGGCACAAAGTTCATATTGTATATGCAGCGTTTTACAGAGGCACAAAGCATTAATATAGTCACTTATTAAGCGTTGGACTGCCCCATGTGGTTAAACACCTAATATTCGAAAAATGTCCGTTACAGTCAAACTATTAGAGGCACAAAGTTCATATTGTATATGCAGCGTTATACAGAGGCCCAAAGCATTACTATAACCACATATTAAGCGATCGACAACCCCATGTTGTTGAACACCTAATTTTCGAAAAATGTCCGTTACAGCTAAACTATTTGAGGCACAAAGTTCATATCGAATATGCAGCGTTTTACAGAGGCCCAAAGCATTAATATAGTCACTTATTAAGCGTTGGACTGCCCCATGTGGTTGAACACCTAATATTCCAAAAATGTCCGTTACAGCCAAACTATTAGAGGCACAAAGTTCATACCGAATATGCAACGTTTTACAGAGGCACAAAGCATTAATATAGTCACTTATTAAGCGTTGGACTGCCCCATGTAGTTAAACACCTAATATTCCAAAAGTGTCAGTTACAGCCAAACCATAAGAGGCACAGGGTTCGTACTGTATATGTAGCGTTAAACAGAGTCCCAAAGCTTTACTTTAACCACATATTAAGCGTTTGACTGCCCCATGTGGTTGAACACCTAATATTCCAAAAGTGTCCGTTACAGCCAAACTATTAGAGGCACAAAGTTCATATCGAATATGCAGCGTTTTACAGAAGCCCAAAGCATTAATATAGTCACTTATTAAGCGTTGGACTGGCCCATGTGGTTGAACACCTAATATTCCAAAAGTGTCCGTTACAGCCAAACTATTAGAGACACAAAGTTCATATCGAATATGCAGCGTTTTACAGAGGCCCAAAGCATTAATATAGTCACTTATTAAGCGTTGGACTGCCCCATGTGGCTGAACACCTAATATTCCAAAACTGTCCGTTATAGCCAAACTATTAGAGGCACAGTGCTCATTTTGTATATGCAGCGTTATACAGAGTCCCAAAGCATTACTATAGTCAAATTTTAAACATTGGACTGCAACATGTGCTTGAACACATAATATTCCAAAAGTGTCAGTTACAGCCAAACTATTAGAGGCACAAAGTTCATTTCGAATATGCAGCGTTTTACAGAGGCCCAAAGCATTAATATAGTCACTTATTAAGCGTTGGACTGCCCCATGTTGTTGAACACCTAATATTCGAAAAATGTCCGTTACAGCTAAACTATTAGAGGCACAAAGTTCATATCGAATATGCAGCGTTTTACAGAGGCCCAAAGCATTAATATAGTCACTTATTAAGCGTTGGGCTGCCCCATGTGGTTGAACACCTAATATTCCAAAAATGTCCGTTACAGCAAACTATTAGAGGCACAAAGTTCATATTGTATATGCAGCGTTTTACAGAGGCACAAAGCATTAATATAGTCACTTATTAAGCGTTGGACTGCCCCATGTGGTTTAACACCTAATATTCGAAAAATGTCCGTTACAGCTAAACTATTAGAGGCACAAGGTTCATATCGAATATGCAACGTTTTACAGAGGCCCAAAGCATTAATATAGTCACTTATTAAGCGTTGGGCTGCCCCATGTGGTTGAACACCTAATATTCCAAAAATGTCCGTTACAGCCAAACTATTAGAGGGACAAAGTTCATATTGTATATGCAGCGTTTTACAGAGGCACAAAGCATTAATATAGTCACTTATTAAGCGTTGGACTGCCCCATGTGGTTAAACACCTAATACTCGAAAAATGTCCGTTACAGCTAAACTATTAGAGGCACAAGGTTCATATCGAATATGCAACGTTTTACAGAGGCACAAAGCATTAATATAGTCACTTATTAAGCGTTGGACTGCCCCATGTGGCTGAACACCTAATATTCCAAAACTGTCCGTTATAGCCAAACTATTAGAGGCACAGTGCTCATTTTGTATATGCAGCGTTATACAGAGTCCCAAAGCATTACTATAACCACATATTAAGCGATCGACAACCTCATGTTGTTGAACACCTTATATTCCAAAAATGTCAGTTACAGCCTAACTATAAAAGGCACAGAGTTCATACTGTATATGCAGCGTTATACAGAGTCCCAAAGCATTAATATAATCAAATATTAAGCATTGGACTGCAACATGTGTTTGAACACATAATATTCCAAAAATGTCAGTTATAGCTAAACTATCAGAGGCACAGAATTCATATCGTATATGCAGCGTTATACAGAGGCCCAAAGCATTAATATAGTCACATATTAAGAGTTGGTCTGCAGCATGTGGTTGATCACCTCTTATTCCAAAAGTGTCCGTTACAGCCAAACTATTAGAGACACAAAGTTCATATCGTATATGCAGCGTTATACAGAGGCCCAAAGCATTAATATAGTCACTTATTAAGCGTTGGACTGCCCCATGTGGTTGAACACCTAATATTCCAAAAATGTCAGTTACAGCCAAACTATCAGAGGCACAGAGTTCATATCGTATATGCAGCGTTATACAGAGGCCCAAAGCATTAATATAGTCACTTATTAAGCGTTGGACTGCTCCATGTGGTTTAACACCTAATATTCCAAAAGTGTCCGTTACAGCCAAACTATTAGAGACACAGAGTTCATATTGTATATGCAGCGTTATACAGAGTCATAAGACATTACTTTAACCACATATTAAGCGTTGGACTGCCCCATGTGGTTGAACACCTAATATTCCAAAAGTGTCCGTTACAGCCAAACTATTAGGGGCACAAAGTTCATATCGTATATGCAGCGTTTTAAAGAGGCCCAAAGCATTACTTTAACCACATATTAAGCGTTGGACTGCCCCATGTGGTTGAACACCTAATATTCCAAAAGTGTCCGTTACAGCCAAACTATTAGGGGCACAAAGTTCATATCGTATATGCAGCGTTTTAAAGAGGCCCAAAGCATTACTTTAACCACATATTAAGCGTTTGACTGCCCCATGTGGTTGAACACCTAATATTCCAAAAGTGTCCGTTACAGCCAAACTATTAGAGGCACAAATTTCATATCGAATATGCAGCGTTTTACAGAGGCCCAAAGCATTAATATAGTCAAATATTAAGCATTGGACTGCAATATGTGGCTGAACACCTAATATTCCAAAAGTGTCAGTTACAGAAAAACCATAAGAGGCACAGGGTTCATACTGTATATGTAGCGTTAAACAGAGTCCCAAAGCTTTACTTTAACCACATATTAAGCGTTGGACTGCCCCATGTGGTTGAACACCTAATATTCCAAAAGTGTCCGTTACAGCCAAACTATTAGAGGCACAAAGTTCATATCGAATATGCAGCGTTTTACAGAGGCCCAAAACATTAATATAGTCACTTATTAAGCGTTGGACTGCCCCATGTGGTTGAACACCTAATATTCCAAAAGTGTCCGTGATAGCCAAACTATTAGAGGCACAAAGTTCATATCGAATATGCAGCGTTTTACAGATGCCCAAAGCATTAATATAGTCACTTATTAAGCGTTGGACTGCCCCATGTGGTTGAACACCTAATATTCCAAAAATGTCCGTTACAGTTAAACTATAAGAATCACAGAGTTCATACTGTATATGCAGCGTTATACAGAGTCCCTAAGCATTAATATAATCACATGGTAAGCGTTGGACTGGAGCATGTGGTTGAACACCTCTTATTCCAAAAGTGTCCGTTACAGTCAAACTATTAGAGGCACAAAGTTCATATCGTATATGCAGCGTTATACAGAGGCCCAAAGCATTAATATAGTCACTTATTAAGCGTTGGACTGCCCCATGTGGTTGAACACATAATATTCCAAAAATGTCAGTTACAGCCAAACTATCAGAGGCACAGAGTTCATATCATATATGCAGCGTTATACAGAGGCCCAAAGCATTAATATAGTCACATATTAAGCGTTGGACTGCAGCATGTGGTTGAGCACCTCTTATTCCAAAAGTGTCCGTTACAGCCAAACTATTAGAGGCACAAAGTTCATATCGTATATGCAGCGTTATACAGAGGCCCAAAGCATTAATATAGTCACTTATTAAGCATTGGACTGCAACATGTGTTTGAACACATAATATTACAAAAGTGTCCGTTAAAGCCAAACTATTAGAGACACAGAGTTCATATTGTATATGCAGCGTTATACAGAGTCCCAAAGCATTACTTTAACCACATATTAAGCGTTGGACTGCCCCATGTGGTTGAACACCTAATATTCCAAAAGTGTCCGTGACAGCCAAACTATTAGAGGCACAAAGTTTATATCGTATATGCAGCGTTATACAGAGGCCCAAAGCATTAATATAATCACATATTAAGCGTTGAACTGCCACATGTGGTTGAACACCTAATATTCCAAAAGTGTCCGTTACAGCCAAACTATTAGAGGCACAAAGTTCATATCGAATATGCAGCGTTTTACAGAGGCCCAAAGCATTAATATAGTCACTTATTAAGCGTTGGACTGCCCCATGTGGTTGAACACCTAATATTCCAAAAATGTCCGTTACAGCCAAACTATAAGAATCACAGAGTTCATACTGTATATGCAGCGTTATACAGAGGCCCAAAGCATTAATATAATCACATATTAAGCGTTGAACTGCCACATGTGGTTGAACACCTAATATTCCAAAAGTGTCCGTTACAGCCAAACTATTAGAGGCACAAAGTTCATATCGAATATGCAGCGTTTTACAGAGTCCCTAAGCATTAATATAATCACATATTAAGCGTTGGACTGCAGCATGTGGTTGAAAACCTCTTATTCCAAAAGTGTCCGTTACAGCCAAACTATTAGAGGCACAAAGTTCATATCGAATATGCAGCGTTTTACAGAGGCCCAAAGCATTAATATAGTCACTTATTAAGCGTTGGACTGCCCCATGTGGTTGAACACCTAATATTCCAAAAATGTCCGTTACAGCCAAACTATTAGAGGCACAAAGTTCATATTGTATATGCAGCGTTTTACAGAGGCACAAAGCATTAATATAGTCACTTATTAAGCGTTGGACTGCCCCATGTGGTTAAACACCTAATATTCGAAAAATGTCCGTTACAGTCAAACTATTAGAGGCACAAAGTTCATATTGTATATGCAGCGTTATACAGAGGCCCAAAGCATTACTATAACCACATATTAAGCGATCGACAACCCCATGTTGTTGAACACCTAATTTTCGAAAAATGTCCGTTACAGCTAAACTATTTGAGGCACAAAGTTCATATCGAATATGCAGCGTTTTACAGAGGCCCAAAGCATTAATATAGTCACTTATTAAGCGTTGGACTGCCCCATGTGGTTGAACACCTAATATTCCAAAAATGTCCGTTACAGCCAAACTATTAGAGGCACAAAGTTCATACCGAATATGCAACGTTTTACAGAGGCACAAAGCATTAATATAGTCACTTATTAAGCGTTGGACTGCCCCATGTAGTTAAACACCTAATATTCCAAAAGTGTCAGTTACAGCCAAACCATAAGAGGCACAGGGTTCGTACTGTATATGTAGCGTTAAACAGAGTCCCAAAGCTTTACTTTAACCACATATTAAGCGTTTGACTGCCCCATGTGGTTGAACACCTAATATTCCAAAAGTGTCCGTTACAGCCAAACTATTAGAGGCACAAAGTTCATATCGAATATGCAGCGTTTTACAGAAGCCCAAAGCATTAATATAGTCACTTATTAAGCGTTGGACTGGCCCATGTGGTTGAACACCTAATATTCCAAAAGTGTCCGTTACAGCCAAACTATTAGAGACACAAAGTTCATATCGAATATGCAGCGTTTTACAGAGGCCCAAAGCATTAATATAGTCACTTATTAAGCGTTGGACTGCCCCATGTGGCTGAACACCTAATATTCCAAAACTGTCCGTTATAGCCAAACTATTAGAGGCACAGTGCTCATTTTGTATATGCAGCGTTATACAGAGTCCCAAAGCATTACTATAGTCAAATTTTAAACATTGGACTGCAACATGTGCTTGAACACATAATATTCCAAAAGTGTCAGTTACAGCCAAACTATTAGAGGCACAAAGTTCATTTCGAATATGCAGCGTTTTACAGAGGCCCAAAGCATTAATATAGTCACTTATTAAGCGTTGGACTGCCCCATGTTGTTGAACACCTAATATTCGAAAAATGTCCGTTACAGCTAAACTATTAGAGGCACAAAGTTCATATCGAATATGCAGCGTTTTACAGAGGCCCAAAGCATTAATATAGTCACTTATTAAGCGTTGGGCTGCCCCATGTGGTTGAACACCTAATATTCCAAAAATGTCCGTTACAGCAAACTATTAGAGGCACAAAGTTCATATTGTATATGCAGCGTTTTACAGAGGCACAAAGCATTAATATAGTCACTTATTAAGCGTTGGACTGCCCCATGTGGTTTAACACCTAATATTCGAAAAATGTCCGTTACAGCTAAACTATTAGAGGCACAAGGTTCATATCGAATATGCAACGTTTTACAGAGGCCCAAAGCATTAATATAGTCACTTATTAAGCGTTGGGCTGCCCCATGTGGTTGAACACCTAATATTCCAAAAATGTCCGTTACAGCCAAACTATTAGAGGGACAAAGTTCATATTGTATATGCAGCGTTTTACAGAGGCACAAAGCATTAATATAGTCACTTATTAAGCGTTGGACTGCCCCATGTGGTTAAACACCTAATACTCGAAAAATGTCCGTTACAGCTAAACTATTAGAGGCACAAGGTTCATATCGAATATGCAACGTTTTACAGAGGCACAAAGCATTAATATAGTCACTTATTAAGCGTTGGACTGCCCCATGTGGCTGAACACCTAATATTCCAAAACTGTCCGTTATAGCCAAACTATTAGAGGCACAGTGCTCATTTTGTATATGCAGCGTTATACAGAGTCCCAAAGCATTACTATAACCACATATTAAGCGATCGACAACCTCATGTTGTTGAACACCTTATATTCCAAAAATGTCAGTTACAGCCTAACTATAAAAGGCACAGAGTTCATACTGTATATGCAGCGTTATACAGAGTCCCAAAGCATTAATATAATCAAATATTAAGCATTGGACTGCAACATGTGTTTGAACACATAATATTCCAAAAATGTCAGTTATAGCTAAACTATCAGAGGCACAGAATTCATATCGTATATGCAGCGTTATACAGAGGCCCAAAGCATTAATATAGTCACATATTAAGAGTTGGTCTGCAGCATGTGGTTGATCACCTCTTATTCCAAAAGTGTCCGTTACAGCCAAACTATTAGAGACACAAAGTTCATATCGTATATGCAGCGTTATACAGAGGCCCAAAGCATTAATATAGTCACTTATTAAGCGTTGGACTGCCCCATGTGGTTGAACACCTAATATTCCAAAAATGTCAGTTACAGCCAAACTATCAGAGGCACAGAGTTCATATCGTATATGCAGCGTTATACAGAGGCCCAAAGCATTAATATAGTCACTTATTAAGCGTTGGACTGCTCCATGTGGTTTAACACCTAATATTCCAAAAGTGTCCGTTACAGCCAAACTATTAGAGACACAGAGTTCATATTGTATATGCAGCGTTATACAGAGTCATAAGACATTACTTTAACCACATATTAAGCGTTGGACTGCCCCATGTGGTTGAACACCTAATATTCCAAAAGTGTCCGTTACAGCCAAACTATTAGGGGCACAAAGTTCATATCGTATATGCAGCGTTTTAAAGAGGCCCAAAGCATTACTTTAACCACATATTAAGCGTTGGACTGCCCCATGTGGTTGAACACCTAATATTCCAAAAGTGTCCGTTACAGCCAAACTATTAGAGGCACAAAGTTCATATCGAATATGCAGCGTTTTACAGAGTCATAAGACATTACTTTAACCACATATTAAGCGTTGGACTGCCCCATGTGGTTGAACACCTAATATTCCAAAAGTGTCCGTTACAGCCAAACTATTAGGGGCACAAAGTTCATATCGTATATGCAGCGATTTAAAGAGGCCCAAAGCATTACTTTAACCACATATTAAGCGTTGGACTGCCCCATGTGGTTGAACACCTAATATTCCAAAAGTGTCCGTTACAGCCAAACTATTAGAGGCACAAAGTTCATATCGAATATGCAGCGTTTTACAGAGGCCCAAAGCATTAATATAGTCAAATATTAAGCATTGGACTGCAACATGTGGCTGAACACCTAATATTCCAAAAGTGTCAGTTACAGCCAAACCATAAGAGGCACAGGGTTCATACTGTATATGTAGCGTTAAACAGAGTCCCAAAGCTTTACTTTAACCACATATTAAGCGTTGGACTGCCCCATGTGGTTGAACACCTAATATTCCAAAAGTGTCCGTTACAGCCAAACTATTAGAGGCACAAAGTTCATATCGAATATGCAGCGTTTTACAGAGGCCCAAAACATTAATATAGTCACTTATTAAGCGTTGGACTGCCCCATGTGGTTGAACACCTAATATTCCAAAAATGTCAGTTACAGCCAAACCATAAGAGGCACAGGATTCATACTGTATATGCAGCGTTATACAGAGTCCCAAAGCATTACTTTAACCACATATTAAGCGTTGGACTGCCCCATGTGGTTGAACACCTAATATTCCAAAAGTGTCCGTGACAGCCAAACTATTAGAGGCACACAGTTTATATCGTATATGCAGCGTTATACAGAGGCCCAAAGCATTAATATAATCACATATTAAGCGTTGAACTGCCACATGTGGTTGAACACCTAATATTCCAAAAGTGTCCGTTACAGCCAAACTATTAGAGGCACAAAGTTCATATCGAATATGCAGCGTTTTACAGAGGCACAAAGCATTAATATAGTCACTTATTAAGCGTTGGACTGCCCCATGTGGTTGAACACCTAATATTCCAAAAATGTCCGTTACAGCCAAACTATTAGAGGCACAAAGTTCATACCGAATATGCAACGTTTTACAGAGGCACAAAGCATTAATATAGTCACTTATTAAGCGTTGGACTGCCCCATGTAGTTAAACACCTAATATTCCAAAAGTGTCAGTTACAGCCAAACCATAAGAGGCACAGGGTTCGTACTGTATATGTAGCGTTAAACAGAGTCCCAAAGCTTTACTTTAACCACATATTAAGCGTTTGACTGCCCCATGTGGTTGAACACCTAATATTCCAAAAGTGTCCGTTACAGCCAAACTATTAGAGGCACAAAGTTCATATCGAATATGCAGCGTTTTACAGAAGCCCAAAGCATTAATATAGTCACTTATTAAGCGTTGGACTGGCCCATGTGGTTGAACACCTAATATTCCAAAAGTGTCCGTTACAGCCAAACTATTAGAGACACAAAGTTCATATCGAATATGCAGCGTTTTACAGAGGCCCAAAGCATTAATATAGTCACTTATTAAGCGTTGGACTGCCCCATGTGGCTGAACACCTAATATTCCAAAACTGTCCGTTATAGCCAAACTATTAGAGGCACAGTGCTCATTTTGTATATGCAGCGTTATACAGAGTCCCAAAGCATTACTATAGTCAAATTTTAAACATTGGACTGCAACATGTGCTTGAACACATAATATTCCAAAAGTGTCAGTTACAGCCAAACTATTAGAGGCACAAAGTTCATTTCGAATATGCAGCGTTTTACAGAGGCCCAAAGCATTAATATAGTCACTTATTAAGCGTTGGACTGCCCCATGTTGTTGAACACCTAATATTCGAAAAATGTCCGTTACAGCTAAACTATTAGAGGCACAAAGTTCATATCGAATATGCAGCGTTTTACAGAGGCCCAAAGCATTAATATAGTCACTTATTAAGCGTTGGGCTGCCCCATGTGGTTGAACACCTAATATTCCAAAAATGTCCGTTACAGCAAACTATTAGAGGCACAAAGTTCATATTGTATATGCAGCGTTTTACAGAGGCACAAAGCATTAATATAGTCACTTATTAAGCGTTGGACTGCCCCATGTGGTTTAACACCTAATATTCGAAAAATGTCCGTTACAGCTAAACTATTAGAGGCACAAGGTTCATATCGAATATGCAACGTTTTACAGAGGCCCAAAGCATTAATATAGTCACTTATTAAGCGTTGGGCTGCCCCATGTGGTTGAACACCTAATATTCCAAAAATGTCCGTTACAGCCAAACTATTAGAGGGACAAAGTTCATATTGTATATGCAGCGTTTTACAGAGGCACAAAGCATTAATATAGTCACTTATTAAGCGTTGGACTGCCCCATGTGGTTAAACACCTAATACTCGAAAAATGTCCGTTACAGCTAAACTATTAGAGGCACAAGGTTCATATCGAATATGCAACGTTTTACAGAGGCACAAAGCATTAATATAGTCACTTATTAAGCGTTGGACTGCCCCATGTGGCTGAACACCTAATATTCCAAAACTGTCCGTTATAGCCAAACTATTAGAGGCACAGTGCTCATTTTGTATATGCAGCGTTATACAGAGTCCCAAAGCATTACTATAACCACATATTAAGCGATCGACAACCTCATGTTGTTGAACACCTTATATTCCAAAAATGTCAGTTACAGCCTAACTATAAAAGGCACAGAGTTCATACTGTATATGCAGCGTTATACAGAGTCCCAAAGCATTAATATAATCAAATATTAAGCATTGGACTGCAACATGTGTTTGAACACATAATATTCCAAAAATGTCAGTTATAGCTAAACTATCAGAGGCACAGAATTCATATCGTATATGCAGCGTTATACAGAGGCCCAAAGCATTAATATAGTCACATATTAAGAGTTGGTCTGCAGCATGTGGTTGATCACCTCTTATTCCAAAAGTGTCCGTTACAGCCAAACTATTAGAGACACAAAGTTCATATCGTATATGCAGCGTTATACAGAGGCCCAAAGCATTAATATAGTCACTTATTAAGCGTTGGACTGCCCCATGTGGTTGAACACCTAATATTCCAAAAATGTCAGTTACAGCCAAACTATCAGAGGCACAGAGTTCATATCGTATATGCAGCGTTATACAGAGGCCCAAAGCATTAATATAGTCACTTATTAAGCGTTGGACTGCTCCATGTGGTTTAACACCTAATATTCCAAAAGTGTCCGTTACAGCCAAACTATTAGAGACACAGAGTTCATATTGTATATGCAGCGTTATACAGAGTCATAAGACATTACTTTAACCACATATTAAGCGTTGGACTGCCCCATGTGGTTGAACACCTAATATTCCAAAAGTGTCCGTTACAGCCAAACTATTAGGGGCACAAAGTTCATATCGTATATGCAGCGTTTTAAAGAGGCATAAAGCATTACTTTAACCACATATTAAGCGTTGGACTGCCCCATGTGGTTGAACACCTAATATTCCAAAAGTGTCCGTTACAGCCAAACTATTAGAGGCACAAAGTTCATATCGAATATGCAGCGTTTTACAGAGTCATAAGACATTACTTTAACCACATATTAAGCGTTGGACTGCCCCATGTGGTTGAACACCTAATATTCCAAAAGTGTCCGTTACAGCCAAACTATTAGGGGCACAAAGTTCATATCGTATATGCAGCGATTTAAAGAGGCCCAAAGCATTACTTTAACCACATATTAAGCGTTGGACTGCCCCATGTGGTTGAACACCTAATATTCCAAAAGTGTCCGTTACAGCCAAACTATTAGAGGCACAAAGTTCATATCGAATATGCAGCGTTTTACAGAGGCCCAAAGCATTAATATAGTCAAATATTAAGCATTGGACTGCAACATGTGGCTGAACACCTAATATTCCAAAAGTGTCAGTTACAGCCAAACCATAAGAGGCACAGGGTTCATACTGTATATGTAGCGTTAAACAGAGTCCCAAAGCTTTACTTTAACCACATATTAAGCGTTGGACTGCCCCATGTGGTTGAACACCTAATATTCCAAAAGTGTCCGTTACAGCCAAACTATTAGAGGCACAAAGTTCATATCGAATATGCAGCGTTTTACAGAGGCCCAAAACATTAATATAGTCACTTATTAAGCGTTGGACTGCCCCATGTGGTTGAACACCTAATATTCCAAAAATGTCAGTTACAGCCAAACCATAAGAGGCACAGGATTCATACTGTATATGCAGCGTTATACAGAGTCCCAAAGCATTACTTTAACCACATATTAAGCGTTGGACTGCCCCATGTGGTTGAACACCTAATATTCCAAAAGTGTCCGTGACAGCCAAACTATTAGAGGCACACAGTTTATATCGTATATGCAGCGTTATACAGAGGCCCAAAGCATTAATATAATCACATATTAAGCGTTGAACTGCCACATGTGGTTGAACACCTAATATTCCAAAAGTGTCCGTTACAGCCAAACTATTAGAGGCACAAAGTTCATATCGAATATGCAGCGTTTTACAGAGGCCCAAAGCATTAATATAGTCACTTATTAAGCGTTGGACTGCCCCATGTGGTTGAACACCTAATATTCCAAAAATGTCCGTTACAGCCAAACTATAAGAATCACAGAGTTCATACTGTATATGCAGCGTTATACAGAGTCCCTAAGCATTAATATAATCACATAGTAAGCGTTGGACTGGAGCATGTGGTTGAACACCTCTTATTCCAAAAGTGTCCGTTACAGTCAAACTATTAGAGGCACAAAGTTCATATCGTATTTGCAGCGTTATACAGAGGCCCAAAGCATTAATATAGTCACTTATTAAGCGTTGGACTGCCCCATGTGGTTGAACACATAATATTCCAAAAATGTCAGTTACAGCCAAACTATCAGAGGCACAGAGTTCATATCATAAATGCAGCGTTATACAGAGGCCCAAAGCATTAATATAGTCACATATTAAGCGTTGGACTGCAGCATGTGGTTGAGCACCTCTTATTCCAAAAGTGTCCGTTACAGCCAAACTATTATAGGCACAAAGTTCATATCGTATATGCAGCGTTATACAGAGGCCCAAAGCATTAATATAGTCACTTATTAAGCATTGGACTGCAACATGTGTTTGAACACATAATATTACAAAAGTGTCCGTTAAAGCCAAACTATTAGAGACACAGAGTTCATATTGTATATGCAGCGTTATACAGAGTCCCAAAGCATTACTTTAACCACATATTAAGCGTTGGACTGCCCCATGTGGTTGAACACCTAATATTCCAAAAGTGTCCGTGACAGCCAAACTATTAGAGGCACAAAGTTTATATCGTATATGCAGCGTTATACAGAGGCCCAAAGCATTAATATAATCACATATTAAGCGTTGAACTGCCACATGTGGTTGAACACCTAATATTCCAAAAGTGTCCGTTACAGCCAAACTATTAGGGGCACAAAGTTCATATCGTATATGCAGCGTTTTAAAGAGGCCCAAAGCATTACTTTAACCACATATTAAGCGTTGGACTGCCCCATGTGGTTGAACACCTAATATTCCAAAAGTGTCCGTTACAGCCAAACTATTAGAGGCACAAAGTTCATATCGAATATGCAGCGTTTTACTGAGTCATAAGACATTACTTTAACCACATATTAAGCGTTGGACTGCCCCATGTGGTTGAACACCTAATATTCCAAAAGTGTCCGTTACAGCCAAACTATTAGGGGCACAAAGTTCATATCGTATATGCAGCGTTTTAAAGAGGCCCAAAGCATTACTTTAACCACATATTAAGCGTTGGACTGCCCCATGTGGTTGAACACCTAATATTCCAAAAGTGTCCATTACAGCCAAACTATTAGAGGCACAAAGTTCATATCGAATATGCAGCGTTTTACAGAGTCATAAGACATTACTTTAACCACATATTAAGCGTTGGACTGCCCCATGTGGTTGAACACCTAATATTCCAAAAGTGTCCGTTACAGCCAAACTATTAGGGGCACAAAGTTCATATCGTATATGCAGCGTTTTAAAGAGGCCCAAAGCATTACTTTAACCACATATTAAGCGTTGGACTGCCCCATGTGGTTGAACATCTAATATTCCAAAAGTGTCCGTTACAGCCAAACTATTAGAGGCACAAAGTTCATATCGAATATGCAGCGTTTTACAGAGGCCCAAAGCATTAATATAGTCAAATATTAAGCATTGGACTGCAACATGTGGCTGAACACCTAATATTCCAAAAGTGTCAGTTACAGCCAAACCATAAGAGGCACAGGGTTCATACTGTATATGTAGCGTTAAACAGAGTCCCAAAGCTTTACTTTAACCACATATTAAGCGTTGGACTGCCCCATGTGGTTGAACACCTAATATTCCAAAAGTGTCCGTTACAGCCAAACTATTAGAGGCACAAAGTTCATATCGAATATGCAGCGTTTTACAGAGGCCCAAAACATTAATATAGTCACTTATTAAGCGTTGGACTGCCCCATGTGGTTGAACACCTAATATTCCAAAAATGTCAGTTACAGCCAAACCATAAGAGGCACAGGGTTCATACTGTATATGCAGCGTTATACAGAGTCCCAAAGCATTACTTTAACCACATATTAAGCGTTGGACTGCCCCATGTGGTTGAACACCTAATATTCCAAAAATGTCAGTTACAGCCAAACTATCAGAGGCACAGAGTTCATATCATATATGCAGCGTTATACAGAGGCCCAAAGCATTAATATAGTCACATATTAAGCGTTGGACTGCAGCATGTGGTTGAGCACCTCTTATTCCAAAAGTGTCCGTTACAGCCAAACTATTAGAGGCACAAAGTTCATATCGTATATGCAGCGTTTAACAGAGGCCCAAAGCATTAATTTAGTCACTTATTAAGCGTTGGACTGCCCCATGTGGTTGAACACCTAATATTCCAAAAATGTCCGTTACAGCCAAACTATAAGAATCACAGAGTTCATACTGTATATGCAGCGTTATACAGAGGCCCAAAGCATTAATATAATCACATATTAAGCGTTGAACTGCCACATGTGGTTGAACACCTAATATTCCAAAAGTGTCCGTTACAGCCAAACTATTAGAGGCACAAAGTTCATATCGAATATGCAGCGTTTTACAGAGTCCCTAAGCAATAATATAATCACATATTAAGCGTTGGACTGCAGCATGTGGTTGAAAACCTCTTATTCCAAAAGTGTCCGTTACAGCCAAACTATTAGAGGCACAAAGTTCATATCGAATATGCAGCGTTTTACAGAGGCCCAAAGCATTAATATAGTCACTTATTAAGCGTTGGACTGCCCCATGTGGTTGAACACCTAATATTCCAAAAATGTCCGTTACAGCCAAACTATTAGAGGCACAAAGTTCATATTGTATATGCAGCGTTTTACAGAGGCACAAAGCATTAATATAGTCACTTATTAAGCGTTGGACTGCCCCATGTGGTTAAACACCTAATATTCGAAAAATGTCCGTTACAGTCAAACTATTAGAGGCACAAAGTTCATATTGTATATGCAGCGTTATACAGAGGCCCAAAGCATTACTATAACCACATATTAAGCGATCGACAACCCCATGTTGTTGAACACCTAATTTTCGAAAAATGTCCGTTACAGCTAAACTATTTGAGGCACAAAGTTCATATCGAATATGCAGCGTTTTACAGAGGCCCAAAGCATTAATATAGTCACTTATTAAGCGTTGGACTGCCCCATGTGGTTGAACACCTAATATTCCAAAAATGTCCGTTACAGCCAAACTATTAGAGGCACAAAGTTCATACCGAATATGCAACGTTTTACAGAGGCACAAAGCATTAATATAGTCACTTATTAAGCGTTGGACTGCCCCATGTAGTTAAACACCTAATATTCCAAAAGTGTCAGTTACAGCCAAACCATAAGAGGCACAGGGTTCATACTGTATATGTAGCGTTAAACAGAGTCCCAAAGCTTTACTTTAACCACATATTAAGCGTTTGACTGCCCCATGTGGTTGAACACCTAATATTCCAAAAGTGTCCGTTACAGCCAAACTATTAGAGGCACAAAGTTCATATCGAATATGCAGCGTTTTACAGAGGCCCAAAGCATTAATATAGTCACTTATTAAGCGTTGGACTGCCCCATGTGGTTGAACACCTAATATTTTAAAAGTGTCCGTTACAGCCAAACTATTAGAGGCACAAAGTTCATATCGAATATGCAGCGTTTTACAGAGGCCCAAAGCATTAATATAGTCACTTATTAAGCGTTGGACTGCAGCATGTGGTTGATCACCTCTTATTCCAAAAGTGTCCGTTACAGCCAAACTATTAGAGGCACAAAGTTCATATCGAATATGCAGCGTTTTACAGAGGCCCAAAACATTAATATAGTCACTTATTAAGCGTTGGACTGCCCCATGTGGTTGAACACCTAATATTCCAAAAATGTCAGTTACAGCCAAACCATAAGAGGCACAGGGTTCATACTGTATATGCAGCGTTATACAAAGTCCCAAAGCATTACTTTAACCACATATTAAGCGTTGGACTGCCCCATGTGGTTGAACACCTAATATTCCAAAAGTGTCCGTGACAGCCAAACTATTAGAGGCACAAAGTTTATATCGTATATGCAGCGTTATACAGAGGCCCAAAGCATTAATATAATCACATATTAAGCGTTGATTTGCCACATGTGGTTGAACACCTAATATTCCAAAAGTGTCCGTTACAGCCAAACTATTAGAGGCACATAGTTCATATCGAATATGCAGCGTTTAACAGAGGCCCAAAGCATTAATATAGTCACTTATTAAGCGTTGGACTGCCCCATGTGGTTGAACACCTAATATTCCAAAAATGTCCGTTACAGCCAAACTATAAGAATCACAGAGTTCATACTGTATATGCAGCGTTATACAGAGGCCCAAAGCATTAATATAATCACATATTAAGCGTTGAACTGCCACATGTGGTTGAACACCTAATATTCCAAAAGTGTCCGTTACAGCCAAACTATTAGAGGCACAAAGTTCATATCGAATATGCAGCGTTTTACAGAGTCCCTAAGCATTAATATAATCACATATTAAGCGTTGGACTGCAGCATGTGGTTGAAAACCTCTTATTCCAAAAGTGTCCGTTACAGCCAAACTATTAGAGGCACAAAGTTCATATCGAATATGCAGCGTTTTACAGAGGCCCAAAGCATTAATATAGTCACTTATTAAGCGTTGGACTGCCCCATGTGGTTGAACACCTAATATTAGAAAAATGTCCGTTACAGCCAAACTATTAGAGGCACAAAGTTCATATTGTATATGCAGCGTTTTACAGAGGCACAAAGCATTAATATAGTCACTTATTAAGCGTTGGACTGCCCCATGTGGTTAAACACCTAATATTCGAAAAATGTCCGTTACAGTCAAACTATTAGAGGCACAAAGTTCATATTGTATATGCAGCGTTATACAGAGGCCCAAAGCATTACTATAACCACATATTAAGCGATCGACAACCCCATGTTGTTGAACACCTAATTTTCGAAAAAAGTCCGTTACAGCTAAACTATTTGAGGCACAAAGTTCATATCGAATATGCAGCGTTTTACAGAGGCCCAAAGCATTAATATAGTCACTTATTAAGCGTTGGACTGCCCCATGTGGTTGAACACCTAATATTCCAAAAATGTCCGTTACAGCCAAACTATTAGAGGCACAAAGTTCATACCGAATATGCAACGTTTTACAGAGGCACAAAGCATTAATATAGTCACTTATTAAGCGTTGGACTGCCCCATGTAGTTAAACACCTAATATTCCAAAAGTGTCAGTTACAGCCAAACCATAAGAGGCACAGGGTTCATACTGTATATGTAGCGTTAAACAGAGTCCCAAAGCTTTACTTTAACCACATATTAAGCGTTTGACTGCCCCATGTGGTTGAACACCTAATATTCCAAAAGTGTCCGTTACAGCCAAACTATTAGAGGCACAAAGTTCATATCGAATATGCAGCGTTTTACAGAGGCCCAAAGCATTAATATAGTCACTTATTAAGCGTTGGACTGCCCCATGTGGTTGAACACCTAATATTTTAAAAGTGTCCGTTACAGCCAAACTATTAGAGGCACAAAGTTCATATCGAATATGCAGCGTTTTACAGAGGCCCAAAGCATTAATATAGTCACTTATTAAGCGTTGGACTGCAGCATGTGGTTGATCACCTCTTATTCCAAAAGTGTCCGTTACAGCCAAACTATTAGAGGCACAAAGTTCATATCGAATATGCAGCGTTTTACAGAGGCCCAAAACATTAATATAGTCACTTATTAAGCGTTGGACTGCCCCATGTGGTTGAACACCTAATATTCCAAAAATGTCAGTTACAGCCAAACCATAAGAGGCACAGGGTTCATACTGTATATGCAGCGTTATACAAAGTCCCAAAGCATTACTTTAACCACATATTAAGCGTTGGACTGCCCCATGTGGTTGAACACCTAATATTCCAAAAGTGTCCGTGACAGCCAAACTATTAGAGGCACAAAGTTTATATCGTATATGCAGCGTTATACAGAGGCCCAAAGCATTAATATAATCACATATTAAGCGTTGATTTGCCACATGTGGTTGAACACCTAATATTCCAGAAGTGTCCGTTACAGCCAAACTATTAGAGGCACAAAGTTCATATCGAATATGCAGCGTTTAACAGAGGCCCAAAGCATTAATATAGTCACTTATTAAGCGTTGGACTGCCCCATGTGGTTGAACACCTAATATTCCAAAAATGTCCGTTACAGCCAAACTATAAGAATCACAGAGTTCATACTGTATATGCAGCGTTATACAGAGGCCCAAAGCATTAATATAATCACATATTAAGCGTTGAACTGCCACATGTGGTTGAACACCTAATATTCCAAAAGTGTCCGTTACAGCCAAACTATTAGGGGCACAAAGTTCATATCGTATATGCAGCGTTTTAAAGAGGCCCAAAGCATTACTTTAACCACATATTAAGCGTTGGACTGCCCCATGTGGTTAAACACCTAATATTCGAAAAATGTCCGTTACAGTCAAACTATTAGAGGCACAAAGTTCATATCGAATATGCAGCGTTTTACAGAGGCCCAAAGCATTAATATAGTCACTTATTAAGCGTTGGACTGCCCCATGTGGTTGAACACCTAATATTTTAAAAGTGTCCGTTACAGCCAAACTATTAGAGGCACAAAGTTCATATCGAATATGCAGCGTTTTACAGAGGCCCAAAGCATTAATATAGTCACTTATTAAGCGTTGGACTGCAGCATGTGGTTGATCACCTCTTATTCCAAAAGTGTCCGTTACAGCCAAACTATTAGAGGCACAAAGTTCATATCGAATATGCAGCGTTTTACAGAGGCCCAAAACATTAATATAGTCACTTATTAAGCGTTGGACTGCCCCATGTGGTTGAACACCTAATATTCCAAAAATGTCAGTTACAGCCAAACCATAAGAGGCACAGGGTTCATACTGTATATGCAGCGTTATACAAAGTCCCAAAGCATTACTTTAACCACATATTAAGCGTTGGACTGCCCCATGTGGTTGAACACCTAATATTCCAAAAGTGTCCGTGACAGCCAAACTATTAGAGGCACAAAGTTTATATCGTATATGCAGCGTTATACAGAGGCCCAAAGCATTAATATAATCACATATTAAGCGTTGATTTGCCACATGTGGTTGAACACCTAATATTCCAAAAGTGTCCGTTACAGCCAAACTATTAGAGGCACATAGTTCATATCGAATATGCAGCGTTTAACAGAGGCCCAAAGCATTAATATAGTCACTTATTAAGCGTTGGACTGCCCCATGTGGTTGAACACCTAATATTCCAAAAATGTCCGTTACAGCCAAACTATAAGAATCACAGAGTTCATACTGTATATGCAGCGTTATACAGAGGCCCAAAGCATTAATATAATCACATATTAAGCGTTGAACTGCCACATGTGGTTGAACACCTAATATTCCAAAAGTGTCCGTTACAGCCAAACTATTAGAGGCACAAAGTTCATATCGAATATGCAGCGTTTTACAGAGTCCCTAAGCATTAATATAATCACATATTAAGCGTTGGACTGCAGCATGTGGTTGAAAACCTCTTATTCCAAAAGTGTCCGTTACAGCCAAACTATTAGAGGCACAAAGTTCATATCGAATATGCAGCGTTTTACAGAGGCCCAAAGCATTAATATAGTCACTTATTAAGCGTTGGACTGCCCCATGTGGTTGAACACCTAATATTAGAAAAATGTCCGTTACAGCCAAACTATTAGAGGCACAAAGTTCATATTGTATATGCAGCGTTTTACAGAGGCACAAAGCATTAATATAGTCACTTATTAAGCGTTGGACTGCCCCATGTGGTTAAACACCTAATATTCGAAAAATGTCCGTTACAGTCAAACTATTAGAGGCACAAAGTTCATATTGTATATGCAGCGTTATACAGAGGCCCAAAGCATTACTATAACCACATATTAAGCGATCGACAACCCCATGTTGTTGAACACCTAATTTTCGAAAAAAGTCCGTTACAGCTAAACTATTTGAGGCACAAAGTTCATATCGAATATGCAGCGTTTTACAGAGGCCCAAAGCATTAATATAGTCACTTATTAAGCGTTGGACTGCCCCATGTGGTTGAACACCTAATATTCCAAAAATGTCCGTTACAGCCAAACTATTAGAGGCACAAAGTTCATACCGAATATGCAACGTTTTACAGAGGCACAAAGCATTAATATAGTCACTTATTAAGCGTTGGACTGCCCCATGTAGTTAAACACCTAATATTCCAAAAGTGTCAGTTACAGCCAAACCATAAGAGGCACAGGGTTCATACTGTATATGTAGCGTTAAACAGAGTCCCAAAGCTTTACTTTAACCACATATTAAGCGTTTGACTGCCCCATGTGGTTGAACACCTAATATTCCAAAAGTGTCCGTTACAGCCAAACTATTAGAGGCACAAAGTTCATATCGAATATGCAGCGTTTTACAGAGGCCCAAAGCATTAATATAGTCACTTATTAAGCGTTGGACTGCCCCATGTGGTTGAACACCTAATATTTTAAAAGTGTCCGTTACAGCCAAACTATTAGAGGCACAAAGTTCATATCGAATATGCAGCGTTTTACAGAGGCCCAAAGCATTAATATAGTCACTTATTAAGCGTTGGACTGCAGCATGTGGTTGATCACCTCTTATTCCAAAAGTGTCCGTTACAGCCAAACTATTAGAGGCACAAAGTTCATATCGAATATGCAGCGTTTTACAGAGGCCCAAAACATTAATATAGTCACTTATTAAGCGTTGGACTGCCCCATGTGGTTGAACACCTAATATTCCAAAAATGTCAGTTACAGCCAAACCATAAGAGGCACAGGGTTCATACTGTATATGCAGCGTTATACAAAGTCCCAAAGCATTACTTTAACCACATATTAAGCGTTGGACTGCCCCATGTGGTTGAACACCTAATATTCCAAAAGTGTCCGTGACAGCCAAACTATTAGAGGCACAAAGTTTATATCGTATATGCAGCGTTATACAGAGGCCCAAAGCATTAATATAATCACATATTAAGCGTTGATTTGCCACATGTGGTTGAACACCTAATATTCCAGAAGTGTCCGTTACAGCCAAACTATTAGAGGCACAAAGTTCATATCGAATATGCAGCGTTTAACAGAGGCCCAAAGCATTAATATAGTCACTTATTAAGCGTTGGACTGCCCCATGTGGTTGAACACCTAATATTCCAAAAATGTCCGTTACAGCCAAACTATAAGAATCACAGAGTTCATACTGTATATGCAGCGTTATACAGAGGCCCAAAGCATTAATATAATCACATATTAAGCGTTGAACTGCCACATGTGGTTGAACACCTAATATTCCAAAAGTGTCCGTTACAGCCAAACTATTAGGGGCACAAAGTTCATATCGTATATGCAGCGTTTTAAAGAGGCCCAAAGCATTACTTTAACCACATATTAAGCGTTGGACTGCCCCATGTGGTTGAACACCTAATATTCCAAAAGTGTCCGTTACAGCCAAACTATTAGAGGCACAAAGTTCATATCGAATATGCAGCGTTTTACCGAGTCATAAGACATTACTTTAACCACATATTAAGCGTTGGACTGCCCCATGTGGTTGAACACCTAATATTCCAAAAGTGTCCGTTACAGCCAAACAATTAGGGGCACAAAGTTCATATCGTATATGCAGCGTTTTAAAGAGGCCCAAAGCATTACTTTAACCACATATTAAGCGTTGGACTGCCCCATGTGGTTGAACACCTAATATTCCAAAAGTGTCCATTACAGCCAAACTATTAGAGGCACAAAGTTCATATCGAATATGCAGCGTTTTACAGAGTCATAAGACATTACTTTAACCACATATTAAGCGTTGGACTGCCCCATGTGGTTGAACACCTAATATTCCAAAAGTGTCCGTTACAGCCAAACTATTAGGGGCACAAAGTTCATATCGTATATGCAGCGTTTTAAAGAGGCCCAAAGCATTACTTTAACCACATATTAAGCGTTGGACTGCCCCATGTGGTTGAACACCTAATATTCCAAAAGTGTCCGTTACAGCCAAACTATTAGAGGCACAAAGTTCATATCGAATATGCAGCGTTTTACAGAGGCCCAAAGCATTAATATAGTCAAATATTAAGCATTGGACTGCAACATGTGGCTGAACACCTAATATTCCAAAAGTGTCAGTTACAGCCAAACCATAAGAGGCACAGGGTTCATACTGTATATGTAGCGTTAAACAGAGTCCCAAAGCTTTACTTTAACCACATATTAAGCGTTGGACTGCCCCATGTGGTTGAACACCTAATATTCCAAAAGTGTCCGTTACAGCCAAACTATTAGAGGCACAAAGTTCATATCGAATATGCAGCGTTTTACAGAGGCCCAAAACATTAATATAGTCACTTATTAAGCGTTGGACTGCCCCATGTGGTTGAACACCTAATATTCCAAAAATGTCAGTTACAGCCAAACCATAAGAGGCACAGGGTTCATACTGTATATGCAGCGTTATACAGAGTCCCAAAGCATTACTTTAACCACATATTAAGCGTTGGACTGCCCCATGTGGTTGAACACCTAATACTCCAAAAGTGTCCGTGACAGCCAAACTATTAGAGGCACAAAGTTCATATCGTATATGCAGCGTTATACAGAGGCCCAAAGCTTTAATATAGTCACTTATTAAGCGTTGGACTGCCCCATGTGGTTGAACACATAATATTCCAAAAATGTCAGTTACAGCCAAACTATCAGAGGCACAGAGTTCATATCATATATGCAGCGTTATACAGAGGCCCAAAGCATTAATATAGTCACATATTAAGCGTTGGACTGCAGCATGTGGTTGAGCACCTCTTATTCCAAAAGTGTCCGTTACAGCCAAACTATTAGAGGCACAAAGTTCATATCGTATATGCAGCGTTATACAGAGGCCCAAAGCATTAATATAGTCACTTATTAAGCATTGGACTGCAACATGTGTTTGAACACATAATATTACAAAAGTGTCCGTTAAAGCCAAACTATTAGAGACACAGAGTTCATATTGTATATGCAGCGTTATACAGAGTCCCAAAGCATTACTTTAACCACATATTAAGCGTTGGACTGCCCCATGTGGTTGAACACCTAATATTCCAAAAGTGTCCGTGACAGCCAAACTATTAGAGGCACAAAGTTTATATCGTATATGCAGCGTTATACAGAGGCCCAAAGCATTAATATAATCACATATTAAGCGTTGATTTGCCACATGTGGTTGAACACCTAATATTCCAAAAGTGTCCGTTACAGCCAAACTATTAGAGGCACAAAGTTCATATCGAATATGCAGCGTTTAACAGAGGCCCAAAGCATTAATTTAGTCACTTATTAAGCGTTGGACTGCCCCATGTGGTTGAACACCTAATATTCCAAAAATGTCCGTTACAGCCAAACTATAAGAATCACAGAGTTCATACTGTATATGCAGCGTTATACAGAGGCCCAAAGCATTAATATAATCACATATTAAGCGTTGAACTGCCACATGTGGTTGAACACCTAATATTCCAAAAGTGTCCGTTACAGCCAAACTATTAGAGGCACAAAGTTCATATCGAATATGCAGCGTTTTACAGAGTCCCTAAGCATTAATATAATCACATATTAAGCGTTGGACTGCAGCATGTGGTTGAAAACCTCTTATTCCAAAAGTGTCCGTTACAGCCAAACTATTAGAGGCACAAAGTTCATATCGAATATGCAGCGTTTTACAGAGGCCCAAAGCATTAATATAGTCACTTATTAAGCGTTGGACTGCCCCATGTGGTTGAACACCTAATATTCCAAAAATGTCCGTTACAGCCAAACTATTAGAGGCACAAAGTTCATATTGTATATGCAGCGTTTTACAGAGGCACAAAGCATTAATATAGTCACTTATTAAGCGTTGGACTGCCCCATGTGGTTAAACACCTAATATTCGAAAAATGTCCGTTACAGTCAAACTATTAGAGGCACAAAGTTCATATTGTATATGCAGCGTTATACAGAGGCCCAAAGCATTACTATAACCACATATTAAGCGATCGACAACCCCATGTTGTTGAACACCTAATTTTCGAAAAATGTCCGTTACAGCTAAACTATTTGAGGCACAAAGTTCATATCGAATATGCAGCGTTTTACAGAGGCCCAAAGCATTAATATAGTCACTTATTAAGCGTTGGACTGCCCCATGTGGTTGAACACCTAATATTCCAAAAATGTCCGTTACAGCCAAACTATTAGAGGCACAAAGTTCATACCGAATATGCAACGTTTTACAGAGGCACAAAGCATTAATATAGTCACTTATTAAGCGTTGGACTGCCCCATGTAGTTAAACACCTAATATTCCAAAAGTGTCAGTTACAGCCAAACCATAAGAGGCACAGGGTTCATACTGTATATGTAGCGTTAAACAGAGTCCCAAAGCTTTACTTTAACCACATATTAAGCGTTTGACTGCCCCATGTGGTTGAACACCTAATATTCCAAAAGTGTCCGTTACAGCCAAACTATTAGAGGCACAAAGTTCATATCGAATATGCAGCGTTTTACAGAGGCCCAAAGCATTAATATAGTCACTTATTAAGCGTTGGACTGCCCCATGTGGTTGAACACCTAATATTTTAAAAGTGTCCGTTACAGCCAAACTATTAGAGGCACAAAGTTCATATCGAATATGCAGCGTTTTACAGAGGCCCAAAGCATTAATATAGTCACTTATTAAGCGTTGGACTGCAGCATGTGGTTGATCACCTCTTATTCCAAAAGTGTCCGTTACAGCCAAACTATTAGAGGCACAAAGTTCATATCGAATATGCAGCGTTTTACAGAGGCCCAAAACATTAATATAGTCACTTATTAAGCGTTGGACTGCCCCATGTGGTTGAACACCTAATATTCCAAAAATGTCAGTTACAGCCAAACCATAAGAGGCACAGGGTTCATACTGTATATGCAGCGTTATACAAAGTCCCAAAGCATTACTTTAACCACATATTAAGCGTTGGACTGCCCCATGTGGTTGAACACCTAATATTCCAAAAGTGTCCGTGACAGCCAAACTATTAGAGGCACAAAGTTTATATCGTATATGCAGCGTTATACAGAGGCCCAAAGCATTAATATAATCACATATTAAGCGTTGATTTGCCACATGTGGTTGAACACCTAATATTCCAGAAGTGTCCGTTACAGCCAAACTATTAGAGGCACAAAGTTCATATCGAATATGCAGCGTTTAACAGAGGCCCAAAGCATTAATATAGTCACTTATTAAGCGTTGGACTGCCCCATGTGGTTGAACACCTAATATTCCAAAAATGTCCGTTACAGCCAAACTATAAGAATCACAGAGTTCATACTGTATATGCAGCGTTATACAGAGGCCCAAAGCATTAATATAATCACATATTAAGCGTTGAACTGCCACATGTGGTTGAACACCTAATATTCCAAAAGTGTCCGTTACAGCCAAACTATTAGAGGCACAAAGTTCATATCGAATATGCAGCGTTTTACAGAGTCCCTAAGCATTAATATAATCACATATTAAGCGTTGGACTGCAGCATGTGGTTGAAAACCTCTTATTCCAAAAGTGTCCGTTACAGCCAAACTATTAGAGGCACAAAGTTCATATCGAATATGCAGCGTTTTACAGAGGCCCAAAGCATTAATATAGTCACTTATTAAGCGTTGGACTGCCCCATGTGGTTGAACACCTAATATTCCAAAAATGTCCGTTACAGCCAAACTATTAGAGGCACAAAGTTCATATTGTATATGCAGCGTTTTACAGAGGCACAAAGCATTAATATAGTCACTTATTAAGCGTTGGACTGCCCCATGTGGTTAAACACCTAATATTCGAAAAATGTCCGTTACAGTCAAACTATTAGAGGCACAAAGTTCATATTGTATATGCAGCGTTATACAGAGGCCCAAAGCATTACTATAACCACATATTAAGCGATCGACAACCCCATGTTGTTGAACACCTAATTTTCGAAAAATGTCCGTTACAGCTAAACTATTTGAGGCACAAAGTTCATATCGAATATGCAGCGTTTTACAGAGGCCCAAAGCATTAATATAGTCACTTATTAAGCGTTGGACTGCCCCATGTGGTTGAACACCTAATATTCCAAAAATGTCCGTTACAGCCAAACTATTAGAGGCACAAAGTTCATACCGAATATGCAACGTTTTACAGAGGCACAAAGCATTAATATAGTCACTTATTAAGCGTTGGACTGCCCCATGTAGTTAAACACCTAATATTCCAAAAGTGTCAGTTACAGCCAAACCATAAGAGGCACAGGGTTCATACTGTATATGTAGCGTTAAACAGAGTCCCAAAGCTTTACTTTAACCACATATTAAGCGTTTGACTGCCCCATGTGGTTGAACACCTAATATTCCAAAAGTGTCCGTTACAGCCAAACTATTAGAGGCACAAAGTTCATATCGAATATGCAGCGTTTTACAGAGGCCCAAAGCATTAATATAGTCACTTATTAAGCGTTGGACTGCCCCATGTGGTTGAACACCTAATATTTTAAAAGTGTCCGTTACAGCCAAACTATTAGAGGCACAAAGTTCATATCGAATATGCAGCGTTTTACAGAGGCCCAAAGCATTAATATAGTCACTTATTAAGCGTTGGACTGCAGCATGTGGTTGATCACCTCTTATTCCAAAAGTGTCCGTTACAGCCAAACTATTAGAGGCACAAAGTTCATATCGTATATGCAGCGTTATACAGAGGCCCAAAGCATTAATATAGTCACTTATTAAGCGTTGGACTGCCCCATGTGGTTGAACACCTAATATTCCAAAAATGTCAGTTACAGCCAAACCATAAGAGGCACAGGGTTCATACTGTATATGCAGCGTTATACAAAGTCCCAAAGCATTACTTTAACCACATATTAAGCGTTGGACTGCCCCATGTGGTTGAACACCTAATATTCCAAAAGTGTCCGTGACAGCCAAACTATTAGAGGCACAAAGTTTATATCGTATATGCAGCGTTATACAGAGGCCCAAAGCATTAATATAGTCACTTATTAAGCGTTGGACTGCCCCATGTGGTTGAACACCTAATATTCCAAAAATGTCCGTTACAGCCAAACTATAAGAATCACAGAGTTCATACTGTATATGCAGCGTTATACAGAGGCCCAAAGCATTAATATAATCACATATTAAGCGTTGAACTGCCACATTTGGTTGAACACCTAATATTCCAAAAGTGTCCGTTACAGCCAAACTATTAGAGGCACAAAGTTCATATCGAATATGCAGCGTTTTACAGAGTCCCTAAGCATTAATATAATCACATATTAAGCGTTGGACTGCAGCATGTGGTTGAAAACCTCTTATTCCAAAAGTGTCCGTTACAGCCAAACTATTAGAGGCACAAAGTTCATATCGAATATGCAGCGTTTTACAGAGGCCCAAAGCATTAATATAGTCACTTATTAAGCGTTGGACTGCCCCATGTGGTTGAACACCTAATATTCCAAAAATGTCCGTTACAGCCAAACTATTAGAGGCACAAAGTTCATATTGTATATGCAGCGTTTTACAGAGGCAGAACACCTAATATTCCAAAAGTGTCCGTTACAGCCAAACTATTAGGGGCACAAATTTCATATCGTATATGCAGCGTTTTACAGAGGCCCAAAGCATTACTTTAACCACATATTAAGCGTTGGACTACCCCATGTGGTTGAACACCTAATATTCCAAAAGTGTCCGTTACAGCCAAACTATTAGAGGCACAAAGTTCATATCGAATATGCAGCGTTTTACAGAGGCCCAAAGCATTAATATAGTCACTTATTAAGCGTTGGACTGCCCCATGTGGTTAAACACCTAATATTCGAAGCTTTTAATTAGTCGACACACCCGATTAGTTCCATCGTTATAACCCTGCGGTTGCTTCATGTAGATTTCCTCCTCGATGACACCGTGTAGGAAGGCTGTTTTCACATCAAATTGTCGCACTGACAGTTGTTCAGTCACAACTAAACCTAAAACAATACGAATTGTTTCAAAACGCACTACAGGACTGAATGTTTCTTCAAAGTCTTCACCCGGTTTTTGCCAAAAACCACGCACTACTAAACGCGCTTTATACCTTTTATTTTCACTCGTTTCACTCACATTATCACCACCTTTTATTTTGTATACCCATTTGTTATCTAGCACTTTTAAATTTTTGGGTTTTTTCACCAAAGTCCACGTTTTATTTTGATCAAGTGAGCTGATTTCGTCGTCCATGGCAGCTTTCCACATGCTGGCTTCTGCTGAGGCGACTGCTTCATCGTAATTTTCAGGAACTTTTTCTCCTGACGCGGCTATCATTGAAAAACCGGCATAATGCGACGGTTTTTTTAGTGTTGATCGATCTCTCAAGGAAAATCTAGGTGTTTCCTCTATTTCACTTTCGTTATTTTGCACATCATTTTGATTCGCTTGTACATTTTCTTCATCTGACGTTTCCTCGTCCGAATTCAGTGTTTGAAAACTTTCGAAACTCGCGTCATTTTCCTGAACATAACTGGTTCCTGGCAGCTCTTGAGTTATTGTTTCATTTTCAACTTCATTTATTTCTGGCTGCGCGTTATCGGAAAGGGGTTCATTTGGAAAAACATCGCACAATTCATCTTCGTTCATCGTTTGAATTGAGACAGAAGAGTTCACCAACATTTCGTTTTTGAAAACAACATCACGACTTACAATCACGTCTTGTTTTTCCGGCACATACACTCTATAACCTCCGAGTCCATCGTGGTACCCGACAAAGTAGCCTTTTACTGATTTCTTCTCTAGCTTTCGTCGCAATTCCGACGGCACATGCACGAAACACTCTGTTCCAAAAACGCGTAAATCACTAATATCAGTTAAATCATTTCCACTCCACAATTCCACTGGTGTTTTGTTTTTCACTTTCGTTGGGCCTGTTTTATTTAGCACATGCACTGCAGCATTTACTGCTTCAGCCCACAATGTCCTTGGCAGATGCGGTTTGGAAAACAGTATGCTTCTTGCTGCTTCAATGATGGTCCGATTTTCCCGCTCCGCAATGCCATTGTGTTGAGGCGTATATGGGGGTGTATCGGTGTGTTTTATTCCTAAATTGCTGGTCAACGTTGCCATATCTTTATTGACGAACTCCTTTCCACCATTAGTGTTCAGTTCTTTGATATTTTCTTCGAAAACGTTCGACACTTCTTTGCAAAATATTTCAAACTTTTCTTTCACTTCGGATTTGTTTTTCAAGAAAAACACGCGACGGTAACTACTGTAATCGTCCTTGAATAACACGAAATACCGCTTTTTGCCTAAGGATTCTATGTGCATGGGTCCACACACGTCCGCACTTATTGTTTGTCGTGGCTCTCGCGCTCGTTCCACACGCTCCCTGAACGGAAGACGATGCATTTTTCCGAACATGCATCCATCGCACAAATCACTGTTCACATTGCTGTGGTCCACTTTCACATTTAGTCGCTCTAGAATCTGACACACATGTCTTTTGTTTTGGTGCACAAAACGTTCATGCCACAATTGCACATCGTCAATCGAGTTATTAATTTTATTTGCAGCACACGCGATAATGTTTTTAGGCATATTCACTTTCAGGTTTAATCTAAACAGGCTTCCTTCACTAACTCCCGTTGCAAGAATTTTTCCACCTTTCTCGAAATAACACTCGCGACCAAAATTCTTGACAGCAAAATCTACTCCTTTTAAGGCGACTTTTGTCACGGAGAACAGGTTACATATCATTTCAGGAGTGTATAAAACGTCGTACATAGTTCCATTTATCCGATTTTTGTTTGCAATGCACTCAAATTCGACGTTTCCCTTTCCGTATGCTTTTACTTTGCGTCCATCACCCACACTAACACCTATTGGCGATGAAAACTGGACAAATTCCTTGAATACGCTTTTATCATTTGTCATGTGATCAGATGCGGCACTGTCTATATACCACTGGCCACTATTTAAATGAGATGAGGAATTTCCCACAAGTGCCACATGGTCGCGATTTGTTGTTCTACTAGTGAAATGGCCTCTCTTATTTGGACAATTTTTCATTATGTGATTTTTGGAACCGCAACTAAAACACCCTTTACAATCTTTACGCAAGTGATCCTTTTTTCCGCACGTATAACAGCTTGACTCCTTTTTCTTAAAAGTTTTATTTCTGAAATTTGGTTTAAAACGGGTTAATAGCGCCACATTGTCACCCTCATTCTTCTCAAGTTGCCCATTTTTGATTCTTTGCTCTTCGGTTAGCAATCTGGTAGTCAAGTTGTCAACAGTTTTTTGTTCCATACTAGTCGAGTCCCACGCGCTGTGAAAATGCTTATATTCACCAGGTAGTATAGACAGGATTCTTGATAACAACATCGAATCTGGAATTGTCGCTTCCAACTTTTTCATACGGTTCGTTAATTGCTCTAACTTCGCAATATGTTCGCCCACTGACCAAGACGGATTCCATTCAAAATCAAAAAAACTTTTCTGAATCAAGCCAAGTGTTTCATCACTTTTGAGATCGTATACTGAATGTAGTTTGTTCCACATATCGTGCGCTGTTTCCATGTTCATTAGAAACTGTAACGGTTTTTCTTCTACACTAGTTACGAACAGTTTTCTGGCAAATCCTTCTAGCCTCGTCCATCCATTTAAGTTTGCCCTGTACTGGATGACTTCTTGTTCGGTTGCCCCTTCAGCTGGAGGCTCTGGTTTCAACGACGTTCCTTCACAAATTTCCAAGCACCCATTGCAATCTAGGAGAGTTTTTACGACAAACTGCCACTGAGCCCAATTACTTGAGTCACGCAGTTTCACTATCTGGCTTTTCTCCATATTTTCCATTGCTGTTCCGATATTTTCAGTTCAGACTTCACGAGATTTACTCAAACAAGAAAACGCGACACGCGGTCTTTTCACTAAGAACGACAAAGTTCTTAAACAACTCAGTTTATTACAAAACTTTGAAAATATGAACGTACTTTACACTATCGGGTCTGGGCCCATAACCAGTTGAGGTTTTTGGAATAAACGGAAACGAGATTATGCCTTTGAAAATAGGATTTTATTTCTTAATACGACCATTGCCCATACCACACAAAATCAGACCAAAAACGGAACTGGTTTTCTAAACTGAAAACTAGTTATAAAACAAAATTAACTAACTTTGTCTTTCGCATGCGTATCAAACACAATTTCAACAAAATATGTAATTGGTTTTTCCACTGGGCAATAAATTAGATTCATTGGCTGAACACCGGCACATCAGTTTTTAGAAACCTCTAAAACGCTCATTTCTAACAATCTAAGCTTATAACAATTTTCCTAATTGAGGGAAACAGTTTATATTGTGCAATTTTAAAATAGTTTTTAATGCAGTTTTCAAATATGTAATTGGTTTTTTCACTGGGCAATAAATTAGATCCGTTGGCTGAACACCGGCACATCAGTTTTTAGAAACCTCTAAAACGCTCATTTCTAACAATCTAAGCTTATAACAATTTTCCTAATTGAGGGAGAGGTTTTATATTGTGCAATTTTAATATAGTTTTTGTTGCAGTTTTCAAATATGTAATTGGTTTTTTCACTGGGCAATAAATTAGATTCATTGGCTGGACACCGGCACATCAGTTTTTAGAAACCTCTAAAACGCTCATTTCTAACAATCTAAGCTTATAACAATTTTCCTAATTGAGGGAAACAGTTTATATTGTGCAATTTTAATATAGTTTTTGTTGCAGTTTTCAAATATGTAATTGGTTTTTCAACTAAGCAATAAATTAGATCCGTTGGCTGGACACCGGCACATAAGTTTTTTGAAACCAATAAAACGCTCATTTCTAACAATCTAAGCTTATAACAATTTTCCTAATTGAGGGACAGATTTTATATTGTGCAATATTAATATAGTTTTTGTTGCAGTTTTCAAATATGTAATTGGTTTTTCCACTGGGCAATAAATTAGATCCGTTGGCTGGACACCGGCACATCAGTTTTTAGAAACCTCTAAAACGCTCATTTCTAACAATCTAAGCTTATAACAATTTTCCTAATTGAGGGAAACAGTTTATATTGTGCAATTTTAATATAGTTTTTGTTGCAGTTCTCAAATATGTAATTGGTTTTTTCACTGGGCAATAAATTAGATCCGTTGGCTGAACACCGGCACATCAGTTTTTAGAAACCTCTAAAACGCTCATCTCTAACAATCTAAGCTTATAACAATTTTCCTAATTGAGGGAAACAGTTTATATTGTGCAATTTTAATATAGTTTTTGTTGCAGTTTTCAAATATGTAATTGGTTTTTCAACTAAGCAATAAATTAGATCCGTTGGCTGGACACCGGCACATAAGTTTTTTGAAACCAATAAAACGCTCATTTCTAACAATCTAAGCTTATAACAATTTTCCTAATTGAGGGACAGATTTTATATTGTGCAATATTAATATAGTTTTTGTTGCAGTTTTCAAATATGTAATTGGTTTTTCCACTGGGCAATAAATTAGATCCGTTGGCTGGACACCGGCACATCAGTTTTTAGAAACCTCTAAAACGCTCATTTCTAACAATCTAAGCTTATAACAATTTTCCTAATTGAGGGAAACAGTTTATATTGTGCAATTTTAATATAGTTTTTGTTGCAGTTCTCAAATATGTAATTGGTTTTTTCACTGGGCAATAAATTAGATCCGTTGGCTGAACACCGGCACATCAGTTTTTAGAAACCTCTAAAACGCTCATTTCTAACAATCTAAGCTTATAACAATTTTCCTAATTGAGGGAAACAGTTTATATTGTGCAATTTTAATATAGTTTTTATTGCAGTTTTCAAATATGTAAATGGTTTTTTCACTGGGCATTAAATTAGATTCATTGGCTGGACACCGGCACATCAGTTTTTTGGAACCTCTAAAACGCTCATTTCTAACAATCTAAGCTTATAACAATTTTCCTAATTGAGGGAAACAGTTTATATTGTGCAATTTTCATATAGTTTTTGTTGCAGTTTTCAAATATGTAATTGGTTTTTCCACTGGGCAATAAATTAAATCCGTTGGCTGGACACCGGCACATCAGTTTTTAGAAACCTCTAAAACGCTCATCTCTAACAATCTAAGCTTATAACAATTTTCCTAATTGAGGGAAACAGTTTATATTGTGCAATTTTAATATAGTTTTTGTTGCAGTTTTCAAATATGTAATTGGTTTTTCAACTAAGCAATAAATTAGATCCGTTGGCTGAACACCGGCACATAAGTTTTTTGAAATCAATAAAACGCTCATTTCTAGCAATCTAAGCTTATAACAATTTTCCTAATTGAGGGACAGATTTTATATTGTGCAATATTAATATAGTTTTTGTTGCAGTTTTCAAATATGTAATTGGTTTTTCCACTGGGCAATAAATTAGATCCGTTGGCTGGACACCGGCACATCAGTTTTTAGAAACCTCTAAAACGCTCATTTCTAACAATCTAAGCTTATAACAATTTTCCTAATTGAGGGAAACAGTTTATATTGTGCAATTTTAATATTGTTTTTGTTGCAGTTTTCAAATATGTAATTGGTTTTTCCACTGGGCAATAAATTAGATCCGTTGGCTGGACACCGGCACATCAGTTTTTAGAAACCTCTAAAACGCTCATTTCTAACAATCTAAGCTTATAACAATTTTCCTAATTGAGGGAAACAGTTTATATTGTGCAATTTTAATATAGTTTTTGTTGCAGTTTTCAAATATGTAATTGGTTTTTTCACTGGGCAATAAATTAGATCCGTTGGCTGAACACCGGCACATCAGTTTTTAGAAACCTCTAAAACGCTCATTTCTAACAATCTAAGCTTATAACAATTTTCCTAATTGAGGGTGATATTTTATATTGTGCAATTTTAATATAGTATTTGTTGCAGTTTTCAAATATGTAATTGGTTTTTTCACTGGGCAATAAATTAGATTCATTGGCTGGACACCGGCACATCAGTTTTTAGAAACCTCTAAAACGCTCATTTCTAACAATCTAAGTGTCACGGGCGAATTTTTTCGCCATTGTTTACATGATTGTTTTGACACTACGTTTGACAATCAAGGAGTGACAACGTACCTCATTATAAATAATTATCCCTAGTTTAGGTTTTGCATTTACAATTAGTTAGGATTTAATTTAGAATAGGGCTAGTTTTAGGTTCGATATGTTATTTTGATTATTCTCTAAATTTTAGTGACACTTTGAATATATTTTGATGAGTAGAAGGAGTTTGGAATTTGTTACCATGTTCAGACAGTTATGTTGGTACCTTGTTTTCCGTCAGAAGACAATGGCGATTACTGATTAAGAGTGATAATACGTACTTAAGTGATTTCTGAAATCATCGCTGTAAGCGGATTAATTTTGTGCGTTTATTCTTTCAAAAACTCAATATTTTTGGCGTATTTTGGATTGTCTAATTGAGTGGACACATAATCGTTGAGTTTGACCATTTTTATGGGATAAAGTTAATCAAGTAAGTCATTGTCTGAACATGTGAACATTTTTTTCTGAACAAATTCTTTCTTCTCCTGTTTAGGCCATTCATTTCGGCAATTGTACGTCGCTGACGTTTGTATATATTCATTGTGGAATTTTGTGGACCCTCGCAGAGAGGTTAGTAACAATTTGCGTGGAGAATAATTGTAATAACTTGTCGATTTTATTTGTAGGGTTTTTATGGATAGTTGTTTTTATGGATAGTTTTCTTATGGATAGTTTTATATGGTTAGTTTAGTCTGGATTGGATATAAACATTGTAAATAGACTAAATAGACGTAAATAGTGTAAATCACCGGCGTGCAACCTCAATTGAAAGGAGTCAGGGTACTGTGGAGACCCTTTTATACCATCTTGCAATCTCGGACGACGTCCCGGCGTTTCATATTCCTTGTTGAAGTCCATGCACTCCTTCTCAGGAGAGTTGTACAGCTAAGTTTAGTTTTAAGTTATCTTTAAGTCGTTTATTGTTCAGTACCGTTCCGTCGGATCGGTACCTTTTTTTGTATTAGATTTAAGTTAAGTAGCTGACCTTCAGTCACTACATTTTGGTGCACTTTTTACGTGTACAGTTCTTTTGAACGTTTTCTTTCGTTAGTTTAAGTAATATTTTAAGTAATTCGGATTCGTACGTACGAACAGTTTATGTAAGATTGAAATTAAGTAAGGTAGGATAAGTTTAAGTTAAAGTTTGAGTAATCGGTTAAAGTATTCGTACAGGGGTACGATTTATCTTACCTGTTTACCGAGTAATAAAATCAATACATTTACATTGTACCTTAGATGTTTATTTTGTGATTGTTTTACCAAATTATCTTAACGTTCGGGTATTTCTTTCGTCTGTTCTTGTTCTGGTTTTAGTTACTCTATTGTTGCTCTTTCTAGTTTAAGTGTGATATAAACTAGTGGCGCCCTTTTGGCATTTATGCAATTTAAAACGAACCCACCATTCCTAGTCGGAGTTTTGTCGCGCAAGAGAGTAACTGAAGAAAGTGCGTGACATAAGCTTATAACAATTTTCCTAATTGAGGGAAACAGTTTATATTGTGCAATTTTAATATAGTTTTTATTGCAGTTTTCAAACATGTAAATGGTTTTTTCACTGGGCATTAAATTAGATTCATTGGCTGGACACCGGCACATCAGTTTTTTGGAACCTCTAAAACGCTCATTTCTAACAATCTAAGCTTATAACAATTTTCCTAATTGAGGGACAGATTTTATATTGTGCAATTTTAATATAGTTTTTGTTGCAGTTTTCAAATATATAATTGGTTTTTCCACTGGGCAATAAATTAGATCCGTTGGCTGGACACCGGCACATCAGTTTTTTGAAACCTCTAAAACGCTCATTTCTAACAATCTAAGCTTATAACAATTTTCCTAATTGAGGGAAACAGTTTATATTGTGCAATTTTATTATAGTTTTTGTTGCAGTTTTTAAATATGTAATTGGTTTTTCCACTGGGCAATAAATTAGATCCGATGGCTGGACACCGGCACATCAGTTTTTTGAAACCTCTAAAACGCTCATTTCTAACAATCTAAGCTTATAACAATTTTCCTAATTGAGGGAAACAGTTTATAGTGTGCAATTTTAATATAGTTTTTGTTGCAGTTTTCAAATATGTAATTGGTTTTTCCACTGGGCAATAAATTAAATTCGTTGGCTGGACACCGGCATATCAGTTTTTAGAAACCTCTAAAACGCTCATTTCTAACAATCTAAGCTTATACCAATTTTCCTAATTGACAGACAGATTTTATATTGTACAATTTTAATATAGTTTTTGTTGCAGTTTTCAAATATGTAATTGGATTTTCAACTGGGCAATAAATTAGATCCTTTGGCTGGACCCCGGCACATCAGATTTTTGAAACCTCTAAAACGCTCATTTCTAACAATCTAAGCATATAACAATTTTCCTAATTGACGGACACAGTTTATATTGTGCAATTTTAATATAGTTTTTGTTGCAGTTTTCAAATATGCAATTGGTTTTTCCACTGGGCAATAAATTAGATCCGTTGGCTGGACACCGGCACATCAGTTTTTTGAAACCTCTAAAACGCTCATTTCTAACAATCTAAGCTTATAACAATTTTCCTAATTGAGGGACAGATTTTATATTGTGCAATTTTAATATAGTTTTTGTTGCAGTTTTCAAATATGTAATTGGTTTTTCCACTGAGCAATAAATTACATCCGTTGGCTGGACACCGGCACATCAGTTTTTTGAAACCTCTAAAACGCTCATTTCTAACAATCTAAGCTTATAACAATTTTCCTAATTGAGGGAAACAGTTTATAGTGTGCAATTTTAATATAGTTTTTGTTGCAGTTTTCAAATATGTAATTGGTTTTTTCACTGGGCAATAAATTAGTTCCGTTGGCTGGACACCGGCACATTAGTTTTTAGAAACCTCTAAAACGCTCATTTCTAACAATCTAAGCTTATAACAATTTTCCTAATTGAGGGAAACAGTTTATATTGTGCAATCTTAATATAGTTTGTGTTTTAGTTTTCAAATATGTAATTGGTTTTTCAACTGGGCAATAAATTAGATCCGTTGGCTGGACACCGGCACATCAGTTTATTTTCCTAATTGAGGGAAACAGTTTATATTGTGCAATTTTAATATAGTTTTTGTTGCAGTTTTCAAATATGTAATTGGTTTTTTCACTGGGCAATACATTAGATTCATTGGCTGGACACCGGCACATCAGTTTTTTGGAACCTCTAAAACGCTCATTTCTAACAATCTAAGCTTATAACAATTTTCCTAATTGAGGGAGAGATTTTATATTGTGCAATTTTAATATAGTTTTTGTTGCAGTTTTCAAATATGTAATTGGTTTTTTTCACTGGGCAATAAATTAGATTCATTGGCTGGACACCGGCACATCAGTTTTTAGAAACCTCTAAAACGCTCATTTCTAACAATCTAAGCTTATAACAATTTTCCTAATTGAGGGAAACAGTTTATATTGTGCAATTTTAATATAGTTTTTGTTGCAGTTTTCAAATATGAAATTGGTTTCAACTGGGCAATAAATTAGATCCGTTGGCTGGACACCGGCACATTAGTTTTTAGAAACCTCTAAAACGCTCATTTCTAACAATCTAAGCTTATAACAATTTTCCTAATTGAGGGAAACAGTTTATATTGTGCAATTTTCATATAGTTTTTGTTGCAGTTTTCAAATATGTAATTGGTTTTTCAACTGGGCAATAAATTAGATCCGTTGGCTGGACACCGGCACATAAGTTTTTTGAAACCAATAAAACGCTCATTTCTAACAATCTAAGCTTATAACAATTTTTCTAATTGAGGGACAGATTTTATATTGTGCAATATTGATATAGTTTTTGTTGCAGTTTTCAAATATGTAATTGGTTTTTCCACTGGGCAATAAATTAGATCCGTTGGCTGGACACCGGCACATCAGTTTTTAGAAACCTCTAAAACGCTCATTTCTAACAATCTAAGCTTATAACAATTTTCCTAATTGAGGGAGAGATTTTATATTGTGCAATTTTAATATAGTTTTTGTTGCAGTTTTCAAATATGTAATTGGTTTTTTTCAATGGGCAATAAATTAGATTCATTGGCTGGACACCGGCACATCAGTTTTTAGAAACCTCTAAAAAGAGAGATTTTATATTGTGCAATTTTAATATAGTTTTTGTTGCAGTTTTCAAATATGTAATTGGTTTTTTTCACTGGGCAATAAATTAGATTCATTGGCTGGACACCGGCACATCAGTTTTTAGAAACCTCTAAAACGCTCATTTCTAACAATCTAAGCTTATAACAATTTTCCTAATTGAGGGAAACAGTCTATATTGTGCAATTTTAATATAGTTTTTGTTGCAGTTTTCAAATATGAAATTGGTTTCAACTGGGCAATAAATTAGATCCGTTGGCTGGACACCGGCACATTAGTTTTTAGAAACCTCTAAAACGCTCATTTCTAACAATCTAAGCTTATAACAATTTTCCTAATTGAGGGAAACAGTTTATATTGTGCAACTTTCATATAGTTTTTGTTGCAGTTTTCAAATATGTAATTGGTTTTTCCACTGGGCAATAAATTAAATTCGTTGGCTGGACACCGGCACATCAGTTTTTAGAAACCTCTAAAACGCTCATCTCTAACAATCTAAGCTTATAACAATTTTCCTAATTGAGGGAAACAGTTTATATTGTGCAATTTTAATATAGTTTTTGTTGCAGTTTTCAAATATGTAATTGGTTTTTCAACTAAACAATAAATTAGATCCGTTGGCTGGACACCGGCACATAAGTTTTTTGAAACCAATAAAACGCTCATTTCTAACAATCTAAGCTTATAACAATTTTCCTAATTGAGGGAAACAGTCTATATTGTGCAATTTTAATATAGTTTTTGTTGCAGTTTTCAAATATGAAATTGGTTTCAACTGGGCAATAAATTAGATCCGTTGGCTGGACACCGGCACATTAGTTTTTAGAAACCTCTAAAACGCTCATTTCTAACAATCTAAGCTTATAACAATTTTCCTAATTGAGGGAGAGATTTTATATTGTGCAATTTTAATATAGTTTTTGTTGCAGTTTTCAAATATGTAATTGGTTTTTCAACTAAGCAATAAATTATATCCGTTGGCTGGACACCGGCACATAAGTTTTTTGAAACCAATAAAACGCTCATTTCAAACAATCTAAGCTTATAACAATTTTCCTAATTGAGGGAAACAGTTTATATTGTGCAATTTTAATATAGTTTTTGTTGCAGTTTTCAAATATGCAATTGGTTTTTCAACTGGGCAATAAATTAGATCCGTTGGCTGGACACCGGCACATTAGTTTTTAGAAACCTCTAAAACGCTCATTTCTAACGATCTAAGCTTATAACAATTTTCCTAATTGAGGGAAACAGTTTATATTGTGCAATTTTCATATAGTTTTTGTTGCAGTTTTCAAATATGTAATTGGTTTTTCCACTGGGCAATAAATTAAATCCGTTGGCTGGACACCGGCACATCAGTTTTTAGAAACCTCTAAAACGCTCATCTCTAACAATCTAAGCTTATAACAATTTTCCTAATTGAGGGACAGATTTTATATTGTGCAATATTAATATAGTTTTTGTTGCAGTTTTCAAATATGTAATTGGTTTTTCCACTGGGCAATAAATTAGATCCGTTGGCTGGACACCGGCACATCAGTTTTTAGAAACCTCTAAAACGCTCATTTCTAACAATCTAAGCTTATAACAATTTTCCTAATTGAGGGAAACAGTTTATATTGTGCAATTTTAATATTGTTTTTGTTGTAGTTTTCAAATATGTAATTGGTTTTTGCACTGGGCAATAAATTAGATCCGTTGGCTGGACACCGGCACATCAGTTTTTAGAAACCTCTAAAACGCTCATTTCTAACAATCTAAGCTTATAACAATTTTCCTAATTGAGGGAAACAGTTTATATTGTGCAATTTTAATATAGTTTTTGTTGCAGTTTTCAAATATGTAATTGGTTTTTTCACTGGGCAATAAATTAGATCCGTTGGCTGAACACCGGCACATCAGTTTTTAGAAACCTCTAAAACGCTCATTTCTAACAATCTAAGCTTATAACAATTTTCCTAATTGAGGGAGAGATTTTATATTGTGCAATTTTAATATAGTTTTTGTTGCAGTTTTCAAATATGTAATTGGTTTTTTCACTGGGCAATAAATTAGATTCATTGGCTGGACACCGGCACATCAGTTTTTTGGAACCTCTAAAACGCTCATTTCTAACAATCTAAGCTTATAACAATTTTCCTAATTGAGGGAAACAGTTTATATTGTGCAATTTTAATATAGTTTTTATTGCAGTTTTCAAATATGAAATTGGTTTCAACTGGGCAATAAATTAGATCCGTTGGCTGGACACCGGCACATTAGTTTTTAGAAACCTCTAAAACGCTCATTTCTAACAATCTAAGCTTATAACAATTTTCCTAATTGAGGGAAACAGTTTATATTGTGCAATTTTCATATAGTTTTTGTTGCAGTTTTCAAATATGTAATTGGTTTTTCCACTGGGCAATAAATTAAATTCGTTGGCTGGACACCGGCACATCAGTTTTTAGAAACCTCTAAAACGCTCATCTCTAACAATCTAAGCTTATAACAATTTTCCTAATTGAGGGAAACAGTTTATATTGTGCAATTTTAATATAGTTTTTGTTGCAGTTTTCAAATATGTAATTGGTTTTTCCACTGGGCAATAAATTAGATTCGTTGGCTGGACACCGGCAAATCAGTTTTATGAAACCTCTAAAACGCTCATTTCTAACAATCTAAGCTTATAACAATTTTCCTAATTGAGGGAAACAGTTTATATTGTGCAATTTTCATATAGTTTTTGTTGCAGTTTTCAAATATGTAATTGGTTTTTCAACTGGGCAATAAATTAGATCCGTTGGCTGGACACCGGCACATCAGTTTTTAGAAACCTCTAAAACGTTCATTTCTAACAATCTAAGCTTATAACAATTTTCCTAATTGAGGGAAACAGTTTATATTGTGCAATTTTAATATAGTTTTTGTTGCAGTTTTCAAATATGTAATTGGTTTTTCCACTGGGCAATAAATTAGATCCGTTGGCTGGACACCGGCACATCAGTTTTTAGAAACCTCTAAAACGCTCATTTCTAACAATCTAAGCTTATAACAATTTTCCTAATTGAGGGAAACAGTTTATATTGTGCAATTTTATTATAGTTTTTGTTGCAGTTTTTAAATATGTAATTGGTTTTTCCACTGGGCAATAAATTAGATCCGATGGCTGGACACCGGCACATCAGTTTTTTGAAACCTCTAAAACGCTCATTTCTAACAATCTAAGCTTATAACAATTTTCCTAATTGACGGACACAGTTTATAATGTGCAGTTTTAATATAGTTTTTGCTGCAGTTTTTAAATATGTAATTAGTTTTTCCACTGAGCAATAAATTAGATCCTTTGGCTGGACACCGGCACATCAGATTTTTTAAACCTCTAAAACACTCATTTCTAACAATCTAAGCTTATACCAATTTTCCTAATTGACAGACAGATTTTATATTGTACAATTTTAATATAGTTTTTGTTGCAGTTTTCAAATATGTAATTGGATTTTCAACTGGGCAATAAATTAGATCCTTTGGCTGGACCCCGGCACATCAGATTTTTGAAACCTCTAAAACGCTCATTTCTAACAATCTAAGCATATAACAATTTTCCTAATTGACGGACACAGTTTATATTGTGCAATTTTAATATAGTTTTTGTTGCAGTTTTTAAATATGCAATTGGTTTTTCCGCTGGGCAATAAATTAGATCCGTTGGCTGGACACCGGCACATCAGTTTTTTGAAACCTCTAAAACGCTCATTTCTAACAATCTAAGCTTATAACAATTTTCCTAATTGAGGGACAGATTTTATATTGTGCAATTTTAATATAGTTTTTGTTGCAGTTTTCAAATATGTAATTGGTTTTTCCACTGAGCAATAAATTACATCCGTTGGCTGGACACCGGCACATCAGTTTTTTGAAACCTCTAAAACGCTCATTTCTAACAATCTAAGCTTATAACAATTTTCCTAATTGAGGGAAACAGTTTATAGTGTGCAATTTTAATATAGTTTTTGTTGCAGTTTTCAAATATGTAATTGGTTTTTTCACTGGGCAATAAATTAGTTCCGTTGGCTGGACACCGGCACATTAGTTTTTAGAAACCTCTAAAACGCTCATTTCTAACAATCTAAGCTTATAACAATTTTCCTAATTGAGGGAAACAGTTTATATTGTTCAATCTTAATATAGTTTGTGTTTTAGTTTTCAAATATGTAATTGGTTTTTCAACTGGGCAATAAATTAGATCCGTTGGCTGGACACCGGCACATCAGTTTTTAGAAACCTCTAAAACGTTCATTTCTAACAATCTAAGCTTATAACAATTTTCCTAATTGAGGGAAACAGTTTATATTGTGCAATTTTAATATAGTTTTTGTTGCAGTTTTCAAATATGTAATTGGTTTTTTCACTGGGCAATACATTAGATTCATTGGCTGGACACCGGCACATCAGTTTTTTGGAACCTCTAAAACGCTCATTTCTAACAATCTAAGCTTATAACAATTTTCCTAATTGACGGACACAATTTATATTGTACAATTTTAATATAGTTTTTGTTGCAGTTTTCAAATATGCAATTGGTTTTTCAACTGGGCAATAAATTAGATCCGTTGGCTGGACACCGGCACATCAGTTTTTTGAAACCAATAAAGCGCTCATTTCTAACAATCTAAGCTTATAACAATTTTCCTAATTGAGGGACAGATTTTATATTGTGCAATATTAATATAGTTTTTGTCGCAGTTTTCAAATATGTAATTGGTTTTTCCACTGGGCAATAAATTAGATCCGTTGGCTGGACACCGGCACATAAGTTTTTAGAAACCTCTAAAACGCTCATTTCTAACAATCTAAGCTTATAACAATTTTCCTAATTGAGGGAGAGATTTTATATTGTGCAATTTTAATATAGTTTTTGTTGCAGTTTTCAAATATGTAATTGGTTTTTTTCACTGGGCAATAAATTAGATTCATTGGCTGGACACCGGCACATCAGTTTTTAGAAACCTCTAAAACGCTCATTTCTAACAATCTAAGCTTATAACAATTTTCCTAATTGAGGGAAACAGTTTATATTGTGCAATTTTAATATAGTTTTTGTTGCAGTCTTCAAATATGAAATTGGTTTCAACTGGGCAATAAATTAGATCCGTTGGCTGGACCCCGGCACATCAGATTTTTGAAACCTCTAAAACGCTCATTTCTAACAATCTAAGCATATAACAATTTTCCTAATTGACGGACACAGTTTATATTGTGCAATTTTAATATAGTTTTTGTTGCAGTTTTTAAATATGCAATTGGTTTTTCCGCTGGGCAATAAATTAGATCCGTTGGCTGGACACCGGCACATCAGTTTTTTGAAACCTCTAAAACGCTCATTTCTAACAATCTAAGCTTATAACAATTTTCCTAATTGAGGGACAGATTTTATATTGTGCAATTTTAATATAGTTTTTGTTGCAGTTTTCAAATATGTAATTGGTTTTTCCACTGAGCAATAAATTACATCCGTTGGCTGGACACCGGCACATCAGTTTTTTGAAACCTCTAAAACGCTCATTTCTAACAATCTAAGCTTATAACAATTTTCCTAATTGAGGGAAACAGTTTATAGTGTGCAATTTTAATATAGTTTTTGTTGCAGTTTTCAAATATGTAATTGGTTTTTTCACTGGGCAATAAATTAGTTCCGTTGGCTGGACACCGGCACATTAGTTTTTAGAAACCTCTAAAACGCTCATTTCTAACAATCTAAGCTTATAACAATTTTCCTAATTGAGGGAAACAGTTTATATTGTTCAATCTTAATATAGTTTGTGTTTTAGTTTTCAAATATGTAATTGGTTTTTCAACTGGGCAATAAATTAGATCCGTTGGCTGGACACCGGCACATCAGTTTTTAGAAACCTCTAAAACGTTCATTTCTAACAATCTAAGCTTATAACAATTTTCCTAATTGAGGGAAACAGTTTATATTGTGCAATTTTAATATAGTTTTTGTTGCAGTTTTCAAATATGTAATTGGTTTTTTCACTGGGCAATACATTAGATTCATTGGCTGGACACCGGCACATCAGTTTTTTGGAACCTCTAAAACGCTCATTTCTAACAATCTAAGCTTATAACAATTTTCCTAATTGACGGACACAATTTATATTGTACAATTTTAATATAGTTTTTGTTGCAGTTTTCAAATATGCAATTGGTTTTTCAACAGGGCAATAAATTAGATACGTTGGCTGGACACCGGCACATCAGTTTTTTGAAACCAATAAAGCGCTCATTTCTAACAATCTAAGCTTATAACAATTTTCCTAATTGAGGGACAGATTTTATATTGTGCAATATTAATATAGTTTTTGTCGCAGTTTTCAAATATGTAATTGGTTTTTCCACTGGGCAATAAATTAGATCCGTTGGCTGGACACCGGCACATAAGTTTTTAGAAACCTCTAAAACGCTCATTTCTAACAATCTAAGCTTATAACAATTTTCCTAATTGAGGGAGAGATTTTATATTGTGCAATTTTAATATAGTTTTTGTTGCAGTTTTCAAATATGTAATTGGTTTTTTTCACTGGGCAATAAATTAGATTCATTGGCTGGACACCGGCACATCAGTTTTTAGAAACCTCTAAAACGCTCATTTCTAACAATCTAAGCTTATAACAATTTTCCTAATTGAGGGAAACAGTTTATATTGTGCAATTTTAATATAGTTTTTGTTGCAGTTTTCAAATATGAAATTGGTTTCAACTGGGCAATAAATTAGATCCGTTGGCTGGACACCGGCACATTAGTTTTTAGAAACCTCTAAAACGCTCATTTCTAACAATCTAAGCTTATAACAATTTTCCTAATTGAGGGAAACAGTTCATATTGTGCAATTTTCATATAGTTTTTGTTGCAGTTTTCAAATATGTAATTGGTTTTTCAACTGGGCAATAAATTAGATCCGTTGGCTGGACACCGGCACATAAGTTTTTTGAAACCAATAAAACGCTCATTTCTAACAATCTAAGCTTATAACAATTTTCCTAATTGAGGGACAGATTTTATATTGTGCAATATTAATATAGTTTTTGTTGCAGTTTTCAAATATGTAATTGGTTTTTCCACTGGGCAATAAATTAGATCCGTTGGCTGGACACCGGCACATCAGTTTTTAGAAACCTCTAAAACGCTCATTTCTAACAATCTAAGCTTATAACAATTTTCCTAATTGAGGGAGAGATTTTATATTGTGCAATTTTAATATAGTTTTTGTTGCAGTTTTCAAATATGTAATTGGTTTTTTTCACTGGGCAATAAATTAGATTCATTGGCTGGACACCGGCACATCAGTTTTTAGAAACCTCTAAAACGCTCATTTCGAACAATCTAAGCTTATAACAATTTTCCTAATTGAGGGAAACAGTCTATATTGTGCAATTTTAATATAGTTTTTGTTGCAGTTTTCAAATATGAAATTGGTTTCAACTGGGCAATAAATTAGATCCGTTGGCTGGACACCGGCACATTAGTTTTTAGAAACCTCTAAAACGCTCATTTCTAACAATCTAAGCTTATAACAATTTTCCTAATTGAGGGAAACAGTTTATATTGTGCAATTTTCATATAGTTTTTGTTGCAGTTTTCAAATATGTAATTGGTTTTTCCACTGGGCAATAAATTAAATTCGTTGGCTGGACACCGGCACATCAGTTTTTAGAAACCTCTAAAACGCTCATCTCTAACAATCTAAGCTTATAACAATTTTCCTAATTGAGGGAAACAGTTTATATTGTGCAATTTTAATATAGTTTTTGTTGCAGTTTTCAAATATGAAATTGGTTTCAACTGGGCAATAAATTAGATCCGTTGGCTGGACACCGGCACATTAGTTTTTAGAAACCTCTAAAACGCTCATTTCTAACAATCTAAGCTTATAACAATTTTCCTAATTGAGGGAGAGATTTTATATTGTGCAATTTTAATATAGTTTTTGTTGCAGTTTTCAAATATGTAATTGGTTTTTCAACTAAGCAATAAATTAGATCCGTTGGCTGGACACCGGCACATAAGTTTTTTGAAACCAATAAAACGCTCATTTCTAACAATCTAAGCTTATAACAATTTTCCTAATTGAGGGAGAGATTTTATATTGTGCAATTTTAATATAGTTTTTGTTGCAGTTTTCAAATATGTAATTGGTTTTTCAACTGGGCAATAAATTAGATCCGTTGGCTGGACACCGGCACATTAGTTTTTAGAAACCTCTAAAACGCTCATTTCTAACGATCTAAGCTTATAACAATTTTCCTAATTGAGGGAAACAGTTTATATTGTGCAATTTTCATATAGTTTTTGTTGCAGTTTTCAAATATGTAATTGGTTTTTCCACTGGGCAATAAATTAAATCCGTTGGCTGGACACCGGCACATCAGTTTTTAGAAACCTCTAAAACGCTCATCTCTAACAATCTAAGCTTATAACAATTTTCCTAATTGAGGGACAGATTTTATATTGTGCAATATTAATATAGTTTTTGTTGCAGTTTTCAAATATGTAATTGGTTTTTCCACTGGGCAATAAATTAGATCCGTTGGCTGGACACCGGCACATCAGTTTTTAGAAACCTCTAAAACGCTCATTTCTAACAATCTAAGCTTATAACAATTTTCCTAATTGAGGGAAACAGTTTATATTGTGCAATTTTAATATTGTTTTTGTTGTAGTTTTCAAATATGTAATTGGTTTTTGCACTGGGCAATAAATTAGATCCGTTGGCTGGACACCGGCACATCAGTTTTTAGAAACCTCTAAAACGCTCATTTCTAACAATCTAAGCTTATAACAATTTTCCTAATTGAGGGAAACAGTTTATATTGTGCAATTTTAATATAGTTTTTGTTGCAGTTTTCAAATATGTAATTGGTTTTTTCACTGGGCAATAAATTAGATCCGTTGGCTGAACACCGGCACATCAGTTTTTAGAAACCTCTAAAACGCTCATTTCTAACAATCTAAGCTTATAACAATTTTCCTAATTGAGGGAGAGATTTTATATTGTGCAATTTTAATATAGTTTTTGTTGCAGTTTTCAAATATGTAATTGGTTTTTTCACTGGGCAATAAATTAGATTCATTGGCTGGACACCGGCACATCAGTTTTTTGGAACCTCTAAAACGCTCATTTCTAACAATCTAAGCTTATAACAATTTTCCTAATTGAGGGAAACAGTTTATATTGTGCAATTTTAATATAGTTTTTATTGCAGTTTTCAAATATGAAATTGGTTTCAACTGGGCAATAAATTAGATCCGTTGGCTGGACACCGGCACATTAGTTTTTAGAAACCTCTAAAACGCTCATTTCTAACAATCTAAGCTTATAACAATTTTCCTAATTGAGGGAAACAGTTTATATTGTGCAATTTTCATATAGTTTTTGTTGCAGTTTTCAAATATGTAATTGGTTTTTCCACTGGGCAATAAATTAAATTCGTTGGCTGGACACCGGCACATCAGTTTTTAGAAACCTCTAAAACGCTCATCTCTAACAATCTAAGCTTATAACAATTTTCCTAATTGAGGGAAACAGTTTATATTGTGCAATTTTAATATAGTTTTTGTTGCAGTTTTCAAATATGTAATTGGTTTTTCAACTAAGCAATAAATTAGATCCGTTGGCTGGACACCGGCACATAAGTTTTTTGAAACCAATAAAACGCTCAATTCTAACAATCTAAGCTTATAACAATTTTCCTAATTGAGGGAAACAGTTTATATTGTGCAATTTTAATATAGTTTTTGTTGCAGTTTTCAAATATGTAATTGGTTTTTCAACTGGGCAATAAATTAGATCCGTTGGCTGGACACCGGCACATTAGTTTTTAGAAACCTCTAAAACGCTCATTTCTAACGATCTAAGCTTATAACAATTTTCCTAATTGAGGGAGACAGTTTATATTGTGCAATTTTCATATAGTTTTTGTTGCAGTTTTCAAATATGTAATTGGTTTTTCCACTGGGCAATAAATTAAATCCGTTGGCTGGACACCGGCACATCAGTTTTTAGAAACCTCTAAAACGCTCATCTCTAACAATCTAAGCTTATAACAATTTTCCTAATTGAGGGAAACAGTTTATATTGTGCAATTTTCATATAGTTTTTGTTGCAGTTTTCAAATATGTAATTGGTTTTTCCACTGGGCAATAAATTAAATCCGTTGGCTGGACACCGGCACATCAGTTTTTAGAAACCTCTAAAACGCTCATCTCTAACAATCTAAGTTTATAACAATTTTCCTAATTGAGGGACAGATTTTATATTGTGCAATATTAATATAGTTTTTGTTGCAGTTTTCAAATATGTAATTGGTTTTTCCACTGGGCAATAAATTAGATCCGTTGGCAGGACACCGGCACATCAGTTTTTAGAAACCTCTAAAACGCTCATCTCTAACAATCTAAGTTTATAACAATTTTCCTAATTGAGGGACAGATTTTATATTGTGCAATATTAATATAGTTTTTGTTGCAGTTTTCAAATATGTAATTGGTTTTTTCACTGGGCAATACATTAGATTCATTGGCTGGACACCGGCACATCAGTTTTTTGGAACCTCTAAAACGCTCATTTCTAACAATCTAAGCTTATAACAATTTTCCTAATTGACGGACACAATTTATATTGTACAATTTTAATATAGTTTTTGTTGCAGTTTTCAAATATGCAATTGGTTTTTCAACTGGGCAATAAATTAGATCCGTTGGCTGGACACCGGCACATCAGTTTTTTGAAACCAATAAAACGCTCATTTCTAACAATCTAAGCTTATAACAATTTTCCTAATTGAGGGACAGATTTTATATTGTGCAATATTAATATAGTTTTTGTTGCAGTTTTCAAATATGCAATTGGTTTTTCCACTGGGCAATAAATTAGATCCGTTGGCTGGACACCGGCACATCAGTTTTTAGAAACCTCTAAAACGCTCATTTCTAACAATCTAAGCTTATAACAATTTTCCTAATTGAGGGAGAGATTTTATATTGTGCAATTTTAATATAGTTTTTGTTGCAGTTTTCAAATATGTAATTGGTTTTTTTCACTGGGCAATAAATTAGATTCATTGGCTGGACACCGGCACATCAGTTTTTAGAAACCTCTAAAACGCTCATTTCTAACAATCTAAGCTTATAACAATTTTCCTAATTGAGGGAAACAGTTTATATTGTGCAATTTTAATATAGTTTTTGTTGCAGTTTTCAAATATGAAATTGGTTTCAACTGGGCAATAAATTAGATCCGTTGGCTGGACACCGGCACATTAGTTTTTAGAAACCTCTAAAACGCTCATTTCTAACAATCTAAGCTTATAACAATTTTCCTAATTGAGGGAGAGATTTTATATTGTGCAATTTTAATATAGTTTTTGTTGCAGTTTTCAAATATGTAATTGGTTTTTCAACTAAGCAATAAATTAGATCCGTTGGCTGGACACCGGCACATAAGTTTTTTGAAACCAATAAAACGCTCATTTCTAACAATCTAAGCTTATAACAATTTTCCTAATTGAGGGAGAGATTTTATATTGTGCAATTTTAATATAGTTTTTGTTGCAGTTTTCAAATATGTAATTGGTTTTTCAACTGGGCAATAAATTAGATCCGTTGGCTGGACACCGGCACATTAGTTTTTAGAAACCTCTAAAACGCTCATTTCTAACGATCTAAGCTTATAACAATTTTCCTAATTGAGGGAAACAGTTTATATTGTGCAATTTTCATATAGTTTTTGTTGCAGTTTTCAAATATGTAATTGGTTTTTCCACTGGGCAATAAATTAAATCCGTTGGCTGGACACCGGCACATCAGTTTTTAGAAACCTCTAAAACGCTCATCTCTAACAATCTAAGCTTATAACAATTTTCCTAATTGAGGGACAGATTTTATATTGTGCAATATTAATATAGTTTTTGTTGCAGTTTTCAAATATGTAATTGGTTTTTCCACTGGGCAATAAATTAGATCCGTTGGCTGGACACCGGCACATCAGTTTTTAGAAACCTCTAAAACGCTCATTTCTAACAATCTAAGCTTATAACAATTTTCCTAATTGAGGGAAACAGTTTATATTGTGCAATTTTAATATTGTTTTTGTTGTAGTTTTCAAATATGTAATTGGTTTTTGCACTGGGCAATAAATTAGATCCGTTGGCTGGACACCGGCACATCAGTTTTTAGAAACCTCTAAAACGCTCATTTCTAACAATCTAAGCTTATAACAATTTTCCTAATTGAGGGAAACAGTTTATATTGTGCAATTTTAATATAGTTTTTGTTGCAGTTTTCAAATATGTAATTGGTTTTTTCACTGGGCAATAAATTAGATCCGTTGGCTGAACACCGGCACATCAGTTTTTAGAAACCTCTAAAACGCTCATTTCTAACAATCTAAGCTTATAACAATTTTCCTAATTGAGGGAGAGATTTTATATTGTGCAATTTTAATATAGTTTTTGTTGCAGTTTTCAAATATGTAATTGGTTTTTTCACTGGGCAATAAATTAGATTCATTGGCTGGACACCGGCACATCAGTTTTTTGGAACCTCTAAAACGCTCATTTCTAACAATCTAAGCTTATAACAATTTTCCTAATTGAGGGAAACAGTTTATATTGTGCAATTTTAATATAGTTTTTATTGCAGTTTTCAAATATGAAATTGGTTTCAACTGGGCAATAAATTAGATCCGTTGGCTGGACACCGGCACATTAGTTTTTAGAAACCTCTAAAACGCTCATTTCTAACAATCTAAGCTTATAACAATTTTCCTAATTGAGGGAAACAGTTTATATTGTGCAATTTTCATATAGTTTTTGTTGCAGTTTTCAAATATGTAATTGGTTTTTCCACTGGGCAATAAATTAAATTCGTTGGCTGGACACCGGCACATCAGTTTTTAGAAACCTCTAAAACGCTCATCTCTAACAATCTAAGCTTATAACAATTTTCCTAATTGAGGGAAACAGTTTATATTGTGCAATTTTAATATAGTTTTTGTTGCAGTTTTCAAATATGTAATTGGTTTTTCAACTAAGCAATAAATTAGATCCGTTGGCTGGACACCGGCACATAAGTTTTTTGAAACCAATAAAACGCTCAATTCTAACAATCTAAGCTTATAACAATTTTCCTAATTGAGGGAAACAGTTTATATTGTGCAATTTTAATATAGTTTTTGTTGCAGTTTTCAAATATGTAATTGGTTTTTCAACTGGGCAATAAATTAGATCCGTTGGCTGGACACCGGCACATTAGTTTTTAGAAACCTCTAAAACGCTCATTTCTAACGATCTAAGCTTATAACAATTTTCCTAATTGAGGGAGACAGTTTATATTGTGCAATTTTCATATAGTTTTTGTTGCAGTTTTCAAATATGTAATTGGTTTTTCCACTGGGCAATAAATTAAATCCGTTGGCTGGACACCGGCACATCAGTTTTTAGAAACCTCTAAAACGCTCATCTCTAACAATCTAAGCTTATAACAATTTTCCTAATTGAGGGAAACAGTTTATATTGTGCAATTTTCATATAGTTTTTGTTGCAGTTTTCAAATATGTAATTGGTTTTTCCACTGGGCAATAAATTAAATCCGTTGGCTGGACACCGGCACATCAGTTTTTAGAAACCTCTAAAACGCTCATCTCTAACAATCTAAGTTTATAACAATTTTCCTAATTGAGGGACAGATTTTATATTGTGCAATATTAATATAGTTTTTGTTGCAGTTTTCAAATATGTAATTGGTTTTTCCACTGGGCAATAAATTAGATCCGTTGGCAGGACACCGGCACATCAGTTTTTAGAAACCTCTAAAACGCTCATCTCTAACAATCTAAGTTTATAACAATTTTCCTAATTGAGGGACAGATTTTATATTGTGCAATATTAATATAGTTTTTGTTGCAGTTTTCAAATATGTAATTGGTTTTTTCACTGGGCAATACATTAGATTCATTGGCTGGACACCGGCACATCAGTTTTTTGGAACCTCTAAAACGCTCATTTCTAACAATCTAAGCTTATAACAATTTTCCTAATTGACGGACACAATTTATATTGTACAATTTTAATATAGTTTTTGTTGCAGTTTTCAAATATGCAATTGGTTTTTCAACTGGGCAATAAATTAGATCCGTTGGCTGGACACCGGCACATCAGTTTTTTGAAACCAATAAAACGCTCATTTCTAACAATCTAAGCTTATAACAATTTTCCTAATTGAGGGACAGATTTTATATTGTGCAATATTAATATAGTTTTTGTTGCAGTTTTCAAATATGCAATTGGTTTTTCCACTGGGCAATAAATTAGATCCGTTGGCTGGACACCGGCACATCAGTTTTTAGAAACCTCTAAAACGCTCATTTCTAACAATCTAAGCTTATAACAATTTTCCTAATTGAGGGAGAGATTTTATATTGTGCAATTTTAATATAGTTTTTGTTGCAGTTTTCAAATATGTAATTGGTTTTTTTCACTGGGCAATAAATTAGATTCATTGGCTGGACACCGGCACATCAGTTTTTAGAAACCTCTAAAACGCTCATTTCTAACAATCTAAGCTTATAACAATTTTCCTAATTGAGGGAAACAGTTTATATTGTGCAATTTTAATATAGTTTTTGTTGCAGTTTTCAAATATGAAATTGGTTTCAACTGGGCAATAAATTAGATCCGTTGGCTGGACACCGGCACATTAGTTTTTAGAAACCTCTAAAACGCTCATTTCTAACAATCTAAGCTTATAACAATTTTCCTAATTGAGGGAAACAGTTTATATTGTGCAATTTTCATATAGTTTTTGTTGCAGTTTTCAAATATGTAATTGGTTTTTCAACTGGGCAATAAATTAGATCCGTTGGCTGGACACCGGCACATAAGTTTTTTGAAACCAATAAAACGCTCATTTCTAACAATCTAAGCTTATAACAATTTTTCTAATTGAGGGACAGATTTTATATTGTGCAATATTGATATAGTTTTTGTTGCAGTTTTCAAATATGTAATTGGTTTTTCCACTGGGCAATAAATTAGATCCGTTGGCTGGACACCGGCACATCAGTTTTTAGAAACCTCTAAAACGCTCATTTCTAACAATCTAAGCTTATAACAATTTTCCTAATTGAGGGAGAGATTTTATATTGTGCAATTTTAATATAGTTTTTGTTGCAGTTTTCAAATATGTAATTGGTTTTTTTCAATGGGCAATAAATTAGATTCATTGGCTGGACACCGGCACATCAGTTTTTAGAAACCTCTAAAAAGAGAGATTTTATATTGTGCAATTTTAATATAGTTTTTGTTGCAGTTTTCAAATATGTAATTGGTTTTTTTCACTGGGCAATAAATTAGATTCATTGGCTGGACACCGGCACATCAGTTTTTAGAAACCTCTAAAACGCTCATTTCTAACAATCTAAGCTTATAACAATTTTCCTAATTGAGGGAAACAGTCTATATTGTGCAATTTTAATATAGTTTTTGTTGCAGTTTTCAAATATGAAATTGGTTTCAACTGGGCAATAAATTAGATCCGTTGGCTGGACACCGGCACATTAGTTTTTAGAAACCTCTAAAACGCTCATTTCTAACAATCTAAGCTTATAACAATTTTCCTAATTGAGGGAAACAGTTTATATTGTGCAATTTTCATATAGTTTTTGTTGCAGTTTTCAAATATGTAATTGGTTTTTCCACTGGGCAATAAATTAAATTCGTTGGCTGGACACCGGCACATCAGTTTTTAGAAACCTCTAAAACGCTCATCTCTAACAATCTAAGCTTATAACAATTTTCCTAATTGAGGGAGAGATTTTATATTGTGCAATTTTAATATAGTTTTTGTTGCAGTTTTCAAATATGTAATTGGTTTTTCAACTAAGCAATAAATTATATCCGTTGGCTGGACACCGGCACATAAGTTTTTTGAAACCAATAAAACGCTCATTTCTAACAATCTAAGCTTATAACAATTTTCCTAATTGAGGGAAACAGTTTATATTGTGCAATTTTAATATAGTTTTTGTTGCAGTTTTCAAATATGCAATTGGTTTTTCAACTGGGCAATAAATTAGATCCGTTGGCTGGACACCGGCACATTAGTTTTTAGAAACCTCTAAAACGCTCATTTCTAACGATCTAAGCTTATAACAATTTTCCTAATTGAGGGAAACAGTTTATATTGTGCAATTTTCATATAGTTTTTGTTGCAGTTTTCAAATATGTAATTGGTTTTTCCACTGGGCAATAAATTAAATCCGTTGGCTGGACACCGGCACATCAGTTTTTAGAAACCTCTAAAACGCTCATCTCTAACAATCTAAGCTTATAACAATTTTCCTAATTGAGGGACAGATTTTATATTGTGCAATATTAATATAGTTTTTGTTGCAGTTTTCAAATATGTAATTGGTTTTTCCACTGGGCAATAAATTAGATCCGTTGGCTGGACACCGGCACATCAGTTTTTAGAAACCTCTAAAACGCTCATTTCTAACAATCTAAGCTTATAACAATTTTCCTAATTGAGGGAAACAGTTTATATTGTGCAATTTTAATATTGTTTTTGTTGTAGTTTTCAAATATGTAATTGGTTTTTGCACTGGGCAATAAATTAGATCCGTTGGCTGGACACCGGCACATCAGTTTTTAGAAACCTCTAAAACGCTCATTTCTAACAATCTAAGCTTATAACAATTTTCCTAATTGAGGGAAACAGTTTATATTGTGCAATTTTAATATAGTTTTTGTTGCAGTTTTCAAATATGTAATTGGTTTTTTCACTGGGCAATAAATTAGATCCGTTGGCTGAACACCGGCACATCAGTTTTTAGAAACCTCTAAAACGCTCATTTCTAACAATCTAAGCTTATAACAATTTTCCTAATTGAGGGAGAGATTTTATATTGTGCAATTTTAATATAGTTTTTGTTGCAGTTTTCAAATATGTAATTGGTTTTTTCACTGGGCAATAAATTAGATTCATTGGCTGGACACCGGCACATCAGTTTTTTGGAACCTCTAAAACGCTCATTTCTAACAATCTAAGCTTATAACAATTTTCCTAATTGAGGGAAACAGTTTATATTGTGCAATTTCAATATAGTTTTTATTGCAGTTTTCAAATATGAAATTGGTTTCAACTGGGCAATAAATTAGATCCGTTGGCTGGACACCGGCACATTAGTTTTTAGAAACCTCTAAAACGCTCATTTCTAACAATCTAAGCTTATAACAATTTTCCTAATTGAGGGAAACAGTTTATATTGTGCAATTTTCATATAGTTTTTGTTGCAGTTTTCAAATATGTAATTGGTTTTTCCACTGGGCAATAAATTAAATTCGTTGGCTGGACACCGGCACATCAGTTTTTAGAAACCTCTAAAACGCTCATCTCTAACAATCTAAGCTTATAACAATTTTCCTAATTGAGGGAAACAGTTTATATTGTGCAATTTTAATATAGTTTTTGTTGCAGTTTTCAAATATGTAATTGGTTTTTCAACTAAGCAATAAATTAGATCCGTTGGCTGGACACCGGCACATAAGTTTTTTGAAACCAATAAAACGCTCAATTCTAACAATCTAAGCTTATAACAATTTTCCTAATTGAGGGAAACAGTTTATATTGTGCAATTTTAATATAGTTTTTGTTGCAGTTTTCAAATATGTAATTGGTTTTTCAACTGGGCAATAAATTAGATCCGTTGGCTGGACACCGGCACATTAGTTTTTAGAAACCTCTAAAACGCTCATTTCTAACGATCTAAGCTTATAACAATTTTCCTAATTGAGGGAGACAGTTTATATTGTGCAATTTTCATATAGTTTTTGTTGCAGTTTTCAAATATGTAATTGGTTTTTCCACTGGGCAATAAATTAAATCCGTTGGCTGGACACCGGCACATCAGTTTTTAGAAACCTCTAAAACGCTCATCTCTAACAATCTAAGCTTATAACAATTTTCCTAATTGAGGGAAACAGTTTATATTGTGCAATTTTCATATAGTTTTTGTTGCAGTTTTCAAATATGTAATTGGTTTTTCCACTGGGCAATAAATTAAATCCGTTGGCTGGACACCGGCACATCAGTTTTTAGAAACCTCTAAAACGCTCATCTCTAACAATCTAAGTTTATAACAATTTTCCTAATTGAGGGACAGATTTTATATTGTGCAATATTAATATAGTTTTTGTTGCAGTTTTCAAATATGTAATTGGTTTTTCCACTGGGCAATAAATTAGATCCGTTGGCTGGACACCGGCACATCAGTTTTTAGAAACCTCTAAAACGCTCATTTCTAACAATCTAAGCTTATAACAATTTTCCTAATTGAGGGAAACAGTTTATATTGTGCAATTTTAATATTGTTTTTGTTGTAGTTTTCAAATATGTAATTGGTTTTTGCACTGGGCAATAAATTAGATCCGTTGGCTGGACACCGGCACATTAGTTTTTAGAAACCTCTAAAACGCTCATTTCTAACAATCTCAGCTTATAACAATTTTCCTAATTGAGGGAAACAGTTTATATTGTGCAATTTTAATATAGTTTTTGTTGCAGTTTTCAAATATGTAATTGGTTTTTCCACTGGGCAATAAATTAGATTCGTTGGCTGGACACCGGCAAATCAGTTTTATGAAACCTCTAAAACGCTCATTTCTAACAATCTAAGCTTATAACAATTTTCCTAATTGAGGGAAACAGTTTATATTGTGCAATTTTCATATAGTTTTTGTTGCAGTTTTCAAATATGTAATTGGTTTTTCAACTGGGCAATAAATTAGATCCGTTGGCTGGACACCGGCACATCAGTTTTTAGAAACCTCTAAAACGTTCATTTCTAACAATCTAAGCTTATAACAATTTTCCTAATTGAGGGAAACAGTTTATATTGTGCAATTTTAATATAGTTTTTGTTGCAGTTTTCAAATATGTAATTGGTTTTTCCACTGGGCAATAAATTAGATCCGTTGGCTGGACACCGGCACATCAGTTTTTAGAAACCTCTAAAACGCTCATTTCTAACAATCTAAGCTTATAACAATTTTCCTAATTGAGGGAAACAGTTTATATTGTGCAATTTTATTATAGTTTTTGTTGCAGTTTTTAAATATGTAATTGGTTTTTCCACTGGGCAATAAATTAGATCCGATGGCTGGACACCGGCACATCAGTTTTTTGAAACCTCTAAAACGCTCATTTCTAACAATCTAAGCTTATAACAATTTTCCTAATTGACGGACACAGTTTATAATGTGCAGTTTTAATATAGTTTTTGCTGCAGTTTTTAAATATGTAATTAGTTTTTCCACTGAGCAATAAATTAGATCCTTTGGCTGGACACCGGCACATCAGATTTTTTAAACCTCTAAAACACTCATTTCTAACAATCTAAGCTTATACCAATTTTCCTAATTGACAGACAGATTTTATATTGTACAATTTTAATATAGTTTTTGTTGCAGTTTTCAAATATGTAATTGGATTTTCAACTGGGCAATAAATTAGATCCTTTGGCTGGACCCCGGCACATCAGATTTTTGAAACCTCTAAAACGCTCATTTCTAACAATCTAAGCATATAACAATTTTCCTAATTGACGGACACAGTTTATATTGTGCAATTTTAATATAGTTTTTGTTGCAGTTTTTAAATATGCAATTGGTTTTTCCGCTGGGCAATAAATTAGATCCGTTGGCTGGACACCGGCACATCAGTTTTTTGAAACCTCTAAAACGCTCATTTCTAACAATCTAAGCTTATAACAATTTTCCTAATTGAGGGACAGATTTTATATTGTGCAATTTTAATATAGTTTTTGTTGCAGTTTTCAAATATGTAATTGGTTTTTCCACTGAGCAATAAATTACATCCGTTGGCTGGACACCGGCACATCAGTTTTTTGAAACCTCTAAAACGCTCATTTCTAACAATCTAAGCTTATAACAATTTTCCTAATTGAGGGAAACAGTTTATAGTGTGCAATTTTAATATAGTTTTTGTTGCAGTTTTCAAATATGTAATTGGTTTTTTCACTGGGCAATAAATTAGTTCCGTTGGCTGGACACCGGCACATTAGTTTTTAGAAACCTCTAAAACGCTCATTTCTAACAATCTAAGCTTATAACAATTTTCCTAATTGAGGGAAACAGTTTATATTGTTCAATCTTAATATAGTTTGTGTTTTAGTTTTCAAATATGTAATTGGTTTTTCAACTGGGCAATAAATTAGATCCGTTGGCTGGACACCGGCACATCAGTTTTTAGAAACCTCTAAAACGTTCATTTCTAACAATCTAAGCTTATAACAATTTTCCTAATTGAGGGAAACAGTTTATATTGTGCAATTTTAATATAGTTTTTGTTGCAGTTTTCAAATATGTAATTGGTTTTTTCACTGGGCAATACATTAGATTCATTGGCTGGACACCGGCACATCAGTTTTTTGGAACCTCTAAAACGCTCATTTCTAACAATCTAAGCTTATAACAATTTTCCTAATTGACGGACACAATTTATATTGTACAATTTTAATATAGTTTTTGTTGCAGTTTTCAAATATGCAATTGGTTTTTCAACTGGGCAATAAATTAGATCCGTTGGCTGGACACCGGCACATCAGTTTTTTGAAACCAATAAAGCGCTCATTTCTAACAATCTAAGCTTATAACAATTTTCCTAATTGAGGGACAGATTTTATATTGTGCAATATTAATATAGTTTTTGTCGCAGTTTTCAAATATGTAATTGGTTTTTCCACTGGGCAATAAATTAGATCCGTTGGCTGGACACCGGCACATAAGTTTTTAGAAACCTCTAAAACGCTCATTTCTAACAATCTAAGCTTATAACAATTTTCCTAATTGAGGGAGAGATTTTATATTGTGCAATTTTAATATAGTTTTTGTTGCAGTTTTCAAATATGTAATTGGTTTTTTTCACTGGGCAATAAATTAGATTCATTGGCTGGACACCGGCACATCAGTTTTTAGAAACCTCTAAAACGCTCATTTCTAACAATCTAAGCTTATAACAATTTTCCTAATTGAGGGAAACAGTTTATATTGTGCAATTTTAATATAGTTTTTGTTGCAGTTTTCAAATATGAAATTGGTTTCAACTGGGCAATAAATTAGATCCGTTGGCTGGACACCGGCACATTAGTTTTTAGAAACCTCTAAAACGCTCATTTCTAACAATCTAAGCTTATAACAATTTTCCTAATTGAGGGAAACAGTTCATATTGTGCAATTTTCATATAGTTTTTGTTGCAGTTTTCAAATATGTAATTGGTTTTTCAACTGGGCAATAAATTAGATCCGTTGGCTGGACACCGGCACATAAGTTTTTTGAAACCAATAAAACGCTCATTTCTAACAATCTAAGCTTATAACAATTTTCCTAATTGAGGGACAGATTTTATATTGTGCAATATTAATATAGTTTTTGTTGCAGTTTTCAAATATGTAATTGGTTTTTCCACTGGGCAATAAATTAGATCCGTTGGCTGGACACCGGCACATCAGTTTTTAGAAACCTCTAAAACGCTCATTTCTAACAATCTAAGCTTATAACAATTTTCCTAATTGAGGGAGAGATTTTATATTGTGCAATTTTAATATAGTTTTTGTTGCAGTTTTCAAATATGTAATTGGTTTTTTCACTGGGCAATAAATTAGATTCATTGGCTGGACACCGGCACATCAGTTTTTAGAAACCTCTAAAACGCTCATTTCGAACAATCTAAGCTTATAACAATTTTCCTAATTGAGGGAAACAGTCTATATTGTGCAATTTTAATATAGTTTTTGTTGCAGTTTTCAAATATGAAATTGGTTTCAACTGGGCAATAAATTAGATCCGTTGGCTGGACACCGGCACATTAGTTTTTAGAAACCTCTAAAACGCTCATTTCTAACAATCTAAGCTTATAACAATTTTCCTAATTGAGGGAAACAGTTTATATTGTGCAATTTTCATATAGTTTTTGTTGCAGTTTTCAAATATGTAATTGGTTTTTCCACTGGGCAATAAATTAAATTCGTTGGCTGGACACCGGCACATCAGTTTTTAGAAACCTCTAAAACGCTCATCTCTAACAATCTAAGCTTATAACAATTTTCCTAATTGAGGGAAACAGTTTATATTGTGCAATTTTAATATAGTTTTTGTTGCAGTTTTCAAATATGTAATTGGTTTTTCAACTAAGCAATAAATTAGATCCGTTGGCTGGACACCGGCACATAAGTTTTTTGAAACCAATAAAACGCTCATTTCTAACAATCTAAGCTTATAACAATTTTCCTAATTGAGGGAAACAGTTTATATTGTGCAATTTTAATATAGTTTTTGTTGCAGTTTTCAAATATGTAATTGGTTTTTCAACTGGGCAATAAATTAGATCCGTTGGCTGGACACCGGCACATTAGTTTTTAGAAACCTCTAAAACGCTCATTTCTAACGATCTAAGCTTATAACAATTTTCCTAATTGAGGGAAACAGTTTATATTGTGCAATTTTCATATAGTTTTTGTTGCAGTTTTCAAATATGTAATTGGTTTTTCCACTGGGCAATAAATTAAATCCGTTGGCTGGACACCGGCACATCAGTTTTTAGAAACCTCTAAAACGCTCATCTCTAACAATCTAAGCTTATAACAATTTTCCTAATTTAGGGAAACAGTTTATATTGTGCAATTTTCATATAGTTTTTGTTGCCGTTTTCAAATATGTAATTGGTTTTTCAACTGGGCAATAAATTAGATCCGTTGGCTGGACACCGGCACATTAGTTTTTAGAAACCTCTAAAACGCTCATTTCTAACAATCTAAGCTTATAACAATTTTCCTAATTTAGGGAAACAGTTTATATTGTGCAATTTTCATATAGTTTTTGTTGCCGTTTTCAAATATGTAATTGGTTTTTCCACTGGGCAATAAATTAAATCCGTTGGCTGGACACCGGCACATCAGTTTTTAGAAACCTCTAAAACGCTCATCTCTAACAATCTAAGCTTATAACAATTTTCCTAATTGAGGGAAACAGTTTATATTGTGCAATTTTAATATAGTTTTTGTTGCAGTTTTCAAATATGTAATTGGTTTTTCAACTAAGCAATAAATTAGATCCGTTGGCTGGACACCGGCACATAAGTTTTTTGAAACCAATAAAACGCTCATTTCTAACAATCTAAGCTTATAACAATTTTCCTAATTGAGGGACAGATTTTATATTGTGCAACATTAATATAGATTTTGTTGCAGTTTTCAAATATGTAATTGGTTTTTCCACTGGGCAATAAATTAGATCCGTTGGCTGGACACCGGCACATCAGTTTTAGAAACCTCTAAAACGCTCATTTCTAACAATCTAAGCTTATAACAATTTTCCTAATTGAGGGAAACAGTTTATATTGTGCAATTTTAATATTGTTTTTGTTGCAGTTTTCAAATATGTAATTGGTTTTTCCACTGGGCAATAAATTAGATCCGTTGGCTGGACACCGGCACATTAGTTTTTAGAAACCTCTAAAACGCTCATTTCTAACAATCTAAGCTTATAACAATTTTCCTAATTGAGGGACAGATTTTATATTGTGCAATATTAATATAGTTTTTGTTGCAGTTTTCAAATATGTAATTGGTTTTTTCACTGGGCAATAAATTAGATTCATTGGCTGGACACCGGCACATCATTTTTTTTAAACCTCTAAAACGCTCATTTCTAACAATCTAAGCTTATAACAATTTTCCTAATTGAGGGAAACAGTTTATATTGTGCAATTTTAATATAGTTTTTGTTGCAGTTTTCAAATATGTAATTGGTTTTTCAACTGGGCAATAAATTAGATCCGTTGGCTGGACACCGGCACATTAGTTTTTAGAAACCTCTAAAACGCTCATTTCTAACAATCTAAGCTTATAACAATTTTCCTAATTTAGGGAAACAGTTTATATTGTGCAATTTTCATATAGTTTTTGTTGCCGTTTTCAAATATGTAATTGGTTTTTCCACTGGGCAATAAATTAAATCCGTTGGCTGGACACCGGCACATCAGTTTTTAGAAACCTCTAAAACGCTCATCTCTAACAATCTAAGCTTATAACAATTTTCCTAATTGAGGGAAACAGTTTATATTGTGCAATTTTAATATAGTTTTTGTTGCAGTTTTCAAATATGTAATTGGTTTTTCAACTAAGCAATAAATTAGATCCGTTGGCTGGACACCGGCACATAAGTTTTTTGAAACCAATAAAACGCTCATTTCTAACAATCTAAGCTTATAACAATTTTCCTAATTGAGGGAAACAGTTTATATTGTGCAATTTTAATATAGTTTTTGTTGCAGTTTTCAAATATGTAATTGGTTTTTCAACTAAGCAATAAATTAGATCCGTTGGCTGGACACCGGCACATAAGTTTTTTGAAACCAATAAAACGCTCATTTCTAACAATCTAAGCTTATAACAATTTTCCTAATTGAGGGAAACAGTTTATATTGTGCAATTTTAATATAGTTTTTGTTGCAGTTTTCAAATATGTAATTGGTTTTTCAACTAAGCAATAAATTAGATCCGTTGGCTGGACACCGGCACATAGGTTTTTAGAAACCTCTAAAACGCTCATTTCTAACAATCTAAGCTTATAACAATTTTCCTAATTGAGGGAGAGATTTTATATTGTGCAATTTTAATATAGTTTTTGTTGCAGTTTTCAAATATGTAATTGGTTTTTTTCACTGGGCAATAAATTAGATTCATTGGCTGGACACCGGCACATCAGTTTTTAGAAACCTCTAAAACGCTCATTTCTAACAATCTAAGCTTATAACAATTTTCCTAATTGAGGGAAACAGTTTATATTGTGCAATTTTAATATAGTTTTTGTTGCAGTTTTCAAATATGAAATTGGTTTCAACTGGGCAATAAATTAGATCCGTTGGCTGGACACCGGCACATTAGTTTTTAGAAACCTCTAAAACGCTCATTTCTAACAATCTAAGCTTATAACAATTTTCCTAATTGAGGGAAACAGTTCATATTGTGCAATTTTCATATAGTTTTTGTTGCAGTTTTCAAATATGTAATTGGTTTTTCAACTGGGCAATAAATTAGATCCGTTGGCTGGACACCGGCACATAAGTTTTTTGAAACCAATAAAACGCTCATTTCTAACAATCTAAGCTTATAACAATTTTCCTAATTGAGGGACAGATTTTATATTGTGCAATATTAATATAGTTTTTGTTGCAGTTTTCAAATATGTAATTGGTTTTTCCACTGGGCAATAAATTAGATCCGTTGGCTGGACACCGGCACATCAGTTTTTAGAAACCTCTAAAACGCTCATTTCTAACAATCTAAGCTTATAACAATTTTCCTAATTGAGGGAGAGATTTTATATTGTGCAATTTTAATATAGTTTTTGTTGCAGTTTTCAAATATGTAATTGGTTTTTTTCACTGGGCAATAAATTAGATTCATTGGCTGGACACCGGCACATCAGTTTTTAGAAACCTCTAAAACGCTCATTTCGAACAATCTAAGCTTATAACAATTTTCCTAATTGAGGGAAACAGTCTATATTGTGCAATTTTAATATAGTTTTTGTTGCAGTTTTCAAATATGAAATTGGTTTCAACTGGGCAATAAATTAGATCCGTTGGCTGGACACCGGCACATTAGTTTTTAGAAACCTCTAAAACGCTCATTTCTAACAATCTAAGCTTATAACAATTTTCCTAATTGAGGGAAACAGTTTATATTGTGCAATTTTCATATAGTTTTTGTTGCAGTTTTCAAATATGTAATTGGTTTTTCCACTGGGCAATAAATTAAATTCGTTGGCTGGACACCGGCACATCAGTTTTTAGAAACCTCTAAAACGCTCATCTCTAACAATCTAAGCTTATAACAATTTTCCTAATTGAGGGAAACAGTTTATATTGTGCAATTTTAATATAGTTTTTGTTGCAGTTTTCAAATATGAAATTGGTTTCAACTGGGCAATAAATTAGATCCGTTGGCTGGACACCGGCACATTAGTTTTTAGAAACCTCTAAAACGCTCATTTCTAACAATCTAAGCTTATAACAATTTTCCTAATTGAGGGAGAGATTTTATATTGTGCAATTTTAATATAGTTTTTGTTGCAGTTTTCAAATATGTAATTGGTTTTTCAACTAAGCAATAAATTAGATCCGTTGGCTGGACACCGGCACATAAGTTTTTTGAAACCAATAAAACGCTCATTTCTAACAATCTAAGCTTATAACAATTTTCCTAATTGAGGGAGAGATTTTATATTGTGCAATTTTAATATAGTTTTTGTTGCAGTTTTCAAATATGTAATTGGTTTTTCAACTGGGCAATAAATTAGATCCGTTGGCTGGACACCGGCACATTAGTTTTTAGAAACCTCTAAAACGCTCATTTCTAACGATCTAAGCTTATAACAATTTTCCTAATTGAGGGAAACAGTTTATATTGTGCAATTTTCATATAGTTTTTGTTGCAGTTTTCAAATATGTAATTGGTTTTTCCACTGGGCAATAAATTAAATCCGTTGGCTGGACACCGGCACATCAGTTTTTAGAAACCTCTAAAACGCTCATCTCTAACAATCTAAGCTTATAACAATTTTCCTAATTGAGGGACAGATTTTATATTGTGCAATATTAATATAGTTTTTGTTGCAGTTTTCAAATATGTAATTGGTTTTTCCACTGGGCAATAAATTTAGTGATTCGGTCTCGGTCATCGAGAACGATATCAGGCTTGTATCGGTCTCGATCTCGGAAATTTTCTAATTTCGAAATCTCGTCTCGGTATCGTAGCGAGAATCTCGCTCTAAACGAGAATTAAAATCGGCACATACCAAAAGCACTTGTTCTGGTCCTCGCCATCTATCCATAGCATTTCCAACTAAATCAGATAACTGTTTGGTGTGTACTAACCGGTGCAAACAAGCACGTTATGCGTATTACTCTGTTATATGTGGTGTGTAACAACTGTATATCTACTCACTATTAAGAAATTATTAAAAGTGTCAATATGTCCAAAAAAAGATCAGTATACGATCAATTTAACAATGAAGCCCACGCATCTGATGCAAATGTGGAAAAAAACTGGAGTTACAACGATTACTTTAACATTAATAAAGATGAAAACGGAAAGTTTGGAAGGTGTTTAATCTGTGAAAAACAGAATAAAAACAAAATTATTAAAATGACAGATCACAATACAAGTGGATTGAGAAGACACTTGTCTATTTGGCACAAAACAATTTACCAAAAGGAATGTGTAAAAACTGCAACTAAAAATGATCAAACTTCAATTAAAGATTCATTTGAAAAGGTTTGTAATTTACACTTAAATTCTAAAATACATTATCCCTGAAAAGCAATAATCGATTTTTAAATTATATTTCAGATGACAGATAAAAATAAAAAACTTAAGACAGATAATCAGTTGACATACGATGAAATGCTTGTGAAATTTATTGCCGTCAAATATTTACCTTTTAACTTCTTTGACGACGACGTAACGCAGAATTTTTTTCAATTTCTAAAAAGTAATAATGTTACTTTGCCAAAAAAAGACTCTTTACGAAACAAAGTCTTGAGCCAGTTCGAAATTTTTAAAAACAAAGTTAAGTCAGTTTTACAAAGTGTTGATTCGTCAATATCTTTTACCGTCGATGGTTGGACGTCGTTAGCCAACAAGAGTTTCTATGGAATAACAGCCCATTATATTGACCAAAATTTCGAACATTGTAGTCTGGTTTTGGATTTCATTTCGTCAAATGGTTGTCATACTGGAAACTTTATGGCAAAACTATTCTTCAACGTTTTAGTTGATTATGGTGTAGAAAGGAAGGTTCAGGGAATTACGGTGGATAATGTATCATCAAACACAGTTTTTATGCAAGAACTAGAGACTTTAATGATGGAAAATAGCATACCTTTTGATGCAGAAAATCAACATTTCAGGTGTTTTGCACACATTCTAAATTTAGGTAAATTAATTTATACTTTTCAGTGATGTTTCTAGTTTATATTTAACATAAGCACATTGTAACGTATTGTAGGTGTGCAAGATACATTAAAATTATTAAAAGTCTCAAACTCGATGGACCCTGCCGACAATGACGATGAAATAAGTGATGCTGAAAACGATTACTTTGATGAGAATGAGATCAAATCGAATTGTGTTGTTAAAATAAGGCAACTGTTTAAAAAAATTCGTAAATCTGAAAAATTAACTAAAAACTTGATAAGCTGTTGCGAGATTACTAATATTAAGTACAAATCTCCAAGTATTGACATATGCACACGTTGGAATAGTACATATGATATGTTACATACTGCATTATATTTGAGAACGGCCCTTAACACTTTCTGTCAAAATAACAATGACTTAGAAATGTTTAAAATGAAAGAAGATGAGTGGGAATTGGTGAATAAAATCTGTAATTTTCTTAAATATTTTAAAACAGTGTCCAATTTACTTGAGGGTGAAAAATATGCAACATTGCCTTTGGTAGTTGTTTATTTTAATATTCTATTAGACGAAATAGAAAAACAGATTTTCGAGTTGAATGATAAACCAGATAGAAATCATTTAGATGAAACCTTATTGCTTGCATTTGCGTCGGGAAGAGATAAAATGCTTAAGCACTATAGAAAGACAAATTGGACTTATTGCACAGCGCTAATTCTAGATCCACGACATAAAATTGAGACTTTTAACAATACAATTTGGGGGCGAGAAATGAAAAATGAGTCTTTGTCCATATTCAAGAATAAATTTGAAGAAAACTACGTTCCACAAAGAACAAACATTCTAGAAAATATTGATGAAGGCAATACCGACGAAAATGAAGATGACTGTTTTGATTTAAATAAACTATATGGTAAAAATGAACTTATTGTTGGAATTCAAGAGTTTGAAGCTTACGCAAGTACACAGAGAGCTGACAAAAATACTGATATTATGTTATGGTGGAAAATGCATCAAACTAATTATCCCAATCTTTCTCGCATGGTTCGGGATATATTTAGTATTCCAGCCACTTCGGTACCTTCCGAGCGATTGTTCTCCAAAGCTGCTCTAACAATAAGGAAACATAGAAACAGGCTTAATGAAGATTCAGCGAGGAGTTTGTTGTGTTTAAACTCATGGATGCAGTGCAATTTCATCAATTAATAATTGTATACATATATTTCGATTCACGAATATTTGTGGTTACATAATAATTAAACACAATACTTTAAATTGTTGTGTAACCACAAACATTCGTGAATCGAAGTATACCTGTATACATAAGAATGTATTCAATAAATCGTTTATTTACCGTTAAACTATTTTTTTTTGTTAAATTATTCGCACCCTTTAAAAGACTACGTAACAAAAAAATCTCGGTCTAGTACGATATTCTCGTTCATATTGTCTCGGCATCGGACGATTTTCTCAACTAGCATCTCGTTATCGTTCTCGGAGCGAGACCGAGAGCGAGAACGAGATTTTCTCGGTATCGACAGAAACACTACTGGACACCGGCACATCAGTTTTAGAAACCTCTAAAACGCTCATTTCTAACGATCTAAGCTTATAACAATTTTCCTAATTGAGGGAAACAGTTTATATTGTGCAATTTTAATATTGTTTTTGTTGCAGTTTTCAAATATGTAATTGGTTTTTCCACTGGGCAATAAATTAGATCCGTTGGCTGGACACCGGCACATCAGTTTTTAGAAACCTCTAAAACGCTCATTTCTAACAATCTAAGCTTATAACAATTTTCCTAATTGAGGAAGAGATTTTATATTGTGCAATTTTAATATAGTTTTTGTTGCAGTTTTCAAATATGTAATTGGTTTTTTCACTGGGCAATAAATTAGATTCATTGGCTGGACACCGGCACATCAGTTTTTAGAAACCTCTAAAACGCTCATTTCTAACAATCTAAGCTTATAACAATTTTCCTAATTGAGGGAAACAGTTTATATTGTGCAATTTTAATATAGTTTTTGTTGCAGTTTTCAAATATGTAATTGGTTTTTCCACTGGGCAATAAATTAGATCCGTTGGCTGGACACCGGCACATCAGTTTTTTGAAACCTCTAAAACGCTCATTTCTAACAATCTAAGCTTATAACAATTTTCCTAATTGAGGGAAACAGTTTATATTGTGCAATTTTATTATAGTTTTTGTTGCAGTTTTTAAATATGTAATTGGTTTTTCCACTGGGCAATAAATTAGATCCGATGGCTGGACACCGGCACATCAGTTTTTTGAAACCTCTAAAACGCTCATTTCTAAAAATCTAAGCTTATAACAATTTTCCTAATTGAGGGACAGATTTTATATTGTGCAATTTTAATATAGTTTTTGTTGCAGTTTTCAAATATGTAATTGGTTTTTCCACTGAGCAATAAATTACAACCGTTGGCTGGACACCGGCACATCAGTTTTTTGAAAAATCTAAAACGCTCATTTCTAACAATCTAAGCATATAACAATTTTCCTAATTGAGGGAAACAGTTTATAGTGTGCAAATTTAATATAGTTTTTGTTGCAGTTTTCAAATATGTAATTGGTTTTTTCACTAGGCAATAAATTAGTTCCGTTGGCTGGACACCGGCACATCAGTTTTTTTAAACCTCTAAAACGCTCATTTCTAACAATCTAAGCTTATAACAATTTTCCTAATTGAGGGACAGATTTTATATTGTGCAATTTTAATATAGTTTTTGTTGCAGTTTTCAAATATGTAATTGGTTTTTCCACTGAGCAATAAATTACATCCGTTGTCTGGACACCGGCACATCAGTTTTTTGAAACCTCTATAACGCTCATTTCTAACAATCTAAGCTTATAACAATTTTCCTAATTGAGGGACAGATTTTATATTGTGCAATTTTAATATAGTTTTTGTTGCAGTTTTCAAATATGTAATTGGTTTTTCCACTGAGCAATAAATTACATCCGTTGGCTGGACACGGGCACATCAGTTTTTTTAAACCTCTAAAACGCTCATTTCTAACAATCTAAGCTTATAACAATTTTCCTAATTGAGGGACAGATTTTATATTGTGCAATTTTAATATAGTTTTTGTTGCAGTTTTCAAATATGCAATTGGTTTTTCCACTGAGCAATAAATTACATCCGTTGGCTGGACACCGGCACATCAGTTTTTTTAAACCTCTAAAACGCTCATTTCTAACAATCTAAGCTTATAACAATTTTCCTAATTGAGGGACAGATTTTATATTGTGCAATTTTAATATAGTTTTTGTTGCAGTTTTCAAATATGTAATTGGTTTTTCAACTGGGCAATAAATTAGATCCGTTGGTTGGACACCGGCACATCAGTTTTTTGAAACCTCTAAAACGCTCATTTCTAACAATCTAAGCTTATAACAATTTTCCTAATTGAGGGACAGATTTTATATTGTGCAATTTTAATATAGTTTTTAAGGCAGTTTTCAAATATGTAATTGGTTTTTTCACTGGGCAATAAATTAGATTCATTGGCTGGACACCGGCACATCAGTTTTTTGAAACCTCTAAAACGCTCATTTCTAACAATCTAAGCTTATAACAATTTTCCTAATTGAGGGACAGATTTTATATTGTGCAATTTTAATATAGTTTTTGTTGCAGTTTTCAAATATGCAATTGGTTTTTCCACTGGGCAATAAATTAGATCCGTTGGCTGGACACCGGCACATCAGTTTTTTGAGATCTCTAAAACGCTCATTTCTAACAATCTAAGCTTATAACAATTTTCCTAATTGAGGGACAAATTTTATATTGTGCAATTTTAATATAGTTTTTGTTGCAGTTTTCAAATATGCAATTGGTTTTTCCACTGGGCAATAAATTAGATCCGTTGGCTGGACACCGGCACATCAGTTTTTTGAAATCTCTAAAACGCTCATTTCTAACAATCTAAGCTTATAACAATTTTCCTAATTGAGGGACAGATTTTATATTGTGCAATTTTAATATAGTTTTTGTTGCAGTTTTCAAATATGTAATTGGTTTTTCCACTGGGCAATAAATTAGATCCGTTGGCTGGACACCGGCACATAAGTTTTTTGAAACCTCTAAAACGCTTATTTCTAACAATCTAAGCTTATAACAATTTTCCTAATTGAGGGACAGATTTTATATTGTGCAATTTTAATATAGTTTTTGTTGCAGTTTTCAAATATGTAATTGGTTTTTCCACTGGGCAATAAATTAGATCCGTTGGCTGGACACCGGCACATCAGTTTTTTGAAACCTCTAAAACGCTCATTTCTAACAATCTAAGCTTATAACAATTTTCCTAATTGAGGGAAACAGTTTATATTGTGCAATTTTATTATAGTTTTTGTTGCAGTTTTTAAATATGTAATTGGTTTTTCCACTGGTCAATAAATTAGATCCGATGGCTGGACACCGGCACATCAGTTTTTTGAAACCTCTAAAACGCTCATTTCTAAAAATCTAAGCTTATAACAATTTTCCTAATTGAGGGACAGATTTTATATTGTGCAATTTTAATATAGTTTTTGTTGCAGTTTTCAAATATGTAATTGGTTTTTCCACTGAGCAATAAATTACATCCGTTGGCTGGACACCGGCACATCAGTTTTTTGAAAAATCTAAAACGCTTATTTCTAACAATCTAAGCATATAACAATTTTCCTAATTGAGGGAAACAGTTTATAGTGTGCAAATTTAATATAGTTTTTGTTGCAGTTTTCAAATATGTAATTGGTTTTTTCACTAGGCAATAAATTAGTTCCGTTGGCTGGACACCGGCACATCAGTTTTTTTAAACCTCTAAAACGCTCATTTCTAACAATCTAAGCTTATAACAATTTTCCTAATTGAGGGACAGATTTTATATTGTGCAATTTTAATATAGTTTTTGTTGCAGTTTTCAAATATGTAATTGGTTTTTCCACTGAGCAATAAATTACATCCGTTGGCTGGACACCGGCACATCAGTTTTTTGAAACCTCTAAAACGCTCATTTCTAACAATCTAAGCTTATAACAATTTTCCTAATTGAGGGACAGATTTTATATTGTGCAATTTTAATATAGTTTTTGTTGCAGTTTTCAAATATGTAATTGGTTTTTCCACTGAGCAATAAATTACATCCGTTGGCTGGACACCGGCACATCAGTTTTTTTAAACCTCTAAAACGCTCATTTCTAACAATCTAAGCTTATAACAATTTTCCTAATTGAGGGACAGATTTTATATTGTGCAATTTTAATATAGTTTTTGTTGCAGTTTTCAAATATGTAATTGGTTTTTCCACTGAGCAATAAATTACATCCGTTGGCTGGACACCGGCACATCAGTTTTTTTAAACCTCTAAAACGCTCATTTCTAACAATCTAAGCTTATAACAATTTTCCTAATTGAGGGACAGATTTTATATTGTGCAATTTTAATATAATTTTTGTTGCAGTTTTCAAATATGTAATTGGTTTTTCAACTGGGCAATAAATTAGATTCGTTGGTTGGACACCGGCACATCAGTTTTTAGAAACCTCTAAAACGCTCATTTCTAACAATCTAAGCTTATAACAATTTTCCTAATTGAGGGACAGATTTTATATTGTGCAATTTTAATATAGTTTTTGTTGCAGTTTTCAAATATGTAATTGGTTTTTCCACTGGGCAATAAATTAGATCCGTTGGCTGGACACCGGCACATCAGTTTTTTGAAATCTCTAAAACGCTCATTTCTAACAATCTAAGCTTATAACAATTTTCCTAATTGAGGGACAGATTTTATATTGTGCAATTTTAATATAGTTTTTGTTGCAGTTTTCAAATATGTAATTGGTTTTTTCACTGGGCAATAAATTAGATTCATTGGCTGGACACCGGCACATCAGTTTTTTGAAACCTCTAAAACGCTCATTTCTAACAATCTAAGCTTATAACAATTTTCCTAATTGAGGGAAACAGTTTATATTGTGCAATTTTAATATAGTTTTTGCTGCAGTTTTCAAATATGTAATTGGTTTTTTCACTGGGCAATAAATTAGATCCGTTGGCTGGACACCGGCACATCAGTTTTTTGAAACCTCTAAAACGCTCATTTCTAAAAATCTAAGCTTATAACAATTTTCCTAATTGAGGGACAGATTTTATATTGTGCAATTTTAATATAGTTTTTGTTGCAGTTTTCAAATATGTAATTGGTTTTTCCACTGGGCAATAAATTAGATCCGTTGGCTGGACACCGGCACATCAGTTTTTTGAAATCTCTAAAACGCTCATTTCTAACAATCTAAGCTTATAACAATTTTCCTAATTGAGGGACAGATTTTATATTGTGCAATTTTAATATAGTTTTTGTTGCAGTTTTCAAATATGTAATTGGTTTTTTCACTGGGCAATAAATTAGATTCATTGGCTGGACACCGGCACATCAGTTTTTTGAAACCTCTAAAACGCTCATTTCTAACAATCTAAGCTTATAACAATTTTCCTAATTGAGGGAAACAGTTTATATTGTGCAATTTTAATATAGTTTTTGTTGCAGTTTTCAAATATGTAATTGGTTTTTTCACTGGGCAATAAATTAGATCCGTTGGCTGGACACCGGCACATCAGTTTTTTGAAACCTCTAAAACGCTCATTTCTAACAATCTAAGCTTATAACAATTTTCCTAATTGAGGGACAGATTTTATATTGTGCAATTTTAATATAGTTTTTAAGGCAGTTTTCAAATATGTAATTGGTTTTTTCACTGGGCAATAAATTAGATTCATTGGCTGGACACCGGCACATCAGTTTTTTGAAACCTCTAAAACGCTCATTTCTAACAATCTAAGCTTATAACAATTTTCCTAATTGAGGGACAGATTTTATATTGTGCAATTTTAATATAGTTTTTGTTGCAGTTTTCAAATATGCAATTGGTTTTTCCACTGGGCAATAAATTAGATCCGTTGGCTGGACACCGGCACATCAGTTTTTAGAAACCTCTAAAACGCTCATTTCTAACAATCTAAGCTTATAACAATTTTCCTAATTGAGGGAAACAGCTTATATTGTGCAATTTTAATATAGTTTTTGTTGCAGTTTTCAAATATGTAATTGGTTTTTCCACTGGGCAATAAATTAGATCCGTTGGCTGGACACCGGCACATAAGTTTTTTGAAACCTCTAAAACGCTTATTTCTAACAATCTAAGCTTATAACAATTTTCCTAATTGAGGGACAGATTTTATATTGTGCAATTTTAATATAGTTTTTGTTGCAGTTTTCAAATATGTAATTGGTTTTTCCACTGGGCAATAAATTAGATCCGATGGCTGGACACCGGCACATCAGTTTTTTGAAACCTTTAAAACGCTCATTTCTAACAATCTAAGCTTATAACAATTTTCCTAATTGAGGGACAGATTTTATATTGTGCAATTTTAATATAGTTTTTGTTGCAGTTTTCAAATATGTAATTGGTTTTTCCACTGGGCAATAAATTAGATCCGATGGCTGGACACCGGCACATCAGTTTTTTGAAACTTTTAAAACGCTCATTTCTAACAATCTAAGCTTATAACAATTTTCCTAATTGAGGGACAGATTTTATATTGTGCAATTTTAATATAGTTTTTGTTGCAGTTTTAAAATATGCAATTGGTTTTTCCACTGGGCAATAAATTAGATCCGTTGGCTGGACACCGGCACATCAGTTTTTAGAAACCTCTAAAACGCTCATTTCTAACAATCTAAGCTTATAACAATTTTCCTAATTGAGGGAAACAGTTTATATTGTGCAATTTTAATATTGTTTTTGTTGTAGTTTTCAAATATGTAATTGGTTTTTCCACTGGGCAATAAATTAGATCCGTTGGCTGGACACCGGCACATCAGTTTTTAGAAACTTCTAAAACGCTCATTTCTAAAAATCTAAGCTTATAACAATTTTCCTAATTGAGGAAGAGATTTTATATTGTGCAATTTTAATATAGTTTTTGTTGCAGTTTTCAAATATGTAATTGGTTTTTTCACTGGGCAATAAATTAGATTCATTGGCTGGACACCGGCACATCAGTTTTTAGAAACCTCTAAAACGCTCATTTCTAACAATCTAAGCTTATAACAATTTTCCTAATTGAGGGAAACAGCTTATATTGTGCAATTTTAATATAGTTTTTGTTGCAGTTTTCAAATATGTAATTGGTTTTTCCACTGGGCAATAAATTAGATCCGTTGGCTGGACACCGGCACATAAGTTTTTTGAAACCTCTAAAACGCTTATTTCTAACAATCTAAGCTTATAACAATTTTCCTAATTGAGGGACAGATTTTATATTGTGCAATTTTAATATAGTTTTTGTTGCAGTTTTCAAATATGTAATTGGTTTTTCCACTGGGCAATAAATTAGATCCGATGGCTGGACACCGGCACATCAGTTTTTAGAAACCTCTAAAACGCTCATTTCTAACAATCTAAGCTTATAACAATTTTCCTAATTGAGGGAAACAGCTTATATTGTGCAATTTTAATATAGTTTTTGTTGCAGTTTTCAAATATGTAATTGGTTTTTCCACTGGGCAATAAATTAGATCCGTTGGCTGGACACCGGCACATAAGTTTTTTGAAACCTCTAAAACGCTTATTTCTAACAATCTAAGCTTATAACAATTTTCCTAATTGAGGGACAGATTTTATATTGTGCAATTTTAATATAGTTTTTGTTGCAGTTTTCAAATATGTAATTGGTTTTTCCACTGGGCAATAAATTAGATCCGATGGCTGGACACCGGCACATCAGTTTTTTGAAACCTTTAAAACGCTCATTTCTAACAATCTAAGCTTATAACAATTTTCCTAATTGAGGGACAGATTTTATATTGTGCAATTTTAATATAGTTTTTGTTGCAGTTTTCAAATATGTAATTGGTTTTTCCACTGGGCAATAAATTAGATCCGATGGCTGGACACCGGCACATCAGTTTTTTGAAACTTTTAAAACGCTCATTTCTAACAATCTAAGCTTATAACAATTTTCCTAATTGAGGGACAGATTTTATATTGTGCAATTTTAATATAGTTTTTGTTGCAGTTTTCAAATATGTAATTGGTTTTTCCACTGAGCAATAAATTACATCCGTTGGCTGGACACCGGCACATCAGTTTTTTGAAAAATCTAAAACGCTCATTTCTAACAATCTAAGCTTATAACAATTTTCCTAATTGAGGGACAGATTTTATATTGTGCAATTTTAATATAGTTTTTGTTGCAGTTTTCAAATATGTAATTGGTTTTTCCACTGAGCAATAAATTACATCCGTTGGCTGGACACCGGCACATCAGTTTTTTGAAACCTCTATAACGCTCATTTCTAACAATCTAAGCTTATAACAATTTTCCTAATTGAGGGACAGATTTTATATTGTGCAATTTTAATATAGTTTTTGTTGCAGTTTTCAAATATGTAATTGGTTTTTCCACTGAGCAATAAATTACATCCGTTGGCTGGACACCGGCACATCAGTTTTTTTAAACCTCTAAAACGCTCATTTCTAACAATCTAAGCTTATAACAATTTTCCTAATTGAGGGACAGATTTTATATTGTGCAATTTTAATATAGTTTTTGTTGCAGTTTTCAAATATGTAATTGGTTTTTCCACTGAGCAATAAATTACATCCGTTGGCTGGACACCGGCACATCAGTTTTTTTAAACCTCTAAAACGCTCATTTCTAACAATCTAAGCTTATAACAATTTTCCTAATTGAGGGACAGATTTTATATTGTGCAATTTACATATAGTTTTTGTTGCAGTTTTCAAATATGTAATTGGTTTTTCAACTGGGCAATAAATTAGATCCGTTGGTTGGACACCGGCACATCAGTTTTTTGAAACCTCTAAAACGCTCATTTCTAACAATCTAAGCTTATAACAATTTTCCTAATTGAGGGACAGATTTTATATTGTGCAATTTTAATATAGTTTTTAAGGCAGTTTTCAAATATGTAATTGGTTTTTTCACTGGGCAATAAATTAGATTCATTGGCTGGACACCGGCACATCAGTTTTTTGAAACCTCTAAAACGCTCATTTCTAACAATCTAAGCTTATAACAATTTTCCTAATTGAGGGACAGATTTTATATTGTGCAATTTTAATATAGTTTTTGTTGCAGTTTTCAAATATGCAATTGGTTTTTCCACTGGGCAATAAATTAGATCCGTTGGCTGGACACCGGCACATCAGTTTTTTGAAATCTCTAAAACGCTCATTTCTAACAATCTAAGCTTATAACAATTTTCCTAATTGAGGGACAGATTTTATATTGTGCAATTTTAATATAGTTTTTGTTGCAGTTTTCAAATATGTAATTGGTTTTTCCACTGAGCAATAAATTACATCCGTTGGCTGGACACCGGCACATCAGTTTTTTGAAATCTCTAAAACGCTCATTTCTAACAATCTAAGCTTATAACAATTTTCCTAATTGAGGGACAGATTTTATATTGTGCAATTTTAATATAGTTTTTGTTGCAGTTTTCAAATATGTAATTGGTTTTTCCACTGGGCAATAAATTAGATCCGTTGGCTGGACACCGGCACATAAGTTTTTTGAAACCTCTAAAACGCTTATTTCTAACAATCTAAGCTTATAACAATTTTCCTAATTGAGGGACAGATTTTATATTGTGCAATTTTAATATAGTTTTTGTTGCAGTTTTCAAATATGTAATTGGTTTTTCCACTGGGCAATAAATTAGATCCGTTGGCTGGACACCGGCACATCAGTTTTTTGAAACCTCTAAAACGCTCATTTCTAACAATCTAAGCTTATAACAATTTTCCTAATTGAGGGAAACAGTTTATATTGTGCAATTTTATTATAGTTTTTGTTGCAGTTTTTAAATATGTAATTGGTTTTTCCACTGGTCAATAAATTAGATCCGATGGCTGGACACCGGCACATCAGTTTTTTGAAACCTCTAAAACGCTCATTTCTAACAATCTAAGCTTATAACAATTTTCCTAATTGAGGGACAGATTTTATATTGTGCAATTTTAATATAGTTTTTAAGGCAGTTTTCAAATATGTAATTGGTTTTTTCACTGGGCAATAAATTAGATTCATTGGCTGGACACCGGCACATCAGTTTTTTGAAACCTCTAAAACGCTCATTTCTAACAATCTAAGCTTATAACAATTTTCCTAATTGAGGGACAGATTTTATATTGTGCAATTTTAATATAGTTTTTGTTGCAGTTTTCAAATATGCAATTGGTTTTTCCACTGGGCAATAAATTAGATCCGTTGGCTGGACACCGGCATATCAGTTTTTTGAAACCTCGAAAACGCTTATTTCTAACAATCTAAGCTTATAACAATTTTCCTAATTGAGGGACAGATTTTATATTGTGCAATTTTAATATAGTTTTTGTTGCAGTTTTCAAATATGCAATTGGTTTTTCCACTGGGCAATAAATTAGATCCGTTGGCTGGACACTGGCACATCAGTTTTTAGAAACCTCTAAAACGCTCATTTCTAACAATCTAAGCTTATAACAATTTTCCTAATTGAGGGAAACAGTTTATATTGTGCAATTTTAATATTGTTTTTGTTGCAGTTTTCAAATATGTAATTGGTTTTTCCACTGGGCAATAAATTAGATCCGTTGGCTGGACACCGGCACATCAGTTTTTAGAAACTTCTAAAACGCTCATTTCTAACAATCTAAGCTTATAACAATTTTCCTAATTGAGGAAGAGATTTTATATTGTGCAATTTTAATATAGTTTTTGTTGCAGTTTTCAAATATGCAATTGGTTTTTCCACTGAGCAATAAATTACATCCGTTGGCTGGACACCGGCACATCAGTTTTTTGAAACCTCTATAACGCTCATTTCTAACAATCTAAGCTTATAACAATTTTCCTAATTGAGGGACAGATTTTATATTGTGCAATTTTAATATAGTTTTTGTTGCAGTTTTCAAATATGTAATTGGTTTTTCCACTGAGCAATGAATTACATCCGTTGGCTGGACACCGGCACATCAGTTTTTTTAAACCTCTAAAACGCTCATTTCTAACAATCTAAGCTTATAACAATTTTCCTAATTGAGGGACAGATTTTATATTGTGCAATTTTAATATAGTTTTTGTTGCAGTTTTCAAATATGTAATTGGTTTTTCCACTGAGCAATAAATTACATCCGTTGGCTGGACACCGGCACATCAGTTTTTTTAAACCTCTAAAACGCTCATTTCTAACAATCTAAGCTTATAACAATTTTCCTAATTGAGGGACAGATTTTATATTGTGCAATTTTAATATAGTTTTTGTTGCAGTTTTCAAATATGTAATTGGTTTTTCAACTGGGCAATAAATTAGATCCGTTGGTTGGACACCGACACATCAGTTTTTAGAAACCTCTAAAACGCTCATTTCTAACAATCTAAGCTTATAACAATTTTCCTAATTGAGGGACAGATTTTATATTGTGCAATTTTAATATAGTTTTTGTTGCAGTTTTCAAATATGTAATTGGTTTTTCCACTGGGCAATAAATTAGATCCGTTGGCTGGACACCGGCACATCAGTTTTTTGAAATCTCTAAAACGCTCATTTCTAACAATCTAAGCTTCTAACAATTTTCCTAATTGAGGGACAGATTTTATATTGTGCAATTTTAATATAGTTTTTCTTGCAGTTTTCAAATATGTAATTGGTTTTTTCACTGGGCAATAAATTAGATTCATTGGCTGGACACCGGCACATCAGATTTTTGGAACCTCTAAAACGCTCATTTCTAACAATCTAAGCTTATAACAATTTTCCTAATTGAGGGAAACAGTTTATATTGTGCAATTTTAATATAGTTTTTGCTGCAGTTTTCAAATATGTAATTGGTTTTTTCACTGGGCAATAAATTAGATCCGTTGGCTGGACACCGGCACATCAGTTTTTTGAAACCTCTAAAACGCTCATTTCTAACAATCTAAGCTTATAACAATTTTCCTAATTGAGGGACAGATTTTATATTGTGCAATTTTAATATAGTTTTTGTTGCAGTTTTCAAATATGTAATTGGTTTTTCCACTGGGCAATAAATTAGATCCGTTGGCTGGACACCGGCACATCAGTTTTTTGAAATCTCTAAAACGCTCATTTCTAACAATCTAAGCTTATAACAATTTTCCTAATTGAGGGACAGATTTTATATTGTGCAATTTTAATATAGTTTTTGTTGCAGTTTTCAAATATGTAATTGGTTTTTTCACTGGGCAATAAATTAGATTCATTGGCTGGACACCGGCACATCAGTTTTTTGAAACCTCTAAAACGCTCATTTCTAACAATCTAAGCTTATAACAATTTTCCTAATTGAGGGACAGATTTTATATTGTGCAATTTTAATATAGTTTTTGTTGCAGTTTTCAAATATGTAATTGGTTTTTCCACTGGGCAATAAATTAGATCCGTTGGCTGGACACCGGCACATCAGTTTTTTGAGATCTCTAAAACGCTCATTTCTAACAATCTAAGCTTATAACAATTTTCCTAATTGACGGATACAGTTTATATTGTGCAATTTAAATATAGGTTTTGTTGCAGTTTTCAAATATGTAATTGGTTTTTCCACTGGGCAATAAATTAGATCCGTTGGCTGGACACCGGCACATCAGTTTTTTGAGATCTCTAAAACGCTCATTTCTAACAATCTAAGCTTATAACAATTTTCCTAATTGAGGGACAGATTTTATATTGTGCAATTTTAATATAGTTTTTGTTGCAGTTTTCAAATATGTAATTGGTTTTTCCACTGGGCAATAAATTAGATCCGTTGGCTGGACACCGGCACATCAGTTTTTTGAAATCTCTAAAACGCTCATTTCTAACAATCTAAGCTTATAACAATTTTCCTAATTGAGGGACAGATTTTATATTGTGCAATTTTAATATAGTTTTTGTTGCAGTTTTCAAATATGTAATTGGTTTTTTCACTGGGCAATAAATTAGATTCATTGGCTGGACACCGGCACATCAGTTTTTTGAAACCTCTAAAACGCTCATTTCTAACAATCTAAGCTTATAACAATTCTCCTAATTGAGGGAAACAGTTTATATTGCGCAATTTTAATATAGTTTTTGCTGCAGTTTTCAAATATGTAATTGGTTTTTTCACTGGGCAATAAATTAGATCCGTTGGCTGGACACCGGCACATCAGTTTTTTGAAACCTCTAAAACGCTCATTTCTAACAATCTAAGCTTATAACAATTTTCCTAATTGACGGATACAGTTTATATTGTGCAATTTAAATATAGTTTTTGTTGCAGTTTTTAAATATGTAATTGGTTTTTCCACTGAGCAATAAATTACATCCGTTGGCTGGGCACCGGCACATCAGTTTTTTTAAACCTCTAAAACGCTCATTTCTAACAATCTAAGCTTATAACAATTTTCCTAATTGAGGGACAGATTTTATATTGTGCAATTTTAATATAGTTTTTGTTGCCGTTTTCAAATATGTAATTGGTTTTTCCACTGGGCAATAAATTAGATCCGTTGGCTGGACACCGGCACATCAGTTTTTTGAAACCTCTAAATCGCTCATTTCTAAAAATCTAAGCTTATAACAATTTTCCTAATTGACGGATACAGTTTATATTGTGCAATTTAAATATAGTTTTTGTTGCAGTTTTTAAATATGTAATTGGTTTTTCCACTGGGCAATAAATTACATCCGTTGGCTGGACACCGGCACATCAGTTTTTTGAAACCTCTAAAACGCTCATTTCTAAAAATCTAAGCTTATAACAATTTTCCTAATTGAGGGACAGATTTTATATTGTGCAATTTTAATATAGTTTTTGTTGCAGTATTCAAATATGTAATTGGTTTTTCCACTGAGCAATAAATTACATCCGTTGGCTGGACACCGGCACATCAGTTTTTTGAAAAATCTAAAACGCTCATTTCTAACAATCTAAGCATATAACAATTTTCCTAATTGAGGGAAACAGTTTATAGTGTGCAAATTTAATATAGTTTTTGTTGCAGTTTTCAAATATGTAATTGGTTTTTTCACTAGGCAATAAATTAGTTCCGTTGGCTGGACACCGGCACATCAGTTTTTTTAAACCTCTAAAACGCTCATTTCTAACAATCTAAGCTTATAACAATTTTCCTAATTGAGGGACAGATTTTATATTGTGCAATTTTAATATAGTTTTTGTTGCAGTTTTCAAATATGTAATTGGTTCTTCCACTGAGCAATAAATTACATCCGTTGGCTGGACACCGGCACATCAGTTTTTTGAAACCTCTATAACGCTCATTTCTAACAATCTAAGCTTATAACAATTTTCCTAATTGAGGGACAGATTTTATATTGTGCAATTTTAATATAGTTTTTGTTGCAGTTTTCAAATATGTAATTGGTTTTTCCACTGAGCAATAAATTACATCCGTTGGCTGGACACCGGCACATCAGTTTTTTTAAACCTCTAAAACGCTCATTTCTAACAATCTAAGCTTATAACAATTTTCCTAATTGAGGGACAGATTTTATATTGTGCAATTTTAATATAGTTTTTGTTGCAGTTTTTAAATATGTAATTGGTTTTTCCACTGGGCAATAAATTAGATCCGTTGGCTGGACACCGGCACATCAGTTTTTTGAAATCTCTAAAACGCTCATTTCTAACAATCTAAGCTTATAACAATTTTCCTAATTGAGGGACAGATTTTATATTGTGCAATTTTAATATAGTTTTTGTTGCAGATTTCAAATATGTAATTGGTTTTTTCACTTTGCAATAAATTAGATTCATTGGCTGGACACCGGCACATCAGTTTTTTGGAACCTCTAAAACGCTCATTTTTAACAATCTAAGCTTATAACAATTTTCCTAATTGAGGGAAACAGTTTATATTGTGCAATTTTAATATAGTTTTTGCTGCAGTTTTCAAATATGTAATTGGTTTTTTCACTGGGCAATAAATTAGATCCGTTGGCTGGACACCGGCACATCAGTTTTTTGAAACCTCTAAAACGCTCATTTCTAACAATCTAAGCTTATAACAATTTTCCTAATTGAGGGACAGATTTTATATTGTGCAATTTTAATATAGTTTTTGTTGCAGTTTTCAAATATGTAATTGGTTTTTCCCCTGGGCAATAAATTAGATCCGTTGGCTGGACACCGGCACATCAGTTTTTTGAAATCTCTAAAACGCTCATTTCTAACAATCTAAGCTTATAACAATTTTCCTAATTGAGGGACAGATTTTATATTGTGCAATTTTAATATAGTTTTTGTTGCAGTTTTCAAATATGTAATTGGTTTTTTCACTGGGCAATAAATTAGATTCATTGGCTGGACACCGGCACATCAGTTTTTTGAAACCTCTAAAACGCTCATTTCTAACAATCTAAGCTTATAACAATTTTCCTAATTGAGGGAAACAGTTTATAATGTGCAATTTTAATATAGTTTTTGTTGCAGTTTTCAAATATGTAATTGGTTTTTTCACTGGGCAATAAATTAGATCCGTTGGCTGGACACCGGCACATCAGTTTTTTGAAACCTCTAAAACGCTCATTTCTAACAATCTAAGCTTATAACAATTTTCCTAATTGAGGGACAGATTTTATATTGTGCAATTTTAATATAGTTTTTAAGGCAGTTTTCAAATATGTAATTGGTTTTTTCACTGGGCAATAAATTAGATTCATTGGCTGGACACCGGCACATCAGTTTTTTGAAACCTCTAAAACGCTCATTTCTAACAATCTAAGCTTATAACAATTTTCCTAATTGAGGGACAGATTTTATATTGTGCAATTTTAATATAGTTTTTGTTGCAGTTTTCAAATATGCAATTGGTTTTTCCACTGGGCAATAAATTAGATCCGTTGGCTGGACACCGGCACATCAGTTTTTTGAAACCTCGAAAACGCTTATTTCCAACAATCTAAGCTTATAACAATTTTCCTAATTGAGGGACAGATTTTATATTGTGCAATTTTAATATAGTTTTTGTTGCAGTTTTCAAATATGCAATTGGTTTTTCCACTGGGCAATAAATTAGATCCGTTGGCTGGACACCGGCACATCAGTTTTTTGAAATCTCTAAAACGCTCATTTCTAACAATCTAAGCTTATAACAATTTTCCTAATTGAGGGACAGATTTTATATTGTGCAATTTTAATATAGTTTTTGTTGCAGATTTCAAATATGTAATTGGTTTTTTCACTGGGCAATAAATTAGATTCATTGGCTGGACACCGGCACATCAGTTTTTTGGAACCTCTAAAACGCTCATTTCTAACAATCTAAGCTTATAACAATTTTCCTAATTGAGGGAAACAGTTTATATTGTGCAATTTTAATATAGTTTTTGCTGCAGTTTTCAAATATGTAATTGGTTTTTTCACTGGGCAATAAATTAGATCCGTTGGCTGGACACCGGCACATCAGTTTTTTGAAACCTCTAAAACGCTCATTTCTAACAATCTAAGCTTATAACAATTTTCCTAATTGAGGGACAGATTTTATATTGTGCAATTTTAATATAGTTTTTGTTGCAGTTTTCAAATATGTAATTGGTTTTTCCACTGGGCAATAAATTAGATCCGTTGGCTGGACACCGGCACATCAGTTTTTTGAAATCTCTAAAACGCTCATTTCTAACAATCTAAGCTTATAACAATTTTCCTAATTGAGGAACAGATTTTATATTGTGCAATTTTAATATAGTTTTTGTTGCAGTTTTCAAATATGTAATTGGTTTTTTCACTGGGCAATAAATTAGATTCATTGGCTGGACACCGGCACATCAGTTTTTTGAAACCTCTAAAACGCTCATTTCTAACAATCTAAGCTTATAACAATTTTCCTAATTGAGGGAAACAGTTTATATTGTGCAATTTTAATATAGTTTTTGTTGCAGTTTTCAAATATGTAATTGGTTTTTTCACTGGGCAATAAATTAGATCCGTTGGCTGGACACCGGCACATCAGTTTTTTGAAACCTCTAAAACGCTCATTTCTAACAATCTAAGCTTATAACAATTTTCCTAATTGAGGGACAGATTTTATATTGTGCAATTTTAATATAGTTTTTGTTGCAGTTTTCAAATATGTAATTGGTTTTTTCACTGGGCAATAAATTAGATTCATTGGCTGGACACCGGCACATCAGTTTTTTGAAACCTCTAAAACGCTCATTTCTAACAATCTAAGCTTATAACAATTTTCCTAATTGAGGGACAGATTTTATATTGTGCAATTTTAATATAGTTTTTGTTGCAGTTTTCAAATATGCAATTGGTTTTTCCACTGGGCAATAAATTAGATCCGTTGGCTGGACACCGGCACATCAGTTTTTTGAAACCTCGAAAACGCTTATTTCCAACAATCTAAGCTTATAACAATTTTCCTAATTGAGGGACAGATTTTATATTGTGCAATTTTAATATAGTTTTTGTTGCAGTTTTCAAATATGCAATTGGTTTGTCCACTGGGCAATAAATTAGATCCGTTGGCTGGACACCGGCACATCAGTTTTTAGAAACCTCTAAAACGCTCATTTCTAACAATCTAAGCTTATAACAATTTTCCTAATTGAGGGAAACAGTTTATATTGTGCAATTTTAATATTGTTTTTGTTGCAGTTTTCAAATATGTAATTGGTTTTTCCACTGGGCAATAAATTAGATCCGTTGGCTGGACACCGGCACATCAGTTTTTAGAAACTTCTAAAACGCTCATTTCTAACAATCTAAGCTTATAACAATTTTCCTAATTGAGGAAGAGATTTTATATTGTGCAATTTTAATATAGTTTTTGTTGCAGTTTTCAAATATGTAATTGGTTTTTTCACAGGACAATAAATTAGATTCATTGGCTGGACACCGGCACATCAGTTTTTAGAAACCTCTAAAACGCTCATTTCTAACAATCTAAGCTTATAACAATTTTCCTAATTGAGGGAAACAGCTTATATTGTGCAATTTTAATATAGTTTTTGTTGCAGTTTTCAAATATGTAATTGGTTTTTCCACTGGGCAATAAATTAGATCCGTTGGCTGGACACCGGCACATAAGTTTTTTGAAACCTCTAAAACGCTTATTTCTAACAATCTAAGCTTATAACAATTTTCCTAATTGAGGGACAGATTTTATATTGTGCAATTTTAATATAGTTTTTGTTGCAGTTTTCAAATATGTAATTGGTTTTTCCACTGGGCAATAAATTAGATCCGATGGCTGGACACCGGCACATCAGTTTTTTGAAACCTCTATAACGCTCATTTCTAACAATCTAAGCTTATAACAATTTTCCTAATTGAGGGACAGATTTTATATTGTGCAATTTTAATATAGTTTTTGTTGCAGTTTTCAAATATGTAATTGGTTTTTCCACTAAGCAATAAATTACATCCGTTGGCTGGACACCGGCACATCAGTTTTTTTAAACCTCTAAAACGCTCATTTCTAACAATCTAAGCTTATAATAACTTTCCTAATTGAGGGACAGATTTTATATTGTGCAATTTTAATATAGTTTTTGTTGCAGTTTTCAAATATGTAATTGGTTTTTCCACTAAGCAATAAATTACATCCGTTGGCTGGACACCGGCACATCAGTTTTTTGAAACCTCTATAACGCTCATTTCTAACAATCTAAGCTTATAACAATTTTCCTAATTGAGGGACAGATTTTATATTGTGCAATTTTAATATAGTTTTTGTTGCAGTTTTCAAATATGTAATTGGTTTTTCCACTGAGCAATAAATTACATCCGTTGGCTGGACACCGGCACATCAGTTTTTTTAAACCTCTAAAACGCTCATTTCTAACAATCTAAGCTTATAACAATTTTCCTAATTGAGGGACAGATTTTATATTGTGCAATTTTAATATAGTTTTTGTTGCAGTTTTCAAATATGTAATTGGTTTTTCCACTGGGCAATAAATTAGATCCGTTGGCTGGACACCGGCACATCAGTTTTTTGAGATCTCTAAAACGCTCATTTCTAACAATCTAAGCTTATAACAATTTTCCTAATTGAGGGACAGATTTTATATTGTGCAATTTTAATATAGTTTTTGTTGCAGTTTTCAAATATGTAATTGGTTTTTCCACTGGGCAATAAATTAGATCCGTTGGCTGGTCACCGGCACATCAGTTTTTTGAAATCTCTAAAACGCTCATTTCTAACAATCTAAGCTTATAACAATTTTCCTAATTGAGGGACAGATTTTATATTGTGCAATTTTAATATAGTTTTTGTTGCAGTTTTCAAATATGTAATTGGTTTTTTCACTGGGCAATAAATTAGATTCATTGGCTGGACACCGGCACATCAGTTTTTTGAAACCTCTAAAACGCTCATTTCTAACAATCTAAGCTTATAACAATTCTCCTAATTGAGGGAAACAGTTTATATTGTGCAATTTTAATATAGTTTTTGCTGCAGTTTTCAAATATGTAATTGGTTTTTTCACTGGGCAATAAATTAGATCCGTTGGCTGGACACCGGCACATCAGTTTTTTGAAACCTCTAAAACGCTCATTTCTAACAATCTAAGCTTATAACAATTTTCCTAATTGACGGATACAGTTTATATTGTGCAATTTAAATATAGTTTTTGTTGCAGTTTTTAAATATGTAATTGGTTTTTCCACTGAGCAATAAATTACATCCGTTGGCTGGACACCGGCACATCAGTTTTTTTAAACCTCTAAAACGCTCATTTCTAACAATCTAAGCTTATAACATTATGCTTAATTTAAATAATCACATTTTTTACTCTTTCTTTTACAGTTTCTTTATATTGAATACTTGGTCCTTTATGAAAAGCGCAGCAACCAAGAACAATGCTTGCAAAAAGAATTTTATATTCATCTTTAAAAATTAAATAGTATTTTAGAAGTTTAAGAAATAACACAATTTCAAGAATCTTCTCCGAAAAAAATCCATCAATTCTTTATTGGTAAAATTATATTGAATTATCTTTTATTTAGAATTCATTATTAATTATTCTATTTGTTTTAGGTTCAAATTCTTTATCGCATATCTGTCTCCAAAACCGCAATTGTCATCATCTGAAAAATACAACACACTCAAGAATAATAAATATAAGAAGACAATTTTTTAAATTTCTTAAAAACGGAATCAATCAAATTTGTTTGATTAAATGGTATCAAAATGTAAACAAATTAAAATTGTATTAGATTTTATTAATATTAGAATGTAAGTCACTTAGTGTAAAACAATTTTAAAATTATTCTAACTAAAAAAAAGGAGCCCGTAGGGCCGTGAAAGGCTTCTAGTACTGTATATGCAGCGTTATACAGAGTCCCAAAGCATTAATATAATCACATATTAAGCGTTGGACTGCAACATGTGTTTGAACACATAATATTCCAAAAGTGTCCGTTACAGCCAAACTATTAGAGGCACAAAGTTCATATTGTATATACAGCGTTATCCAGAGGCCCAAAGCATTAATATAATCACATATTAAGCGTTGGACTGCAACATGTGGTTGAACACCTAATTTTCCAAAAGTGTCAGTTACCGCCAAACTATTAGAGGCACAGAGTTCATATTGTATATGCAGCGTTATACAGAGTCCCAAAGCATTACTTTAACCACATATTAAGCGTTGGACTGCCTCATGTGGTTAAACACCTAATATTCCAAAAATGTCCGTTACAGACAAACTATTAGAGGCACAAAGTTTATATTGTATATGCAGCGTTATACAGAGGCCCAAAGCATTACTATAACCATATATTAAGCGATCGACAACCCCATGTTGTTGAAGACCTAATATTCGAAAAATGTCAGTTACAGCCTGACTATTAGAGACATAGAGTTCATATTGTATATGCAGCGTTATACAGAGGCCCAAAGCATTAATATAGTCATTTATTAAGCATTGGACTGCAACATGTGTTTGAACACATAATATTCCAAAAGTGTCAGTTACAGCCAAACCATAAGAGGCACAGGGTTCATACTGTATATGCAGCGTTATACAGAGTCCCAAAGCATTAATATAGTCACTTATTAAGCGTTGGACTGACACATGTGGTTGAACACCTAATATTCCAAAAGTGTCCGTTACAGCCAAACTATTAGGGGCACAAAGTTCATATCGTATATGCAGCGTTTTACAGAGGCCCAAAGCATTACTTTAACTACATATTAAGCGTTGGACTGCCCCATGTGGTTGAACACCTAATATTCCAAAAGTGTCCGTTACAGCCAAACTATTAGGGGCACAAAGTTCATATCGAATATGCAGCGTTTTACAGAGGCCCAAAGCATTACTTTAACCACTTATTAAGCGTTGGACTGCCCCATGTGGTTGAACACCTAATATTCCAAAAATGTCAGTTACAGCTAAACTATCAGAGGCACAGAGTTCATATCGTATATGCAGCGTTATACAGAGGCCCAAAGCATTAATATAGTCACTTATTAAGCGTTGGACTGCCCCATGTTGTTGAACACCTAATATTCGAAAAATGTCCGTTACAGCTAAATTATTAGAGGCACAAAAATCATATCGAATATGCAGCGTTTTACAGAGGCCCAAAGCATTAATATAGTCACTTATTAAGGGTTGGGCTGCCCCATGTGGTTGAACACCTAATATTCCAAAAATGTCCGTTACAGCCAAACTATTAGAGGCACAAAGTTCATATTGTATATGCAGCGTTTTACAGAGGCACAAAGCATTAATATAGTCACTTATTAAGCGTTGGACTGCCCCATGTGGTTAAACACCTAATATTCGAAAAATGTCCGTTACAGCTAAACTATTAGAGGCACAAAGTTCATATCGAATATGCAGCGTTTTACAGAGGCCCAAAGCATTACTTTAACCACTTATTAAGCGTTGGACTGCCCCATGTGTTTGAACACATAATATTCCAAAAGTGTCAGTTACAGCCAAACCATAAGAGGCACAGGGTTCATACTGTATATGCAGCGTTATACAGAGTCCCAAAGCATTACTTTAACCACATATTAAGCGTTGGACTGCCCCATGTGGTTGAACACCTAATATTCCAAAAGTGTCCGTTACAGCCAAACTATTAGAGGCACAAAGTTCATATCGAATATGCAGCGTTTTACAGAGGCCCAAAGCATTAATATAGTCACTTATTAAGCGTTGGGCTGCCCCATGTGGTTGAACACCTAATATTCCAAAAATGTCCGTTACAGCCAAACTATTAGAGGCACAAAGTTCATATTGTATATGCAGCGTTTTACAGAGGCACAAAGCATTAATATAGTCACTTATTAAGCGTTGGACTGCCCCATGTGGTTAAACACCTAATATTCGAAAAATGTCCGTTACAGCTAAACTATTTGAGGCACAAAGTTCATATCGAATATGCAGCGTTTTACAGAGGCCCAAAGCTTTAATATAGTCACTTATTAAGCGTTGGACTGCCCCATGTGGTTGAACACCTAATATTCCAAAAATGTCCGTTACAGCTAAACTATTAGAGGCACAAAGTTCATATCGAATATGCAGCGTTTTACAGAGGCCAAAAGCATTAATATAGTCACTTATTAAGCGTTGGACTGCCCCATGTGTTTGAACACATAATATTCCAAAAATGTCAGTTACAGCCAAACTCTCAGAGGCACAGAGTTCATATCGTATATGCTGCGTTATACAGAGGCACAAAGCATTAATATAGTCACATATTAAGCGTTGGACTGCAGCATGTGGTTGAACACCTAATATTCCAAAAATGTCAGTTACAGCCAAACTATCAGAGGCACAGAGTTCATATCGTATATGCAGCGTTATACAGAGGCCCAAAGCATTAATATAGTCACTTATTAATCGTTGGACTGCCCCATGTGGTTTAAAACCTAATATTCCAAAAGTGTCCGTTACAGCCAAACTATTAGAGGCACAAAGTTCATATCGTTTATGCAGCGTTATACAGAGGCCCAAAGCATTAATATAGTCACTTATTAAGCGTTGGACTGCCCCATGTGGTTGAACACCTAATATTCCAAAAATGTCAGTTACAGCCAAACTATCAGAGGCACAGAGTTCATATCGTATATGCAGCGTTATACAGAGGCCCAAAGCATTAATATAGTCACTTATTAATCGTTGGACTGCCCCATGTGGTTTAAAACCTAATATTCCAAAAGTGTCCGTTACAGCCAAACTATTAGAGGCACAAAGTTCATATCGAATATGCAGCGTTTTACAGAGGCCCAAAGCATTAATATAGTCAAATATTAAGCATTGGACTGCAACATGTGTTTGAACACATAATATTCCAAAAGTGTCAGTTACAGCCAAACCATAAGAGGCACAGGGTTCATACTGTATATGCAGCGTTATACAGAGTCCCAAAGCATTACTTTAACCACATATTAAGCGTTGGACTGCCTCATGTGGTTAAACACCTAATATTCCAAAAATGTCCGTTACAGACAAACTATTAGAGGCACAAAGTTTATATTGTATATGCAGCGTTATACAGAGGCCCAAAGCATTACTATAACCATATATTAAGCGATCGACAACCCCATGTTGTTGAAGACCTAATATTCGAAAAATGTCAGTTACAGCCTGACTATTAGAGACATAGAGTTCATATTGTATATGCAGCGTTATACAGAGGCCCAAAGCATTAATATAGTCATTTATTAAGCATTGGACTGCAACATGTGTTTGAACACATAATATTCCAAAAGTGTCAGTTACAGCCAAACCATAAGAGGCACAGGGTTCATACTGTATATGCAGCGTTATACAGAGTCCCAAAGCATTAATATAGTCACTTATTAAGCGTTGGACTGACACATGTGGTTGAACACCTAATATTCCAAAAGTGTCCGTTACAGCCAAACTATTAGGGGCACAAAGTTCATATCGTATATGCAGCGTTTTACAGAGGCCCAAAGCATTACTTTAACTACATATTAAGCGTTGGACTGCCCCATGTGGTTGAACACCTAATATTCCAAAAGTGTCCGTTACAGCCAAACTATTAGGGGCACAAAGTTCATATCGAATATGCAGCGTTTTACAGAGGCCCAAAGCATTACTTTAACCACTTATTAAGCGTTGGACTGCCCCATGTGGTTGAACACCTAATATTCCAAAAATGTCAGTTACAGCTAAACTATCAGAGGCACAGAGTTCATATCGTATATGCAGCGTTATACAGAGGCCCAAAGCATTAATATAGTCACTTATTAAGCGTTGGACTGCCCCATGTTGTTGAACACCTAATATTCGAAAAATGTCCGTTACAGCTAAATTATTAGAGGCACAAAAATCATATCGAATATGCAGCGTTTTACAGAGGCCCAAAGCATTAATATAGTCACTTATTAAGGGTTGGGCTGCCCCATGTGGTTGAACACCTAATATTCCAAAAATGTCCGTTACAGCCAAACTATTAGAGGCACAAAGTTCATATTGTATATGCAGCGTTTTACAGAGGCACAAAGCATTAATATAGTCACTTATTAAGCGTTGGACTGCCCCATGTGGTTAAACACCTAATATTCGAAAAATGTCCGTTACAGCTAAACTATTAGAGGCACAAAGTTCATATCGAATATGCAGCGTTTTACAGAGGCCCAAAGCATTACTTTAACCACTTATTAAGCGTTGGACTGCCCCATGTGTTTGAACACATAATATTCCAAAAGTGTCAGTTACAGCCAAACCATAAGAGGCACAGGGTTCATACTGTATATGCAGCGTTATACAGAGTCCCAAAGCATTACTTTAACCACATATTAAGCGTTGGACTGCCCCATGTGGTTGAACACCTAATATTCCAAAAGTGTCCGTTACAGCCAAACTATTAGAGGCACAAAGTTCATATCGAATATGCAGCGTTTTACAGAGGCCCAAAGCATTAATATAGTCACTTATTAAGCGTTGGGCTGCCCCATGTGGTTGAACACCTAATATTCCAAAAATGTCCGTTACAGCCAAACTATTAGAGGCACAAAGTTCATATTGTATATGCAGCGTTTTACAGAGGCACAAAGCATTAATATAGTCACTTATTAAGCGTTGGACTGCCCCATGTGGTTAAACACCTAATATTCGAAAAATGTCCGTTACAGCTAAACTATTAGAGGCACAAAGTTCATATCGAATATGCAGCGTTTTACAGAGGCCCAAAGCTTTAATATAGTCACTTATTAAGCGTTGGACTGCCCCATGTGGTTGAACACCTAATATTCCAAAAATGTCCGTTACAGCTAAACTATTAGAGGCACAAAGTTCATATCGAATATGCAGCGTTTTACAGAGGCCAAAAGCATTAATATAGTCACTTATTAAGCGTTGGACTGCCCCATGTGTTTGAACACATAATATTCCAAAAATGTCAGTTACAGCCAAACTCTCAGAGGCACAGAGTTCATATCGTATATGCTGCGTTATACAGAGGCACAAAGCATTAATATAGTCACATATTAAGCGTTGGACTGCAGCATGTGGTTGATCACCTTTTATTCCAAAAGTGTCCGTTACAGCCAAACTATTAGAGGCACAAAGTTCATATCGTATATGCAGCGTTATACAGAGGCCCAAAGCATTAATATAGTCACTTATTAAGCGTTGGACTGCCCCATGTGGTTGAACACCTAATATTCCAAAAATGTCAGTTACAGCCAAACTATCAGAGGCACAGAGTTCATATCGTATATGCAGCGTTATACAGAGGCCCAAAGCATTAATATAGTCACTTATTAATCGTTGGACTGCCCCATGTGGTTTAAAACCTAATATTCCAAAAGTGTCCGTTACAGCCAAACTATTAGAGGCACAAAGTTCATATCGAATATGCAGCGTTTTACAGAGGCCCAAAGCATTAATATAGTCAAATATTAAGCATTGGACTGCAACATGTGTTTGAACACATAATATTCCAAAAGTGTCAGTTACAGCCAAACCATAAGAGGCACAGGGTTCATACTGTATATGCAGCGTTATACAGAGTCCCAAAGCATTACTTTAACCACATATTAAGCGTTGGACTGCACCATGTGGTTGAACACCTAATATTCCAAAAGTGTCCGTTACAGCCAAACTATTAGAGGCACAGAGTTCATATCGTATATGCAGCGTTATACAGAGGCCCAAAGCATTAATATAGTCACTTATTAAGCGTTGGACTGCCCCATGTGGTTGAACACCTAATATTCCAAAAGTGTCCGTTACAGCCAAACTATTAGAGGCACAGAGTTCATATCGTATATGCAGCGTTATACAGAGGCCCAAAGCATTAATATAGTCACTTATTAAGCGTTGGACTGCCCCATGTTGTTGAACACCTAATATTCGAAAAATGTCCGTTACAGCTAAATTATTAGAGGCACAAAAATCATATCGAATATGCAGCGTTTTACAGAGGCCCAAAGCATTAATATAGTCAAATATTAAGCATTGGACTGCAACATGTGTTTGAACACATAATATTCCAAAAGTGTCAGTTACAGCCAAACCATAAGAGGCACAGGGTTCATACTGTATATGCAGCGTTATACAGAGTCCCAAAGCATTACTTTAACCACATATTAAGCGTTGGACTGCACCATGTGGTTGAACACCTAATATTCCAAAAGTGTCCGTTACAGCCAAACTATTAGAGGCACAGAGTTCATATCGTATATGCAGCGTTATACAGAGGCCCAAAGCATTAATATAGTCACTTATTAAGCGTTGGACTGCCCCATGTGGTTGAACACCTAATATTCCAAAAGTGTCCGTTACAGCCAAACTATTAGAGGCACAGAGTTCATATCGTATATGCAGCGTTATACAGAGGCCCAAAGCATTAATATAGTCACATATTAAGAGTTGGACTGCAGCATGTGGTTGATCACCTCTTATTCCAAAAGTATCCGTTACAGCCAAACTATTAGAGGCACAAAGTTCATATCGTATATGCAGCGTTATACAGAGGCCCAAGGCATTAATATAGTCACTTATTAAGCGTTGGACTGCCCCATGTGGTTGAACACCTAATATTCCAAAAATGTCCGTTACAGCCAAACTATTAGAGGCACAAAGTTCATATCGAATATGCAGCGTTTTACAGAGGCCCAAAGCATTAATATAGTCACTTATTAAGCATTGGACTGCCCCATGTGGTTGAACACCTAATATTCCAAAAATGTCCGTTACAGCTAAACTATTAGAGGCACAAAGTTCATATTGTATATGCAGCGTTATACAGAGTCCCAAAGCATTACTTTAACCACATATTAAGCGTTGGACTGCCCCATGTGGTTGAACACCTAATATTCCAAAAGTGTCCGTTACAGCCAAACTATTAGGGGCACAAAGTTCATATCGAATATGCAGCGTTTTACAGAGGCCCAAAGCATTACTTTAACCACTTATTAAGCGTTGGACTGCCCCATGTGGTTGAACACCTAATATTCCAAAAATGTCAGTTACAGCTAAACTATCAGAGGCACAGAGTTCATATCGTATATGCAGCGTTATACAGAGACCCAAAGCATTAATATAGTCACTTATTAAGCGTTGGACTGCCCCATGTTGTTGAACACCTAATATTCGAAAAATGTCCGTTACAGCTAAATTATTAGAGGCACAAAAATCATATCGAATATGCAGCGTTTTACAGAGGCCCAAAGCATTAATATAGTCACTTATTAAGGGTTGGGCTGCCCCATGTGGTTGAACACCTAATATTCCAAAAATGTCCGTTACAGCCAAACTATTAGAGGCACAAAGTTCATATTGTATATGCAGCGTTTTACAGAGGCACAAAGCATTAATATAGTCACTTATTAAGCGTTGGACTGCCCCATGTGGTTAAACACCTAATATTCGAAAAATGTCCGTTACAGCTAAACTATTAGAGGCACAAAGTTCATATCGAATATGCAGCGTTTTACAGAGGCCCAAAGCATTACTTTAACCACTTATTAAGCGTTGGACTGCCCCATGTGTTTGAACACATAATATTCCAAAAGTGTCAGTTACAGCCAAACCATAAGAGGCACAGGGTTCATACTGTATATGCAGCGTTATACAGAGTCCCAAAGCATTACTTTAACCACATATTAAGCGTTGGACTGCCCCATGTGGTTGAACACCTAATATTCCAAAAGTGTCCGTTACAGCCAAACTATTAGAGGCACAAAGTTCATATCGAATATGCAGCGTTTTACAGAGGCCCAAAGCATTAATATAGTCACTTATTAAGCGTTGGGCTGCCCCATGTGGTTGAACACCTAATATTCCAAAAATGTCCGTTACAGCCAAACTATTAGAGGCACAAAGTTCATATTGTATATGCAGCGTTTTACAAAGGCACAAAGCATTAATATAGTCACTTATTAAGCGTTGGACTGCCCCATGTGGTTAAACACCTAATATTCGAAAAATGTCCGTTACAGCTAAACTATTAGAGGCACAAAGTTCATATCGAATATGCAGCGTTTTACAGAGGCCCAAAGCTTTAATATAGTCACTTATTAAGCGTTGGACTGCCCCATGTGGTTGAACACCTAATATTCCAAAAATGTCCGTTACAGCTAAACTATTAGAGGCACAAAGTTCATATCGAATATGCAGCGTTTTACAGAGGCCAAAAGCATTAATATAGTCACTTATTAAGCGTTGGACTGCCCCATGTGGTTGAACACCTAATATTCCAAAAGTGTCCGTTACAGCCAAACTATTAGAGGCACAGAGTTCATATCGTATATGCAGCGTTATACAGAGGCCCAAAGCATTAATATAGTCACTTATTAAGCGTTGGACTGCCCCATGTTGTTGAACACCTAATATTCGAAAAATGTCCGTTACAGCTAAATTATTAGAGGCACAAAAATCATATCGAATATGCAGCGTTTTACAGAGGCCCAAAGCATTAATATAGTCACTTATTAAGGGTTGGGCTGCCCCATGTGGTTGAACACCTAATATTCCAAAAATGTCAGTTACAGCCAAACTATCAGAGGCACAGAGTTCATATCGTATATGCAGCGTTTTACAGAGGCCCAAAGCATTACTTTAACCACTTATTAAGCGTTGGACTGCACCATGTGGTTGAACACCTAATATTCCAAAAGTGTCCGTTACAGCCAAACTATTAGAGGCACAAAGTTCATATCGTATATGCAGCGTTATACAGAGGCCCAAAGCATTAATATAGTCACTTATTAAGCGTTGGACTGCCCCATGTGGTTGAACACCTAATATTCCAAAAGTGTCCGTTACAGCCAAACTATTAGAGGCACAGAGTTCATATCGTATATGCAGCGTTATACAGAGGCCCAAAGCATTAATATAGTCACTTATTAAGCGTTGGACTGCCCCATGTTGTTGAACACCTAATATTCGAAAAATGTCCGTTACAGCTAAATTATTAGAGGCACAAAAATCATATCGAATATGCAGCGTTTTACAGAGGCCCAAAGCATTAATATAGTCACTTATTAAGGGTTGGGCTGCCCAATGTGGTTGAACACCTAATATTCCAAAAATGTCAGTTACAGCCAAACTATCAGAGGCACAGAGTTCATATCGTATATGCAGCGTTATACAGAGGCCCAAAGCATTAATATAGTCACTTATTAATCGTTGGACTGCCCCATGTGGTTTAAAACCTAATATTCCAAAAGTGTCCGTTACAGCCAAACTATTAGAGGCACAAAGTTCATATCGAATATGCAGCGTTTTACAGAGGCCCAAAGCATTAATATAGTCAAATATTAAGCATTGGACTGCAACATGTGTTTGAACACATAATATTCCAAAAGTGTCAGTTACAGCCAAACCATAAGAGGCACAGGGTTCATACTGTATATGCAGCGTTATACAGAGTCCCAAAGCATTACTTTAACCACATATTAAGCGTTGGACTGCACCATGTGGTTGAACACCTAATATTCCAAAAGTGTCCGTTACAGCCAAACTATTAGAGGCACAGAGTTCATATCGTATATGCAGCGTTATACAGAGGCCCAAAGCATTAATATAGTCACTTATTAAGCGTTGGACTGCCCCATGTGGTTGAACACCTAATATTCCAAAAGTGTCCGTTACAGCCAAACTATTAGAGGCACAGAGTTCATATCGTATATGCAGCGTTATACAGAGGCCCAAAGCATTAATATAGTCACTTATTAAGCGTTGGACTGCCCCATGTTGTTGAACACCTAATATTCGAAAAATGTCCGTTACAGCTAAATTATTAGAGGCACAAAAATCATATCGAATATGCAGCGTTTTACAGAGGCCCAAAGCATTAATATAGTCACTTATTAAGGGTTGGGCTGCCCCATGTGGTTGAACACCTAATATTCCAAAAATGTCCGTTACAGCCAAACTATTAGAGGCACAAAGTTCATATTGTATATGCAGCGTTTTACAGAGGCACAAAGCATTAATATAGTCACTTATTAAGCGTTGGACTGCCCCATGTGGTTAAACACCTAATATTCGAAAAATGTCCGTTACAGCTAAACTATTAGAGGCACAAAGTTCATATCGAATATGCAGCGTTTTACAGAGGCCCAAAGCTTTAATATAGTCACTTATTAAGCGTTGGACTGCCCCATGTGGTTGAACACCTAATATTCCAAAAATGTCCGTTACAGCTAAACTATTAGAGGCACAAAGTTCATATCGAATATGCAGCGTTTTACAGAGGCCAAAAGCATTAATATAGTCACTTATTAAGCGTTGGACTGCCCCATGTGTTTGAACACATAATATTCCAAAAATGTCAGTTACAGCCAACCTCTCAGAGGCACAGAGTTCATATCGTATATGCTGCGTTATACAGAGGCACAAAGCATTAATATAGTCAAATATTAAGCGTTGGACTGCAGCATGTGGTTGATCACCTTTTATTCCAAAAGTGTCCGTTACAGCCAAACTATTAGAGGCACAAAGTTCATATCGTATATGCAGCGTTATACAGAGGCCCAAAGCATTAATATAGTCACTTATTAAGCGTTGGACTGCCCCATGTGGTTGAACACCTAATATTCCAAAAATGTCAGTTACAGCCAAACTATCAGAGGCACAGAGTTCATATCGTATATGCAGCGTTATACAGAGGCCCAAAGCATTAATATAGTCACTTATTAATCGTTGGACTGCCCCATGTGGTTTAAAACCTAATATTCCAAAAGTGTCCGTTACAGCCAAACTATTAGAGGCACAAAGTTCATATCGAATATGCAGCGTTTTACAGAGGCCCAAAGCATTAATATAGTCAAATATTAAGCATTGGACTGCAACATGTGTTTGAACACATAATATTCCAAAAGTGTCAGTTACAGCCAAACCATAAGAGGCACAGGGTTCATACTGTATATGCAGCGTTATACAGAGTCCCAAAGCATTACTTTAACCACATATTAAGCGTTGGACTGCACCATGTGGTTGAACACCTAATATTCCAAAAGTGTCCGTTACAGCCAAACTATTAGAGGCACAGAGTTCATATCGTATATGCAGCGTTATACAGAGGCCCAAAGCATTAATATAGTCACTTATTAAGCGTTGGACTGCCCCATGTGGTTGAACACCTAATATTCCAAAAGTGTCCGTTACAGCCAAACTATTAGAGGCACAGAGTTCATATCGTATATGCAGCGTTATACAGAGGCCCAAAGCATTAATATAGTCACATATTAAGAGTTGGACTGCAGCATGTGGTTGATCACCTCTTATTCCAAAAGTATCCGTTACAGCCAAACTATTAGAGGCACAAAGTTCATATCGTATATGCAGCGTTATACAGAGGCCCAAGGCATTAATATAGTCACTTATTAAGCGTTGGACTGCCCCATGTGGTTGAACACCTAATATTCCAAAAATGTCCGTTACAGCCAAACTATTAGAGGCACAAAGTTCATATCGAATATGCAGCGTTTTACAGAGGCCCAAAGCATTAATATAGTCACTTATTAAGCATTGGACTGCCCCATGTGGTTGAACACCTAATATTCCAAAAATGTCCGTTACAGCTAAACTATTAGAGGCACAAAGTTCATATTGTATATGCAGCGTTATACAGAGTCCCAAAGCATTACTTTAACCACATATTAAGCGTTGGACTGCCCCATGTGGTTGAACACCTAATATTCCAAAAATGTCCGTTACAGACAAACTATTAGAGGCACAAAGTTCATATTGTATATGCAGCGTTATACAGAGGCCCAAAGCATTACTATAACCATATATTAAGCGATCGACAACCCCATGTTGTTGAAGACCTAATATTCGAAAAATGTCAGTTACAGCCTGACTATTAGAGACACAGAGTTCATATTGTATATGCAGCGTTATACAGAGGCCCAAAGCATTAATATAGTCACTTATTAAGCATTGGACTGCAACATGTGTTTGAACACATAATATTCCAAAAGTGTCAGTTACAGCCAAACCATAAGAGGCACAGGGTTCATACTGTATATGCAGCGTTATACAGAGTCCCAAAGCATTAATATAGTCACTTATTAAGCGTTGGACTGCCCCATGTGGTTGAACACATAATATTCCAAAAAATGTCAGTTACAGCCAAACTCTCAGAGGCACAGAGTTCATATCGTATATGCTGCGTTATACAGAGGCACAAAGCATTAATATAGTCACATATTAAGCGTTGGACTGCAGCATGTGGTTGATCACCTCTTATTCCAAAAGTGTCCGTTACAGCCAAACTATTAGAGGCACAAAGTTCATATCGTATATGCAGCGTTATACAGAGGCCCAAAGCATTAATATAGTCACTTATTAAGCGTTGGACTGCCCCATGTGGTTGAACACCTAATATTCCAAAAATGTCAGTTACAGCCAAACTATCAGAGGCACAGAGTTCATATCGTATATGCAGCGTTATACAGAGGCCCAAAGCATTAATATAGTCACTTATTAATCGTTGGACTGCCCCATGTGGTTTAAAACCTAATATTCCAAAAGTGTCCGTTACAGCCAAACTATTAGAGGCACAAAGTTCATATCGAATATGCAGCGTTTTACAGAGGCCCAAAGCATTAATATAGTCAAATATTAAGCATTGGACTGCAACATGTGTTTGAACACATAATATTCCAAAAGTGTCAGTTACAGCCAAACCATAAGAGGCACAGGGTTCATACTGTATATGCAGCGTTATACAGAGTCCCAAAGCATTAATATAGTCACTTATTAAGCGTTGGACTGCCCCATGTGTTTAAACACCTAATATTCCAAAAGTGTCCGTTACAGCCAAACTATTAGAGGCACAAAAATCATATCGAATATGCAGCGTTTTACAGAGGCCCAAAGCATTAATATAGTCACTTATTAAGCATTGGACTGCCCCATGAGGTTGAACACCTAATATTCCAAAAATGTCCGTTACAGCTAAACTATTAGAGGCACAAAGTTCATATTGTATATGCAGCGTTATACAGAGTCCCAAAGCATTACTTTAACCACATATTAAGCGTTGGACTGCCCCATGTGGTTGAACACCTAATATTCCAAAAATGTCCGTCACAGACAAACTATTAGAGGCACAAAGTTTATATTGTATATGCAGCGTTATACAGAGGCCCAAAGCATTACTATAACCATATATTAAGCGATCGACAACCCCATGTTGTTGAAGACCTAATATTCGAAAAATGTCAGTTACAGCCTGACTATTAGAGACATAGAGTTCATATTGTATATGCAGCGTTATACAGAGGCCCAAAGCATTAATATAGTCACTTATTAAGCATTGGACTGCAACATGTGTTTGAACACATAATATTCCAAAAGTGTCAGTTACAGCCAAACCATAAGAGGCACAGGGTTCATACTAGTGTTTCACAAGACAAGAAATCTTGTCTTGTTTGGGTTAGTCTTGTCTTGTCTTGCAAAACAAGACAAGATATCTTTTGCAGTCTTGTCTTGCCAAAATCTTGCTCGATATGATCTTGTCTTGCATGCAAGACTCTTGCACTTTTCTTGTCTTGCTCAATTTGAAATGCAATTTTTTATAAATATTAACATTAGACGTGTAAATTAAATTTAATTACACATTAACTTACTTTAGTTCTTCGTAACTTATTTAAACATTGCTAATATCCACGTAAATCTGGAAACTGACATTCATATTCGGTACTCGTAAAAACCATTATATCGATATCAAGTTATAACTAATTTAGTTATATAATGAATTAATAAAATTGTACGAAACAACATAATATACATATAGGTAAGTATTTCCACAGTATTTCGTTTCAGCCTCTCAATAATTAACATAAAGGGCGCCTTTCATTTAGTATATCTATATGGGTGCGTAGTAAACTCTATACCCAACGGAAACGCAACTCAAAACAAAAATCGAAACTGAAAATGTTTTAAAACTGTAAAAATCTTGTCAGCAATAATGCAAACTGTGAAACCGATAACACATTAGATGACTCTATTGCACAAAATAACGTCAGTAGATTTTGGTTTCACTTGATGAACATAACTCTGAAATAATTTTAACAGTAAAATGAGTGCAAGTGCAACAAATGAATCTAATTCCGAAAAACAAAACGCATCGAGTCAACTTATTGAACATTCGGTTCAAAAAGAAACGTAAGTAGTCATTCATATTTCAATTATATATTCAGCTTTATAAGATGTGGACAAATAAGTATTTTTAAAATATATTCATTAGGATTTACTATTCAATAACCGCTTATATTATTTTTAAAATTGTTTTAGAATTGAAGCGACGAAAGTTTGCCACTATTTCGACATTGAGGCAACAACAGTGAGTAAGGATAAAATTGGAAAATGTAAAATTTGCAAACCTCAAATAACAATTAAGATGAAAAATAGAAATACGAGCGGTTTAAAAAGGCATTTAGAGAGAAAACATTTAAACGAGTATGAGAAACTATTTCCACCAAAAAAAAAACAAAAAGTACATCTGAAGAAGGACCGCATGTTATGAGCAGTACATCATCAATGGGGGCAAATATTCGAGCCGAACGATCCTTGTTTATGCTACGTACAGCAAGCATGAATGTAAGTTAAATTATTTTTGTTTAAATGGTGCAAGTAAAATTTAATTTGATTTCAGCAAACTACAGAAATGAAAATTGAAGATAGTATGATCAAGTTTATTGTTGATAAATATTTGCCGTTCAATTTTTTCGAAGGTGAAGCCGCTGTTCAGTTTTTTGGAAACTTAAATAAATCTTTTGTGCCGCCTAATCGAAATTTATTACGAGAGAAAATACTTTTAAAATTTGAAAATACACAAAAGCAGTTGAAATCTATTCTAACGCAGAATACATCAAAAATATCTTTGACAATGGATACATGGACTTCCCTTGCAAATCAGTCGTTTTGTGGTATAACTTGTCATTTTATAGACAACGATTGGAAAATGAGATCTTTCGTACTTGATTTCATCCCTGTACATGGGAAACACACAGGACGCGAAATGGCAAATTTAGTTTATTCCGTGTTAAACACATATGGCATAGATGAAAAAATTCAAGGAATAACGACGGACAATGCATCTGCAAATTTTTCCTTTATGCATGATTTGGAAGGATTATTGGGAGTTAATTTCAACAGTAAGGACAAACATTTTTTGTGTTTTGCACATGTCCTCAATTTAGCAGCGCAAGATTTCATGAAAGTTTTAAATGTAGAATATAAAACTGGACAACAGGAGCAGGACTACATCGATAATGAAAAGTATGACGGTGACACATCTGATGATTATAGTTCTGAGGAAGAAAATGATAACACAGAATTAAAATGTGGTATGAACACAATAAATCGACTTAGATTTTTATTAAAAAAAATAAAAAAATCGGAACAGTTGAAAATTAAATTTGATAATTGCTCCAACAGTGTCGGAGTTATTCCAACAAATCCTGTTTTGGATGTGAAAACAAGATGGAACTCCACATTCGACATGCTAAGTTGGGCAATCAAATTTAGAGTACCACTTAATATACTCTGTGATACAAATAAAAATTTATCCATATTCAAATTAAGTGACGAAAGCTGGAATATAATGGAGAGTATCACCAAATATTTAAAGCCATTTAAAACCCTCACAAATATACTTGCTGGTGAAAAATACTGTACTCTTCCAATGGTAGTGGTTGGTCTCAATGTTTTATTAGATAAATTGGAGGAATGGTCGTTTTCTCTAGATACACTTCAGCGGACATCAACCGATGAACAAATAATTACCGCCTTAAAAACTTCTAGAGACAAAATAATAAAGCATTACGACAAGACGAATTGGGTTTATTGTGTAGCTTTAATTTTAGATCCAAGGTACAAGGCGGAGGGATTTAAAAGTAGTATATGGGGAAAAGCATTGCAGAAAGAATCGATAAAAAAATTCAAAGATATATTTCGGAATGAATATTCTACCTCTGAAATTGTTACCCCACCTGTTACTAATGATTCACCTTCTGAAGACGAATTCGATATCGATTTTCATAAAATATTTTCACAGTCATCTTCGTCGAAAACTGATGTCGACTTGCAGGAGTCCGAAATAGATGAATATCTCTCCAGTAAAAGATTGGGCAGCGAGGAAAAGGATATTATTTTATGGTGGAAGAACCATTCAACGGAATATCCGAAAATTTCAAAAATGGCCCGAGATATTTTGTCGACATGTGCCACTTCGGCAGCATCAGAAAGAGTATTCTCTAAAGCTGCGTTAATTATCCGTAAACACAGGAATAGATTAAATTTCGTATCAATTCGCAGTTTGGTTTGTTTGAATTCGTGGACAGATATTAATTCTCAAGTGCAAAAATAATTAGTTATGTTTATTGAGTTAGTTCTTAAGTTTATTAAATAATTAAGTATGTTTCTTACTTTCTTTTGTGATAATATGTACAAATGTTCCTCATATGTTGAAGTTTAGTTTATTTTCACTTTATTATTGTTAATTTAAATTTTCAATAAAATTTGTTTTTTAATTATTAGAAAATAAATCAATTATATATAACATTCATATTCATATTTCATTTTTTGAAAAACAAGACATTTCAAAAAAAATCTTGCAAAACAAGAATCTTGTTATTTCTTGCCATTTCTTGCTACCGGAAAATCTTGTCTTGTCTTGGTTTGCAAGACAAGAAATTATTCGAAATCTTGTCTTGCACTTCTTGCACAAGACAAGACAAGAACAAGAAATTTGCAAGAGTCTTGTGAAACACTAGTTCATACTGTATATGCAGCGTTATACAGAGTCCCAAAGCATTAATATAGTCACTTGTTAAGCGTTGGACTGACACATGTGGTTGAACACCTAATATTCCAAAAGTGTCCGTTACAGCCAAACTATTAGGGGCACAAAGTTCATATCGTATATGCAGCGTTTTACAGAGGCCCAAAGCATTACTTTAACTACATATTAAGCGTTGGACTGCCCCATGTGGTTGAACACCTAATATTCCAAAAGTGTCCGTTACAGCCAAACTATTAGGGGCACAAAGTTCATTTCGAATATGCAGCGTTTTACAGAGGCCCAAAGCATTACTTTAACCACTTATTAAGCGTTGGACTGCCCCATGTGGTTGAACACCTAATATTCCAAAAATGTCAGTTACAGCTAAACTATCAGAGGCACAGAGTTCATATCGTATATGCAGCGTTATACAGAGGCCCAAAGCATTAATATAGTCACATATTAAGCGTTGGACTGCAGCATGTGGTTGATCACCTCTTATTCCAAAAGTGTCCGTTACAGCCAAACTATTAGAGGCACAAAGTTCATATCGTATATGCAGCGTTATACAGAGGCCCAAAGCATTAATATAGTCACATATTAAGCGTTGGACTGCAGCATGTGGTTGATCACCTCTTATTCCAAAAGTGTCCGTTACAGCCAAACTATTAGAGGCACAAAGTTCATATCGTATATGCAGCGTTATACAGAGGCCCAAAGCATTAATATAGTCACTTATTAAGCGTTGGACTGCCCCATGTGGTTGAACACCTAATATTCCAAAAATGTCAGTTACAGCCAAACTATCAGAGGCACAGAGTTCATATCGTATATGCAGCGTTATACAGAGGCCCAAAGCATTAATATAGTCACTTATTAATCGTTGGACTGCCCCATGTGGTTTAAAACCTAATATTCCAAAAGTGTCCGTTACAGCCAAACTATTAGAGGCACAAAGTTCATATCGAATATGCAGCGTTTTACAGAGGCCCAAAGCATTAATATAGTCAAATATTAAGCATTGGACTGCAACATGTGTTTGAACACATAATATTCCAAAAGTGTCAGTTACAGCCAAACCATAAGAGGCACAGGGTTCATACTGTATATGCAGCGTTATACAGAGTCCCAAAGCATTAATATAGTCACTTATTAAGCGTTGGACTGACACATGTGGTTGAACACCTAATATTCCAAAAGTGTCCGTTACAGCCAAACTATTAGGGGCACAAAGTTCATATCGAATATGCAGCGTTTTACAGAGGCCCAAAGCATTACTTTAACTACACATTAAGCGTTGGACTGCCCCATGTGGTTGAACACCTAATATTCCAAAAGTGTCCGATACAGCCAAACTATTAGGGGCACAAAGTTCATATCGAATATGCAGCGTTTTACAGAGGCCCAAAGCATTACTTTAACCACTTATTAAGCGTTGGACTGCCCCATGTGGTTGAACACCTAATATTCCAAAAATGTCAGTTACAGCCAAACTATCAGAGGCACAGAGTTCATATCGAATATGCAGCGTTTTACAGAGGCCCAAAGCATTAATATAGTCACTTATTAAGCGTTGGACTGCCCCATGTGGTTGAACACCTAATATTCCAAAAGTGTCCGTTACAGCCAAACTATTAGATGCACAGAGTTCATATCGTATATGCAGCGTTATACAGAGGCCCAAAGCATTAATATAGTCACATATTAAGAGTTGGACTGCAGCATGTGGTTGATCACCTCTTATTCCAAAAGTGTCCGTTACAGTCAAACTATTAGAGGCACAAAGTTCATATCGTATATGCAGCGTTATACAGAGGCCCAAGGCATTAATATAGTCACTTATTAAGCGTTGGACTGCCCCATGTGGTTGAACACCTAATATTCCAAAAATGTCCGTTACAGCCAAACTATTAGAGGCACAAAGTTCATATCGAATATACAGCGTTTTACAGAGGCCCAAAGCATTAATATAGTCACTTATTAAGCATTGGACTGCCCCATGTGGTTGAACACCTAATATTCCAAAAATGTCCGTTACAGCTAAACTATTAGAGGCACAAAGTTCATATTGTATATGCAGCGTTATACAGAGGCCCAAAGCATTACTATAACCATATATTAAGCGATCGACAACCCCATGTTGTTGAAGACCTAATATTCCAAAAATGTCCGTTACAGCCAAACTATTAGAGGCACAAAAATCATATCGAATATGCAGCGTTTTATAGAGGCCCAAAGCATTAATATAGTCACTTATTAAGGGTTGGGCTGCCCCATGTGGTTGAACACCTAATATTCCAAAAATGTCCGTTACAGCCAAACTATTAGAGGCACAAAGTTCATATTGTATATGCAGCGTTTTACAGAGGCACAAAGCATTAATATAGTCACTTATTAAGCGTTGGACTGCCCCATGTGGTTAAACACCTAATATTCGAAAAATGTCCGTTACAGCTAAACTATTAGAGGCACAAAGTTCATATCGAATATGCAGCGTTTTACAGAGGCCCAAAGCTTTAATATAGTCACTTATTAAGCGTTGGACTGCCCCATGTGGTTGAACACCTAATATTCCAAAAATGTCCGTTACAGCTAAACTATTAGAGGCACAAAGTTCATATCGAATATGCAGCGTTTTACAGAGGCCAAAAGCATTAATATAGTCAAATATTAAGCATTGGACTGCAACATGTGTTTGAACACATAATATTCTAAAAGTGTCAGTTACAGCCAAACCATAAGAGGCACAGGGTTCATACTGTATATGCAGCGTTATACAGAGTCCCAAAGCATTACTTTAACCACATATTAAGCGTTGGACTGCCCCATGTGGTTGAACACCTAATATTCCAAAAGTGTCCGTTACAGCCAAACTATTAGAGGCACAAAGTTCATATCGAATATGCAGCGTTTTACAGAGGCCCAAAGCATTAATATAGTCAAATATTAAGCATTGGACTGCAACATGTGTTTGAACACATAATATTCCAAAAGTGTCAGTTACGGCCAAACCATAAGAGGCACAGGGTTCATACTGTATATGCAGCGTTATACAGAGTCCCAAAGCATTACTTTAACCACATATTAAGCGTTGGACTGCACCATGTGGTTGAACACCTAATATTCCAAAAGTGTCCGTTACAGCCAAACTATTAGAGGCACAGAGTTCATATCGTATACGCAGCGTTATACAGAGGCCCAAAGCATTAATATAGTCACTTATTAAGCGTTGGACTGCCCCATGTGGTTGAACACCTAATATTCCAAAAGTGTCCGTTACAGCCAAACTATTAGAGGCACAGAGTTCATATCGTATATGCAGCGTTATACAGAGGCCCAAAGCATTAATATAGTCACATATTAAGAGTTGGACTGCAGCATGTGGTTGATCACCTCTTATTCCAAAAGTATCCGTTACAGCCAAACTATTAGAGGCACAAAGTTCATATCGTATATGCAGCGTTATACAGAGGCCCAAGGCATTAATATAGTCACTTATTAAGCGTTGGACTGCCCCATGTGGTTGAACACCTAATATTCCAAAAATGTCCGTTACAGCCAAACTATTAGAGGCACAAAGTTCATATCGAATATGCAGCGTTTTACAGAGGCCCAAAGCATTAATATGGTCACTTATTAAGCATTGGACTGCCCCATGTGGTTGAACACCTAATATTCCAAAAATGTCCGTTACAGCTAAACTATTAGAGGCACAAAGTTCATATTGTATATGCAGCGTTATACAGAGTCCCAAAGCATTACTTTAACCACATATTAAGCGTTGGACTGCCCCATGTGGTTGAACACCTAATATTCCAAAAATGTCAGTTACAGCCTGACTATTAGAGACACAGAGTTCATATTGTATATGCAGCGTTATACAGAGGCTCAAAGCATTAATATAGTCACTTATTAAGCATTGGACTGCAACATGTGTTTGAACACATAATATTCCAAAAGTGTCAGTTACAGCCAAACCATAAGAGGCACAGGGTTCATACTGTATATGCAGCGTTATACAGAGTCCCAAAGCATTAATATAGTCACTTATTAAGCGTTGGACTGCCCCATGTGGTTGAACACATAATATTCCAAAAAATGTCAGTTACAGCCAAACTCTCAGAGGCACAGAGTTCATATCGTATATGCAGCGTTATACAGAGGCCCAAAGCATTAATATAGTCACATATTAAGAGTTGGACTGCAGCATGTGGTTGATCACCTCTTATTCCAAAAGTGTCCGTTACAGCCAAACTATTAGAGGCACAAAGTTCATATCGTATATGCAGCGTTATACAGAGGCCCAAGGCATTAATATAGTCACTTATTAAGCGTTGGACTGCCCCATGTGGTTGAACACCTAATATTCCAAAAATGTCAGTTACAGCCAAACTATCAGAGGCACAGAGTTCATATCGTATATGCAGCGTTATACAGAAGCCCAAATTAAAAAAGTGGCTTCAACTTAGCCGATAACATTGGTATAAATTTTCGATAATAATTCAACGACCCCAAATATGACTTTCACTGTGTAACATTTTGTGGTACTGACGCATTTTTAATACCATTAACTTTCTCTTCAGTAGGGTGAATACCATTGACATCTATTATATGGCCCAAAAATTCCACATCTTTCATGAAAAACTTACACTTACTTTCATTTACTTTTACATTAAAAGTCTGTAGCCGTTGTAAAACCTCTTTAACATTTACCGCGCATTCCTCTAAATCTGCCCCATAAATCAGAATATCGTCGAGGTAACACTTAACATTATTCAAACCCGATAAAATAGATTCCATCACAGTTTGAAAAATAGCCGGAGCCGAACTCAACCCATACGTTAACCGATTGAATCTAAACAACCCCAAATGCGTGTTAATTGTAAAAAATTCTTTGGACAATTCGTCTATCTCTAACTGTTGGTACGCCCCCTTTAAATCTAACACCCTAAAACAACCACTACTCGCTAAACTTGCGTAAATGTCTTCCGGAATCGGCAATACACAATGATCGGTATCTATAACTTTGTCAAGTGTTTTTTTAAAATCCACACATATTCTTACATCATCAACATTCTTTTTTTTCACCACTACAATGGGACTCGCCCAATTACTAAATTTAACTTTACTCAATGTTCCATCATCCACCATTTTCTTAATTTCGTTTTCGACCTTATCTTTCAATGCAAACGGTACTTCATATGCTCTATGAAAAATCGGCTTAACGTTCTCCTTCACATTCACATTTACCTTAAATTGGTTAATACCACCATTATTGTCAGTCTTAAAAAGATTAGAGAAATCTCTCTTAAACTCGGCAATTAACTCACTACAACGACGTTTCTCCAACATGTCCCCTTCAGTCTCTTTCATCTGTTTGACAGTACCCTCATTAACACCAAACCCAAACTTATCTCTCCATTCGGATACAAGAACATCTAACCAATCACGACCTAACAATGATACAAATTGATTAGCAGATTTAATTACAGTTAACATTAAATTATGCAACCCATTACTAAATTTTACTTTTACGTATATTTGACCTACAATATCAATTTTTGCTCCAGTCACACCTTTTAACTTGAAAAAAACTGGTTTTATCGGAACTTTAGGAAACAACTTACAGTACTCATCATATAAAATTACTGATCGCCGCGCACCCGTATCAACTTCCATTTCTATAAATTTATTATCAACTTCTAATTTTACTTTTAACCCATCATTAACAATACAATTAGAGTTAAAGAAAAAAGGATACAAATCATTACTACTGCTTGCTCCCAAAACCATCAACGTCTCCGTTTCTTCAGCTTCCGAACCTTTCATCTCGTCTAATGCATACACTCTATTCTTGCACAACTTAGACTTCGCCACATGACCCTTCTGATTACAGGCATAACATTTCCAATTATATGCTGGGCACTTCTGCTTATTATAATGGACTTTTGTACAACGAACACACTTATTATTTTCTGGGGCCTGCTGTACCTGTCGATCATTAACTCGCTGTGCCTGATTCACTGAAGTAGCTTTCCTTGTGTAAAAATTTCCCACTTTTTCACTTCTTGGCTGGTCCACATGATGAATATAAGACTCATTACCCATCACTTTAACTTGCCCCTCAGCTAACTCCATTCCCAAAGCCAGTTGCAGTGCCCTCGTATATTCACTTTCTGACAGTAATTTCTTTTTTATTGACTCCCCTCTTAAACCACACACCAGTCTGTCTCTCAACGCATCCTTTAAGGAATCTCCAAACTCACAATGTTGTGACAAATTTTTCAATCTGATGGAAAACGATTTAACATCCTCATCCATTCCTTGATAAGCACTATAAAACTTGTATCTTTCAGCTATCACTAACCGCTTGGGTGCAAAATAATCTGCCAATTCTTTTTTTAGTTCTTTAAATGACTTCGTACTTGGTAGATCTGGAGCCAACAAATTTTTCAAAACTCCATACGCCTCATTACCAATGAGCGTTAAAAACAGTGATACTTTTTTTTCATTTTCTATATCATTGCACTCGAACAGCTGATCTATTCGTTCTAAATATGTTGTAATATCCGCCATTTTTGGATTGAACGGTTCTACTGAACCCACCATGAACGCCATAACCGAAAAATATTCGTTAACAAATAACGAAAACTCTTTTACTTAAAAAAAACCTTTACTAATTGGATCGAACAATCGTCGCCAAATATGTTATGTACTTCATGTACATAAATAATAACAATTCTTTACTAAATAAACTTAAACATTTATTTTATTTAAGACTGCTTGACAACATGCATCGGCATCGCTAGCTCAACTCTAACTGCCTTTCTTTTAGTGCCAATCTCCATAATTCCCTAAACCTAACAGTACAAAAACCCTAACATAACTAAAACTATATTAAAATTGTACAATATAAAATCTGTCCGTCAATTAGGAAAATTGTTATAAGCTTAGATTGTTAGAAATGAGCGTTTTAGAGGTTTCTAAAAACTGATGTGCCGGTGTCCAGCCAATGAATCTAATTTATTGCTCAGTGGAAAAACCAATTACATATTTGAAAACTAAAACAAAAACTATATTAAAACTGCACATTATAAACTGTGTCCGTCAATTACGAAAATTGTTATAGGCTTAGATTGTTAGAAATGAGCGTCTTAGAGGTTTCAAAAATCTGATGTGCCGGGGTCCTGCCAAAGGATCTAATTTATTGCCCAGTTGAACATCCAATTACATATTTGAAAACTGCAACAAAAACTATATTAAAATTGCACAATATAAAATCTGTCCGTCAATTAGGAAAATTGTTATAAGCTTAGATTGTTAGAAATGAGCGTTTTAGGGGTTTCAAAAAACTGATGTGCCGGTGTCCAGCCAACGGATCTAATTTATTGCCCAGTGGAAAAACCAATTACATATTTGAAAACTGCAACAAAAACTATATTAAAATTGCACAATATAAACTATTTTCCTCAATTAGGAAAATTGTTATAAGCTTAGATTTTTAGAAATGAGCGTTTTAGAGGTTTCTAAAAACTGATGTGCCGGTGTCCAGCCAACGGATATAATTTATTGCCCAGTGAAAAAACCAATTACATATATAAAAACTGCAACAAAAACTATATTAAAATTGCACAATATAAACTGTTTCCCTCAATTAGGAAAATTGTTATAAGCTTAGATTGTTAGAAATGAGCGTTTTAGAGGTTTCTAAAACCTGATGTGCCGGTGTCCAGCCAGCGGATCTAATTTATTGCCCAGTTGAAATACCAATTAAATATTTGAAAACTGCAACAAAAATTATATTAAAATTGCACAATATAAAATCTGTCCCTCAATTAGGAAAATTGTTATAAGCATAGATTGTTAGAAATGAGCGATTTAGAGGTTTCTAAAAACTGATGTGCCGGTGTCTAGCCAATGAATCTAATTTATTGCCCAGTGAAAAAACCAATTACATATTTGAAAACTGCAACAAAAACTATATTAAAATTGCACAATATAAAATCTGTCCCTCAATTAGGAAAATTGTTATAAGCTTAGATTGTTAGAAATGAGCGTTTTAGAGGTTTCTAAAAACTGATGTGCCGGTGTCCAGCCAACGGACCTAATTTATTGCCCAGTTGAAAAACCAATTGCATATTTGAAAACTGCAACAAAAACTATATTAAAATTGCACAATATAAAATCTGTCCGTCAATTAGGAAAATTGTTTGTTACAACCGGGTGGAAAATTACATACAGGCTTCTTGCGTTTAACACATATATTTTAATATAACAAATACAATTATACAACTTACAATTATTACAATCACTTAATTAGACCTTCGTTCGTTCAGTTGATTCGCGAGAGAGCGGGAGCCGGTCCGTGTGCATGAGCGCAGGACCAACTTCCGCATCCTTGTTAAGGCCGCTTCACGCCTCGTCCTCTGCCGCGGACACTACACGTCTTTCCTCCCAGCTGTTCCGTTAGGTAATCTTTCAGATACGCTGGTGTGGTGGTTTTTCGCTTTGGGGTTGGTATCACCTGTTCCTCCGCTGACCCTGTACTTGTGGATGGTACCTCTTCCGTATAGCTTTCTTCGGCGTCCACGAAACTGTCTCTCTCGTCGATGCTTTGGAAGGTGGTGTTTTCCGCTGTTGAATTGGTAGATGCGTCGCTCGTTCCTGCTCCGGTTTCTTGTTCTGTTTCGCTCGTTTCTGTTTCAGTTTCTTGTTCATTTTCGCTCGTTTCTGTTTCAGTTTCTTGTTCGTTTTCCGCGTCTACTTGTAATGGAAAATCTAAAATGGCAAAATCATTAAGTTTACCTAATTTACTGTTATTGTAATTTTTCTTTAGATGGTTTAAATGTCTCTTATGATGACGTCCTTGTCTGTCTTCCGTTTCGTAAACTGTTTTGCCTAATTTTTCCATTATTTTTTCTTTCCTCCACTTTCCTTTTCCCTCAAACGGGTGTTTAAACAATATTTCGTCTCCCAGGCTCAGTTCTCGCTGTTTTGGTGGTTCACTCTTTGCCATTGCAGCCTTCTCCTGCTTTGTTTTTAATTCTTGTTGAACGGACTGTGGAATAAGATTGTCAACATTTGTACGCAATTTTTTACCTAACAATAGTTCTGCTGGTGACACGCCCGTTGCTGTTGAAGGTGTTGAATGTTGAGAAAATAAAAATCTTGCGATTTTTGTTTGTACGTCGCCTGATTTACTTTTCATCAAATTCTTTTTTAATTCCCTCACGAATCTCTCTATTTGGCCGTTCGACTGGGGGTGGTACGTTGGTGACGTCGTATGCCTGATATTATTTTTCATCACGAAACGCTGGAATTCCGCTGATGTAAACGCAGTTGCGTTGTCTGACACAATCACTTGTGGTAACCCGAATGTTCCAAAAATTTGTCGTAACGCGGTGACTGCTGCGTTGGTGGATGTTGAGTTCACTACTTTTACCTCCAGCCATTTTGAATATGAATCCACTGCCAAGAAAAAATAGTTATTGTTTACTGGACCTGCAAAATCGATGTGAATCCTAGTCCACGGGTGACTCTCGTACTCCCAGAAATGAATAGGTCCCTTCGGTGGTACTGGCAGTACCAATTGACAGGTTTCACAGCTTCGAACGCTTTCCTCGATTTCTTTGTCCATGTTTGGCCACCATGCGACCGATCTTGCTATCATCTTCATCCGTTGAGTTCCTACATGCAGTCCATGCAACATCTCTAAAGTTTCCTTTTGAGCTTTTCCCGGAATTACAAGGCGATTTCCCCACAGTACACATTCTCTGTACACTGACAATTCGTCTCGCCGTTGGAAATACGGTTTTAGTTCATTTTCGACTTGATTTGGCCAACCTTCTCGCATGTATCTCAGAACTTGTCCTAAAACTCGATCATTTTTAGTTAAATTTGCAATTTTCTTACCATTTATTGGTTTTTCTGGCAAGTTTTCGATCATTAGGACATCTGCGAGTTGTTCTTCGACTTCTTTTGGCTCGTTTGTCTTGGTTTCGGGAAATCTGCTTAGTGCATCTGCATTTTCGATCTCTTTTCCTGGTTTATATACCAATTTGTAATCGTAATTACTTAAATACAACGCCCATCTGACCATTCTAGGCGAAATCAGTTCCGGAATTGGTTTATTTTCGCCCAAAATCCCTAATAGGGGTTTGTGGTCGGTTTCGATTATAAAACTTCTTCCAAACAGGTGACAATGAAACTTTTTAACACCTTTTACGATTGCAAGAGCCTCTTTGTCTAGCTGTGCGTAACGTTTCTGCGTTACATCCATTGTAACTGAATGATAAGCGACTGGGGCTATTACATCATTTGACTGGCGTTGACTCAGAACACAGCCAACCCCCCATGGACTTGCATCGCACGTTAAAATGGTCTCTTTGTTTGGATCGTAATGTGCTAAAACAGAATCAGAAGTTAATAGGTCTTTTACCTTTTTGAATGCTTCGTCGTGGCTTTTTTTCCATTCCCACTTGCTGTTTCCCAGTAATTCGTACAACAGTTGTGCTACGTTCACTCTGTTTTTTAGGAAAACGTGGTAAAAGTTTAGTAAGCCTAAGAAAGCTTGTAGTTCCTTTTTTGATGTCGGTCGTTGTGCGGATTTTATCGCTTCGATTTTTTCCTTCGTTGGTGCTATTCCATGCTTATTTATTTCGAAATCCAAATATTTTATGGACTCTGTTCCAAAAATGCATTTCTTCTTATTTAGTTTTAATCCATCACGCTCAAATCTCGTTAGAATTTCATCTAATCTCTTTGCTAGTTCGGTCTCATCGCTTCCACACACCAAAATGTCGTCGAAATATGGAAATACACCATCAATCCCAATTAGTCTGTCGTTGATTACCTTCTGAAATTTTCTAGGCGCCACATTTATTCCAAATTGCAGTCGGTTTACTTTATATAATCCTTTATGGGTTATAATGGCCTGCATTTTCGCGCTCTCTTCATCGACCTTTAGTTGTTGGTATGCTTGCTGTAGATCCAATTTCGCAAATATATTTTTTCCACTAATAGTTGGGAAAAAATCTTGAATATTTGGCATGGGGTATGTATCTTCCGTCAACACCTTGTTTAGGGTGCATTTATAATCACCACAGATCCTTACTTCGACAGTTTTTCCATTTTTTACGACGGGCACTATCGGGGTTGCCCATTCTGATTCTTCGATTTCTTCAATTACCTTTTGTTTCACTAGTTTTTCGATTTCCATCTCTACTTTTGGCTGTAATGCAAAAGCAATTTTCCTAGCTTTCAATTTGATTGGTACAGCTCCACTTTTTAGCGTTAGTTTAATTGGCGGTCCCTTGTATTCGCCCAATTCACCTTCGAACACCATCTTGTGCTTATTTAATACTTCCTGAATCTCCTTACTTTCTTGAACAGATTGAATTTTCGTGGTTGTCAGCCCAATTCCCAAATCCTTAAACCAATTTCGACCCAATAAATTAATGTTGCTTCCAAATGCAACAAACAACGGCAATTTAACTTTTTTGTTGTTAAACTCTACTACTGGGTTGAATTTTCCTCGAAATTTTATGATTTTCTTCTGATAATCTCGGTATTTGTTGGTACCCACTTCTCTCAGACTTATTTTATTATCAGGCCAAAGCTCTTGCAACTGCTTTTCCGATATAATCGAAATAGCAGCTCCACTATCGACCTCCATGTGGCACTTTTTTCCATTTAGCTTGACCGCTACGTTGAATGGCTCCGTCGACTCGCTTCTTTCATTAACGCAGTCCACTAGAAACAAACCATCGTCGCTTTCTGATTCGGAGTCTTTTTGTACTTGTTTTTGGGACCACACATTTGCCTGCCCATTTTTCTTGTAGCATGCCCTTGCGATGTGCCCATTCTTTTTGCAAAAATTACACTTCGCCTCTCGAAATTTGCATACATTTGCTGAGTGGGGCCCTTTGCATCTAAAACATTCACGATTTTTATTAACTGTTTTCTCAAAAGACTTACTTGCGGCATATTGTCTTGTGTTTTTCTGTGGAATGTAGTTTTTCTTCCGGTACCCATTTACGCTTTGAACATGGCTGCTTTCTCCATTTCCGTTTCGGATTTCGGTCAAATTTTTATCCGACGTTTCTGCTGACGTAATTAACGTAATTGCCTGGTCCAACGTTAATGCTTTTTCCATTAGGAGCCTTTTCTGCACGGTCTGGTCTCTTACTCCTCCCACTAGCCTGTCTCGAATTCTTTCTTCCAATTTATCTCCAAAATTGCACTCCTTCGCGATTTCTCTCAATTTCGCGATATACTCCGCTGCTGATTCACTCTCATGCTGATTTGTACGCTCAAACACGATTCGTCTAGCTATCTCTGGCTCTGCTGGGACAAAGTGACTGTCCAGCTTTACGAATATGTCCTTTAGCGTTATGTCCTTTAATTTTGTAGGAGCACACAGCGCTTTTGTTAGTTCGAATAAATCAGGTCCACAAATGCTTTCTGTTGCGTTTCTTGTATATCATTTCCGTCTAGATATAACTCCACTCGCTCTTTATACGATGTCCATTGATGAGGTTTTCTAACATTAAATTGTTCTATCGTACCGTGATTAGCCATCTTGGATTTCTGCTCCTCGCCGTTTTCGCAATTTTAAAATTACTTTATTAGCTCTTCTCTTTACTCCTCGTCGCCAGTGTTACAACCGGGTGGAAAATTACATACAGGCTTCTTGCGTTTAACACATATATTTTAATATAACAAATACAATTATACAACTTACAATTATTACAATCACTTAATTAGACCTTCGTTCGTTCAGTTGATTCGCGAGAGAGCGGGAGCCGGTCCGTGTGCATGAGCGCAGGACCAACTTCCGCATCCTTGTTAAGGCCGCTTCACGCCTCGTCCTCTGCCGCGGACACTACATTGTTATAAGCTTAGATTGTTAGAAATGAGCGTTTTAGAGGTTCCAAAAAACTGATGTGCCGGTGTCCAGCCAATGAATCTAATTTATTGCCCAGTGAAAAAACCAATTACATATTTGAAAACTGCAACAAAAACTATATTGAAATTGCACAATATAAAATCTGTCCGTCAATTAGGAAAATTGTTATAAGCTTAGATTGTTAGAAATAAGCGTTTTAGCGGTTTCAAAAAACTGATGTGTCGGTGTCCAGCCAACGGATGTAATTTATTGCTCAGTGGAAAAACCAATTACATATTTGAAAACTGCCACAAAAACTATATTAAAATTGCACAATATAAACTGTTTCCCTCAATTAGGAAAATTGTTATAAGCTTAGATTGTTAGAAATGAGCGTTTTAGTGGTTTCTAAAAACTGATGTGCCGGTGTCCAGCCAACGGACCTAATTTATTGCCCAGTTGAAAAACCAATTACATATTTGAAAACTGCAACAAAAACTATATTAAAATTGCACAATATAAACTGTTTCCCTCAATTAGGAAAATTGTTATAAGCTTAGATTGTTAGAAATGAGCGTTTTAGAGGTTTCTAAAAACTGATGTGCCGGTGTCCAGCCAACAGATCTAATTTATTGCCCAGTTGAAAAACCAATTACATATTTGAAAACTCCAACAAAAACTATATTAAAATTGCACAATATAAACTGTTTCCCTCAATTAGGAAAATTGTTATAAGCTTAGATTGTTAGAAATGAGCGTTTTAGTGGTTTCTAAAAACTGATGTGCCGGTGTCCAGCCAACGGATGTAATTTATTGCCCAGTTGAAAAACCAATTACATATTTGAAAACTGCAACAAAAACTATATTAAAATCGCACAATATAAACTGTTTCCCTCAATTAGGAAAATTGTTATAAGCTTAGATTGTTAGAAATGAGCGTTTTAAAGGTTTCAAAAAACTGATGTGCCGGTGTCCAGCCAACGGATCTTATTTATTGCCCAGTGGAAAAACCAATTACATATTTGAAAACTGCAACAAAAACTATATTAAAATTGCACAATATAAAATCTGTCCCTCAAATAGGAAAATTGTTCTAAGCTTAGATTGTTAGAAGTGAACGTTTTAGAGGTTTCAAAAAACTGATGTGCCGGTGTCCAGCCAACGGATGTAATTTATTGCTCAGTGGAAAAACCAATTACATATTTGAAAACTGCAACAAAAACTATATTAAAATTGCACAATATAAAATCTGTCCGTCAATTAGGAAAATTGTTATAAGCTTAGATTGTTAGAAATGAGCGTTTTAGAGGTTCCAAAAAACTGATGTGCCGGTGTCCAGCCAATGAATCTAATTTATTGCCCAGTGAAAAAAACAATTACATATTTGAAAACTGCAACAAAAACTATATTGAAATTGCACAATATAAAATCTGTCCGTCAATTAGGAAAATTGTTATAAGCTTAGATTTTTAGAAATGAGCGTTTTAGCGGTTTCGAAAAACTGATGTGCCGGTGTCCAGCCAACGGATGTAATTTATTGCTCAGTGGAAAAACCAATTACATATTTGAAAACTGCCACAAAAACTATATTAAAATTGCACAATATAAACTGTTTCCCTTAATTAGGAAAATTGTTATAAGCTTAGATTGTTCGAAATGAGCGTTTTAGTGGTTTCTAAAAACTGATGTGCCGGTGTCCAGCCAACGGACCTAATTTATTGCCCAGTTGAAAAACCAATTACATATTTGAAAACTGCAACAAAAACTATATTAAAATTGCACAATATAAACTGTTTCCCTCAATTAGGAAAATTGTTATAAGCTTAGATTGTTAGAAATGAGCGTTTTAGAGGTTCCAAAAAACTGATGTGCCGGTGTCCAGCCAATGAATCTAATTTATTGCCCAGTGAAAAAACCAATTACATATTTGAAAACTGCAAAAAAAACTATATTAAAATCGCACAATATAAACTGAATCCGTCAATTAGGAAAATTGTTATAAGCTTAGATTGTTAGAAATGAGCGTTTTAGAGGTTTCTAAAAACTGATGTGCCGGTGTCCAGCCAACGGATCTAATTTATTGCCCAGTTGAAAAACCAATTACATATTTGAAAACTGCAACAAAAACTATATTAAAATTGCACAATATAAAATCTGTCCCTCAATTAGGAAAATTGTTATAAGCTTAGATTGTTAGAAATGAGCGTTTTAGAGGTTTCAAAAAACTGATGTGCCGGTGTCCAGCCAACGGATCTTATTTATCGCCCAGTGGAAAAACCAATTACATATTTGAAAACTGCAACAAAAACTATATTAAAATTGCACAATATAAAATCTGTCCCTCAATTAGGAAAATTGTTATAAGCTTAGATTGTTAGAAATGAGCGTTTTAGAGGTTTCAAAAAACTGATGTGCCGGTGTCCAGCCAACGGATCTTATTTATCGCCCAGTGGAAAAACCAATTACATATTTGAAAACTGCAACAAAAACTATATTAAAATTGCACAATATAAAATCTGTCCCTCAATTAGGAAAATTGTTATAAGCTTAGATTGTTAGAAATGAGCGTTTTAGAGGTTCCAAAAACTGATGTGCCGGTGTCCAGCCAATGAATCTAATTTATTGCCCAGTGAAAAAACCAATTACATATTTGAAAATTGCAACAAAAACTATATTAAAATTGCACAATATAAACTGTGTCCGTCAATTAGGAAAATTGTTATAAGCTTAGATTGTTAGAAATGAGCGTCTTAGAGGTTTCAAAAATCTGATGTGCCGGTGTCCAGCCAACGGATCAAATTTATTGCCCAGTGGAAAAACTAATTACTTAATTGAAATCTGCAGTTGAAACTGTATTAAAATTGCACAATATAAACTGTGTCCGTTAATTAGGAAAATTGTTATAGGCTTAGATTGTTAGAAATGAGCGTTTTAGAGGTTTAAAAAATCTGATGTGCCGGTGTCCAGCCAACGGATGTAGTTTATTGCTCAGTGAAAAAACCAATTACATATTTAACAACTGCAACAAAAACTATATTAAAATTGCACAATATAAAATCTGTCCCTCAAATAGGAAAATTGTTATAAGCTTAGATTTTTAGAAATGAGCGTTTTAGCGGTTTCAAAAAACTGATGTGCCGGTGTCCAGCCAACGGATGTAATTTATTGCTCAGTGGAAAAACCAATTACATATTTGAAAACTGCCACAAAAACTATATTAAAATTGCACAATATAAACTGTTTCCCTTAATTAGGAAAATTGTTATAAGCTTAGATTGTTCGAAATGAGCGTTTTAGTGGTTTCTAAAAACTGATGTGCCGGTGTCCAGCCAACGGACCTAATTTATTGCCCAGTTGAAAAACCAATTACATATTTGAAAACTGCAACAAAAACTATATTAAAATTGCACAATATAAACTGTTTCCCTCAATTAGGAAAATTGTTATAAGCTTAGATTGTTAGAAATGAGCGTTTTAGAGGTTCCAAAAAACTGATGTGCCGGTGTCCAGCCAATGAATCTAATTTATTGCCCAGTGAAAAAACCAATTACATATTTGAAAACTGCAAAAAAAACTATATTAAAATCGCACAATATAAACTGAATCCGTCAATTAGGAAAATTGTTATAAGCTTAGATTGTTAGAAATGAGCGTTTTAGAGGTTTCTAAAAACTGATGTGCCGGTGTCCAGCCAACGGATCTAATTTATTGCCCAGTTGAAAAACCAATTACATATTTGAAAACTGCAACAAAAACTATATTAAAATTGCACAATATAAAATCTGTCCCTCAATTAGGAAAATTGTTATAAGCTTAGATTGTTAGAAATGAGCGTTTTAGAGGTTTCAAAAAACTGATGTGCCGGTGTCCAGCCAACGGATCTTATTTATCGCCCAGTGGAAAAACCAATTACATATTTGAAAACTGCAACAAAAACTATATTAAAATTGCACAATATAAAATCTGTCCCTCAATTAGGAAAATTGTTATAAGCTTAGATTGTTAGAAATGAGCGTTTTAGAGGTTTCAAGAAACTGATGTGCCGGTGTCCAGCCAACGGATCTTATTTATTGCCCAGTGGAAAAACCAATTACATATTTGAAAACTGCAACAAAAACTATATTAAAATTGCACAATATAAAATCTGTCCCTCAATTAGGAAAATTGTTATAAGCTTAGATTGTTAGAAATGAGCGTTTTAGAGGTTCCAAAAACTGATGTGCCGGTGTCCAGCCAATGAATCTAATTTATTGCCCAGTGAAAAAACCAATTACATATTTGAAAATTGCAACAAAAACTATATTAAAATTGCACAATATAAACTGTGTCCGTCAATTAGGAAAATTGTTATAAGCTTAGATTGTTAGAAATGAGCGTCTTAGAGGTTTCAAAAATCTGATGTGCCGGTGTCCAGCCAACGGATCAAATTTATTGCCCAGTGGAAAAACTAATTACTTAATTGAAATCTGCAGTTGAAACTGTATTAAAATTGCACAATATAAACTGTGTCCGTTAATTAGGAAAATTGTTATAGGCTTAGATTGTTAGAAATGAGCGTTTTAGAGGTTTAAAAAATCTGATGTGCCGGTGTCCAGCCAACGGATGTAATTTATTGCTCAGTGAAAAAACCAATTACATATTTAACAACTGCAACAAAAACTATATTAAAATTGCACAATATAAAATCTGTCCCTCAAATAGGAAAATTGTTCTAAGCTTAGATTGTTAGAAGTGAACGTTTTAGAGGTTTCAAAAAACTGATGTGCCGGTGTCCAGCCAACGGATGTAATTTATTGCTCAGTGGAAAAACCAATTACATATTTGAAAACTGCAACAAAAACTATATTAAAATTGCACAATATAAAATCTGTCCGTCAATTAGGAAAATTGTTATAAGCTTAGATTGTTAGAAGTGAGCGTTTTAGAGGTTTCAAAAAACTGATGTGCCGTTGTCCAGCCAACGGATCTAATTTATTGCCCAGTGGAAAAACCAATTACATATTTGAAAACTGCAACAAAAACTATATTAAAATTGCACAATATAAACTATTTCCTTCAATTAGGAAAATTGTTATAAGCTTAGATTGTTAGAAATGAGCGTTTTAGAGGTTTCTAAAAACTGATGTGCCGGTGTCCAGTCAACGGATATAATTTATTGCCCAGTGAAAAAACCAATTACATATTTAAAAACTGCAACAAAAACTATATTAAAATTGCACAATATAAACTGTTTCCCTCAATTAGGAAAATTGTTATAAGCTTAGATTGTTAGAAATGAGCGTTTTAGAGGTTTCAAAAAACTGATGTGCCGATGTCCAGCCAACGGATCTAATTTATTGCCCAGTTGAAAAACCAATTAAATATTTGAAAACTGCAACAAAAACTATATTAAAATTGCACAATATAAAATCTGTCCCTCAATTAGGAAAATTGTTATAAACTTAGATTGTTAGAAATGAGCGATTTAGAGGTTTCCAAAAACTGATGTGCCGGTGTCCAGCCAATGAATCTAATTTATTGCCCAGTGAAAAAACCAATTACATATTTGAAAACTGCAACAAAAACTATATTAAAATTGCACAATATAAAATCTGTCCCTCAATTAGGAAAATTCTTATAAGCTTAGATTTTTAGAAATGAGCGTTTTAGAGGTTTCAAAAAACTGATGTGCCGGTGTCCAGCCAACGGATCTAATTTATTGCCCAGTGGAAAAACCAATTACATATTTGAAAACTGCAACAAAAACTATATTAAAATTGCACAATATAAAATCTGTCCCTCAATTAGGAAAATTGTTATAAGCTTAGATTGTTAGAAATGAGCGTTTTAGAGGTTCCAAAAAACTGATGTGCCGGTGTCCAGCCAATGAATCTATTTTATTGCCCAGTGAAAAAACCAATTACATATTTGAAAACTGCAACAAAAACTATATTAAAATTGTACAATATAAATTGTGTCCGTCAATTAGGAAAATTGTTATAAGCTTAGATTTTTAGAAATGAGCGTTTAAGAGGTTTCAAAAAACTGATGTGCCGGTGTCCAGCCAACGGATCTAATTTACTGCCCAGTGGAAAAACCAATTGAATATTTGAAAACTGCAACAAAAACTTTATTAAAATTGCACAATATAAAATCTGTCCCTCAATTAGGAAAATTGTTATAAGCTTAGATTGTTAGAAATGAGCGTTTTAGAGGTTCCAAAAAACTGATGTGCCGGTGTCCAGCCAATGAATCTAATTTATTGCCCAGTGGAAAAACCAATTACATATTTGAAAACTGCAACAAAAACTATATTAAAATTGCACAATATAAAATCTGTCCCTCAATTAGGAAAATTGTTATAAACTTAGATTGTTAGAAATGAGCGATTTAGAGGTTTCCAAAAACTGATGTGCCGGTGTCCAGCCAATGAATCTAATTTATTGCCCAGTGAAAAAACCAATTACATATTTAAAAACTGCAACAAAAACTATATTAAAATTGCACAATATAAAATCTGTCCCTCAATTAGGAAAATTCTTATAAGCTTAGATTTTTAGAAATGAGCGTTTTAGAGGTTTCAAAAAACTGATGTGCCGGTGTCCAGCCAACGGATCTAATTTATTGCCCAGTGGAAAAACCAATTACATATTTGAAAACTGCAACAAAAACTATATTAAAATTGCACAATATAAAATCTGTCCCTCAATTAGGAAAATTGTTATAAGCTTAGATTGTTAGAAATGAGCGTTTTAGAGGTTCCAAAAAACTGATGTGCCGGTGTCCAGCCAATGAATCTATTTTATTGCCCAGTGAAAAAACCAATTACATATTTGAAAACTGCAACAAAAACTATATTAAAATTGTACAATATAAATTGTGTCCGTCAATTAGGAAAATTGTTATAAGCTTAGATTTTTAGAAATCGAGCGTTTAAGAGGTTTCAAAAAACTGATGTGCCGGTGTCCAGCCAACGGATCTAATTTACTGCCCAGTGGAAAAACCAATTGAATATTTGAAAACTGCAACAAAAACTTTATTAAAATTGCACAATATAAACTGTTTCCCTCAATTAGGAAAATTGTTATAAGCTTAGATTGTTAGAAATGAGCGTTTTAGAGGTTTCTAAAAACTGATGTGCCGGTGTCCAGCCAACGAATCTAATTTATTGCCCAGTTGAAAAACCAATTACATATTTGAAAACTGCAACAAAAACTATATTAAAATTGCACAATATAAACTGTTTCCCTCAATTAGGAAAATTGTTATAAGCTTAGATTTTTAGAAATGAGCGTTTTAGTGGTTTCTAAAAACTGATGTGCCGGTGACCAGCCAACGGATTTAATTTATTGCCCAGTGGAAAAACCAATTACATATTTGAAATCTGCAACAAAAACTATATTAAAATTGCACAATATAAACTGTTTCCCTCAATTAGGAAAATTGTTATAAGCTTAGATTGTTAGAAATGAGCGTTTTAGAGGTTCCAAAAAACTGATGTGCCGGTGTCCAGCCAATGAATCTAATTTATTGCCCAGTGAAAAAACCAATTACATATTTGAAAACTGCAAAAAAAACTATATAAAATCGCACAAAATAAACTGAATCCGTCAATTAGGAAAATTGTTATAAGCTTAGATTGTTAGAAATGAGCGTTTTAGAGGTTCCAAAAACTGATGTGCCGGTGTCCAGCCAATGAATCTAATTTATTGCCCAGTGAAAAAACCAATTACATATTTGAAAATTGCAACAAAAACTATATTAAAATTGCACAATATAAACTGTGTCCGTCAATTAGGAAAATTGTTATAAGCTTAGATTGTTAGAAATGAGCGTCTTAGAGGTTTCAAAAATCTGATGTGCCGGTGTCCAGCCAACGGATCAAATTTATTGCCCAGTGGAAAAACTAATTACTTAATTGAAATCTGCAGTTGAAACTGTATTAAAATTGCACAATATAAACTGTGTCCGTTAATTAGGAAAATTGTTATAGGCTTAGATTGTTAGAAATGAGCGTTTTAGAGGTTTAAAAAATCTGATGTGCCGGTGTCCAGCCAACGGATGTAATTTATTGCTCAGTGAAAAAACCAATTACATATTTAACAACTGCAACAAAAACTATATTAAAATTGCACAATATAAAATCTGTCCCTCAAATAGGAAAATTGTTCTAAGCTTAGATTGTTAGAAGTGAACGTTTTAGAGGTTTCAAAAAACTGATGTGCCGGTGTCCAGCCAACGGATGTAATTTATTGCTCAGTGGAAAAACCAATTACATATTTGAAAACTGCAACAAAAACTATATTAAAATTGCACAATATAAAATCTGTCCGTCAATTAGGAAAATTGTTATAAGCTTAGATTGTTAGAAGTGAGCGTTTTAGAGGTTTCAAAAAACTGATGTGCCGTTGTCCAGCCAACGGATCTAATTTATTGCCCAGTGGAAAAACCAATTACATATTTGAAAACTGCAACAAAAACTATATTAAAATTGCACAATATAAACTATTTCCTTCAATTAGGAAAATTGTTATAAGCTTAGATTGTTAGAAATGAGCGTTTTAGAGGTTTCTAAAAACTGATGTGCCGGTGTCCAGTCAACGGATATAATTTATTGCCCAGTGAAAAAACCAATTACATATTTAAAAACTGCAACAAAAACTATATTAAAATTGCACAATATAAACTGTTTCCCTCAATTAGGAAAATTGTTATAAGCTTAGATTGTTAGAAATGAGCGTTTTAGAGGTTTCCAAAAACTGATGTGCCGGTGTCCAGCCAATGAATCTAATTTATTGCCCAGTGAAAAAACCAATTACATATTTGAAAACTGCAAAAAAAACTATATTAAAATCGCACAATATAAACTGAATCCGTCAATTAGGAAAATTGTTATAAGCTTAGATTGTTAGAAATGAGCGTTTTAGAGGTTTCTAAAAACTGATGTGCCGGTGTCCAGTCAACGGATATAATTTATTGCCCAGTGAAAAAACCAATTACATATTTAAAAACTGCAACAAAAACTATATTAAAATTGCACAATATAAACTGTTTCCCTCAATTAGGAAAATTGTTATAAGCTTAGATTGTTAGAAATGAGCGTTTTAGAGGTTCCAAAAAACTGATGTGCCGGTGTCCAGCCAATGAATCTAATTTATTGCCCAGTGAAAAAACCAATTACATATTTGAAAACTGCAAAAAAAACTATATTAAAATCGCACAATATAAACTGAATCCGTCAATTAGGAAAATTGTTATAAGCTTAGATTGTTAGAAATGAGCGTTTTAGAGGTTTCTAAAAACTGATGTGCCGGTGTCCAGCCAACGGATCTAATTTATTGCCCAGTTGAAAAACCAATTACATATTTGAAAACTGCAACAAAAACTATATTAAAATTGCACAATATAAAATCTGTCCCTCAATTAGGAAAATTGTTATAAGCTTAGATTGTTAGAAATGAGCGTTTTAGAGGTTTCAAAAAACTGATGTGCCGGTGTCCAGCCAACGGATCTTATTTATCGCCCAGTGGAAAAACCAATTACATATTTGAAAACTGCAACAAAAACTATATTAAAATTGCACAATATAAAATCTGTCCCTCAATTAGGAAAATTGTTATAAGCTTAGATTGTTAGAAATGAGCGTTTTAGAGGTTTCAAGAAACTGATGTGCCGGTGTCCAGCCAACGGATCTTATTTATTGCCCAGTGGAAAAACCAATTACATATTTGAAAACTGCAACAAAAACTATATTAAAATTGCACAATATAAAATCTGTCCCTCAATTAGGAAAATTGTTATAAGCTTAGATTGTTAGAAATGAGCGTTTTAGAGGTTCCAAAAACTGATGTGCCGGTGTCCAGCCATTGAATCTAATTTATTGCCCAGTGAAAAAACCAATTACATATTTGAAAACTGCAACAAAAACTATATTAAAATTGCACAATATAAAATCTGTCCCTCAATTAGGAAAATTCTTATAAGCTTAGATTTTTAGAAATGAGCGTTTTAGAGGTTTCAAAAAACTGATGTGCCGGTGTCCAGCCAACGGATCTAATTTATTGCCCAGTGGAAAAACCAATTACATATTTGAAAACTGCAACAAAAACTATATTAAAATTGCACAATATAAAATCTGTCCCTCAATTAGGAAAATTGTTATAAGCTTAGATTGTTAGAAATGAGCGTTTTAGAGGTTCCAAAAAACTGATGTGCCGGTGTCCAGCCAATGAATCTATTTTATTGCCCAGTGAAAAAACCAATTACATATTTGAAAACTGCAACAAAAACTATATTAAAATTGTACAATATAAATTGTGTCCGTCAATTAGGAAAATTGTTATAAGCTTAGATTTTTAGAAATGAGCGTTTAAGAGGTTTCAAAAAACTGATGTGCCGGTGTCCAGCCAACGGATCTAATTTACTGCCCAGTGGAAAAACCAATTGAATATTTGAAAACTGCAACAAAAACTTTATTAAAATTGCACAATATAAAATCTGTCCCTCAATTAGGAAAATTGTTATAAGCTTAGATTGTTAGAAATAAGCGTTTTAGAGGTTCCAAAAAACTGATGTGCCGGTGTCCAGCCAATGAATCTAATTTATTGCCCAGTGGAAAAACCAATTACATATTTGAAAACTGCAACAAAAACTATATTAAAATTGCACAATATAAAATCTGTCCCTCAATTAGGAAAATTGTTATAAACTTAGATTGTTAGAAATGAGCGATTTAGAGGTTTCCAAAAACTGATGTGCCGGTGTCCAGCCAATGAATCTAATTTATTGCCCAGTGAAAAAACCAATTACATATTTGAAAACTGCAACAAAAACTATATTAAAATTGCACAATATAAAATCTGTCCCTCAATTAGGAAAATTCTTATAAGCTTAGATTTTTAGAAATGAGCGTTTTAGAGGTTTCAAAAAACTGATGTGCCGGTGTCCAGCCAACGGATCTAATTTATTGCCCAGTGGAAAAACCAATTACATATTTGAAAACTGCAACAAAAACTATATTAAAATTGCACAATATAAAATCTGTCCCTCAATTAGGAAAATTGTTATAAGCTTAGATTGTTAGAAATGAGCGTTTTAGAGGTTCCAAAAAACTGATGTGCCGGTGTCCAGCCAATGAATCTATTTTATTGCCCAGTGAAAAAACCAATTACATATTTGAAAACTGCAACAAAAACTATATTAAAATTGTACAATATAAATTGTGTCCGTCAATTAGGAAAATTGTTATAAGCTTAGATTTTTAGAAATGAGCGTTTAAGAGGTTTCAAAAAACTGATGTGCCGGTGTCCAGCCAACGGATCTAATTTACTGCCCAGTGGAAAAACCAATTGAATATTTGAAAACTGCAACAAAAACTTTATTAAAATTGCACAATATAAACTGTTTCCCTCAATTAGGAAAATTGTTATAAGCTTAGATTGTTAGAAATGAGCGTTTTAGAGGTTTCTAAAAACTGATGTGCCGGTGTCCAGCCAACGAATCTAATTTATTGCCCAGTTGAAAAACCAATTACATATTTGAAAACTGCAACAAAAACTATATTAAAATTGCACAATATAAACTGTTTCCCTCAATTAGGAAAATTGTTATAAGCTTAGATTGTTAGAAATGAGCGTTTTAGTGGTTTCTAAAAACTGATGTGCCGGTGACCAGCCAACGGATTTAATTTATTGCCCAGTGGAAAAACCAATTACATATTTGAAATCTGCAACAAAAACTATATTAAAATTGCACAATATAAACTGTTTCCCTCAATTAGGAAAATTGTTATAAGCTTAGATTGTTAGAAATGAGCGTTTTAGAGGTTCCAAAAAACTGATGTGCCGGTGTCCAGCCAATGAATCTAATTTATTGCCCAGTGAAAAAACCAATTACATATTTGAAAACTGCAAAAAAAACTATATAAAATCGCACAAAATAAACTGAATCCGTCAATTAGGAAAATTGTTATAAGCTTAGATTGTTAGAAATGAGCGTTTTAGAGGTTCCAAAAACTGATGTGCCGGTGTCCAGCCAATGAATCTAATTTATTGCCCAGTGAAAAAACCAATTACATATTTGAAAATTGCAACAAAAACTATATTAAAATTGCACAATATAAACTGTGTCCGTCAATTAGGAAAATTGTTATAAGCTTAGATTGTTAGAAATGAGCGTCTTAGAAGTTTCAAAAATCTGATGTGCCGGTGTCCAGCCAACGGATCAAATTTATTGCCCAGTGGAAAAACTAATTACTTAATTGAAATCTGCAGTTGAAACTGTATTAAAATTGCACAATATAAACTGTGTCCGTTAATTAGGAAAATTGTTATAGGCTTAGATTGTTAGAAATGAGCGTTTTAGAGGTTTAAAAAATCTGATGTGCCGGTGTCCAGCCAACGGATGTAATTTATTGCTCAGTGAAAAAACCAATTACATATTTAACAACTGCAACAAAAACTATATTAAAATTGCACAATATAAAATCTGTCCCTCAAATAGGAAAATTGTTCTAAGCTTAGATTGTTAGAAGTGAACGTTTTAGAGGTTTCAAAAAACTGATGTGCCGGTGTCCAGCCAACGGATGTAATTTATTGCTCAGTGGAAAAACCAATTACATATTTGAAAACTGCAACAAAAACTATATTAAAATTGCACAATATAAAATCTGTCCGTCAATTAGGAAAATTGTTATAAGCTTAGATTGTTAGAAGTGAGCGTTTTAGAGGTTTCAAAAAACTGATGTGCCGTTGTCCAGCCAACGGATCTAATTTATTGCCCAGTGGAAAAACCAATTACATATTTGAAAACTGCAACAAAAACTATATTAAAATTGCACAATATAAACTATTTCCTTCAATTAGGAAAATTGTTATAAGCTTAGATTGTTAGAAATGAGCGTTTTAGAGGTTTCTAAAAACTGATGTGCCGGTGTCCAGTCAACGGATATAATTTATTGCCCAGTGAAAAAACCAATTACATATTTAAAAACTGCAACAAAAACTATATTAAAATTGCACAATATAAACTGTTTCCCTCAATTAGGAAAATTGTTATAAGCTTAGATTGTTAGAAATGAGCGTTTTAGAGGTTTCCAAAAACTGATGTGCCGGTGTCCAGCCAATGAATCTAATTTATTGCCCAGTGAAAAAACCAATTACATATTTGAAAACTGCAACAAAAACTATATTAAAATTGCACAATATAAAATCTGTCCCTCAATTAGGAAAATTCTTATAAGCTTAGATTTTTAGAAATGAGCGTTTTAGAGGTTTCAAAAAACTGATGTGCCGGTGTCCAGCCAACGGATCTAATTTATTGCCCAGAGGAAAAACCAATTACATATTTGAAAACTGCAACAAAAACTATATTAAAATTGCACAATATAAAATCTGTCCCTCAATTAGGAAAATTGTTATAAGCTTAGATTGTTAGAAATGAGCGTTTTAGAGGTTCCAAAAAACTGATGTGCCGGTGTCCAGCCAATGAATCTATTTTATTGCCCAGTGAAAAAACCAATTACATATTTGAAAACTGCAACAAAAACTATATTAAAATTGTACAATATAAATTGTGTCCGTCAATTAGGAAAATTGTTATAAGCTTAGATTTTTAGAAATGAGCGTTTAAGAGGTTTCAAAAAACTGATGTGCCGGTGTCCAGCCAACGGATCTAATTTACTGCCCAGTGGAAAAACCAATTGAATATTTGAAAACTGCAACAAAAACTTTATTAAAATTGCACAATATAAAATCTGTCCCTCAATTAGGAAAATTGTTATAAGCTTAGATTGTTAGAAATGAGCGTTTTAGAGGTTCCAAAAAACTGATGTGCCGGTGTCCAGCCAATGAATCTAATTTATTGCCCAGTGGAAAAACCAATTACATATTTGAAAACTGCAACAAAAACTATATTAAAATTGCACAATATAAAATCTGTCCCTCAATTAGGAAAATTGTTATAAACTTAGATTGTTAGAAATGAGCGATTTAGAGGTTTCCAAAAACTGATGTGCCGGTGTCCAGCCAATGAATCTAATTTATTGCCCAGTGAAAAAACCAATTACATATTTGAAAACTGCAACAAAAACTATATTAAAATTGCACAATATAAAATCTGTCCCTCAATTAGGAAAATTCTTATAAGCTTAGATTTTTAGAAATGAGCGTTTTAGAGGTTTCAAAAAACTGATGTGCCGGTGTCCAGCCAACGGATCTAATTTATTGCCCAGTGGAAAAACCAATTACATATTTGAAAACTGCAACAAAAACTATATTAAAATTGCACAATATAAAATCTGTCCCTCAATTAGGAAAATTGTTATAAGCTTAGATTGTTAGAAATGAGCGTTTTAGAGGTTCCAAAAAACTGATGTGCCGGTGTCCAGCCAATGAATCTATTTTATTGCCCAGTGAAAAAACCAATTACATATTTGAAAACTGCAACAAAAACTATATTAAAATTGTACAATATAAATTGTGTCCGTCAATTAGGAAAATTGTTATAAGCTTAGATTTTTAGAAATGAGCGTTTAAGAGGTTTCAAAAAACTGATGTGCCGGTGTCCAGCCAACGGATCTAATTTACTGCCCAGTGGAAAAACCAATTGAATATTTGAAAACTGCAACAAAAACTTTATTAAAATTGCACAATATAAACTGTTTCCCTCAATTAGGAAAATTGTTATAAGCTTAGATTGTTAGAAATGAGCGTTTTAGAGGTTTCTAAAAACTGATGTGCCGGTGTCCAGCCAACGAATCTAATTTATTGCCCAGTTGAAAAACCAATTACATATTTGAAAACTGCAACAAAAACTATATTAAAATTGCACAATATAAACTGTTTCCCTCAATTAGGAAAATTGTTATAAGCTTAGATTGTTAGAAATGAGCGTTTTAGTGGTTTCTAAAAACTGATGTGCCGGTGACCAGCCAACGGATTTAATTTATTGCCCAGTGGAAAAACCAATTACATATTTGAAATCTGCAACAAAAACTATATTAAAATTGCACAATATAAACTGTTTCCCTCAATTAGGAAAATTGTTATAAGCTTAGATTGTTAGAAATGAGCGTTTTAGAGGTTTCAAAAAACTGATGTGCCGGTGTCCAGCCAACGGATCTAATTTACTGCCCAGTGGAAAAACCAATTGAATATTTGAAAACTGCAACAAAAACTTTATTAAAATTGCACAATATAAAATCTGTCCCTCAATTAGGAAAATTGTTATAAGCTTAGATTGTTAGAAATGAGCGTTTTAGAGGTTCCAAAAAACTGATGTGCCGGTGTCCAGCCAATGAATCTAATTTATTGCCCAGTGGAAAAACCAATTACATATTTGAAAACTGCAACAAAAACTATATTAAAATTGCACAATATAAAATCTGTCCCTCAATTAGGAAAATTGTTATAAACTTAGATTGTTAGAAATGAGCGATTTAGAGGTTTCCAAAAACTGATGTGCCGGTGTCCAGCCAATGAATCTAATTTATTGCCCAGTGAAAAAACCAATTACATATTTGAAAACTGCAACAAAAACTATATTAAAATTGCACAATATAAAATCTGTCCCTCAATTAGGAAAATTCTTATAAGCTTAGATTTTTAGAAATGAGCGTTTTAGAGGTTTCAAAAAACTGATGTGCCGGTGTCCAGCCAACGGATCTAATTTATTGCCCAGTGGAAAAACCAATTACATATTTGAAAACTGCAACAAAAACTATATTAAAATTGCACAATATAAAATCTGTCCCTCAATTAGGAAAATTGTTATAAGCTTAGATTGTTAGAAATGAGCGTTTTAGAGGTTCCAAAAAACTGATGTGCCGGTGTCCAGCCAATGAATCTATTTTATTGCCCAGTGAAAAAACCAATTACATATTTGAAAACTGCAACAAAAACTATATTAAAATTGTACAATATAAATTGTGTCCGTCAATTAGGAAAATTGTTATAAGCTTAGATTTTTAGAAATGAGCGTTTAAGAGGTTTCAAAAAACTGATGTGCCGGTGTCCAGCCAACGGATCTAATTTACTGCCCAGTGGAAAAACCAATTGAATATTTGAAAACTGCAACAAAAACTTTATTAAAATTGCACAATATAAACTGTTTCCCTCAATTAGGAAAATTGTTATAAGCTTAGATTGTTAGAAATGAGCGTTTTAGAGGTTTCTAAAAACTGATGTGCCGGTGTCCAGCCAACGAATCTAATTTATTGCCCAGTTGAAAAACCAATTACATATTTGAAAACTGCAACAAAAACTATATTAAAATTGCACAATATAAACTGTTTCCCTCAATTAGGAAAATTGTTATAAGCTTAGATTGTTAGAAATGAGCGTTTTAGTGGTTTCTAAAAACTGATGTGCCGGTGACCAGCCAACGGATTTAATTTATTGCCCAGTGGAAAAACCAATTACATATTTGAAATCTGCAACAAAAACTATATTAAAATTGCACAATATAAACTGTTTCCCTCAATTAGGAAAATTGTTATAAGCTTAGATTGTTAGAAATGAGCGTTTTAGAGGTTCCAAAAAACTGATGTGCCGGTGTCCAGCCAATGAATCTAATTTATTGCCCAGTGAAAAAACCAATTACATATTTGAAAACTGCAAAAAAAACTATATAAAATCGCACAATATAAACTGAATCCGTCAATTAGGAAAATTGTTATAAGCTTAGATTGTTAGAAATGAGCGTTTTAGAGGTTTCTAAAAACTGATGTGCCGGTGTCCAGCCAACGGATCTAATTTATTGCCCAGTTGAAAAACCAATTACATATTTGAAAACTGCAACAAAAACTATATTAAAATTGCACAATATAAAATCTGTCCGTCAATTAGAAAACTGTTATAAGCTTAGATTGTTAGAAATGAGCGTTTTAGAGGTTTCAAAAAACTGATGTGCTGGTGTCCAGCCAACGGATGTAATTTATTGCTCAGTGGAAAAACCAATTGCATATTTGAAAACTGCAACAAAAACTATATTGAAATTGCACAATATAAAATCTGTCCCTCAAATAGGAAAATTGTTCTAAGCTTAGATTGTTAGAAGTGAACGTTTTAGAGGTTTCAAAAAACTGATGTGCCGGTGTCCAGCCAACGGATGTAATTTATTGCTCAGTGGAAAAACCAATTACATATTTGAAAACTGCAACAAAAACTATATTAAAATTGCACAATATAAAATCTGTCCGTCAATTAGGAAAATTGTTATAAGCTTAGATTGTTAGAAGTGAGCGTTTTAGAGGTTTCAAAAAACTGATGTGCCGTTGTCCAGCCAACGGATCTAATTTATTGCCCAGTGGAAAAACCAATTACATATTTGAAAACTGCAACAAAAACTATATTAAAATTGCACAATATAAACTATTTCCTTCAATTAGGAAAATTGTTATAAGCTTAGATTGTTAGAAATGAGCGTTTTAGAGGTTTCTAAAAACTGATGTGCCGGTGTCCAGTCAACGGATATAATTTATTGCCCAGTGAAAAAACCAATTACATATTTAAAAACTGCAACAAAAACTATATTAAAATTGCACAATATAAACTGTTTCCCTCAATTAGGAAAATTGTTATAAGCTTAGATTGTTAGAAATGAGCGTTTTAGAGGTTTCCAAAAACTGATGTGCCGGTGTCCAGCCAATGAATCTAATTTATTGCCCAGTGAAAAAACCAATTACATATTTGAAAACTGCAACAAAAACTATATTAAAATTGCACAATATAAAATCTGTCCCTCAATTAGGAAAATTCTTATAAGCTTAGATTTTTAGAAATGAGCGTTTTAGAGGTTTCAAAAAACTGATGTGCCGGTGTCCAGCCAACGGATCTAATTTATTGCCCAGAGGAAAAACCAATTACATATTTGAAAACTGCAACAAAAACTATATTAAAATTGCACAATATAAAATCTGTCCCTCAATTAGGAAAATTGTTATAAGCTTAGATTGTTAGAAATGAGCGTTTTAGAGGTTCCAAAAAACTGATGTGCCGGTGTCCAGCCAATGAATCTATTTTATTGCCCAGTGAAAAAACCAATTACATATTTGAAAACTGCAACAAAAACTATATTAAAATTGTACAATATAAATTGTGTCCGTCAATTAGGAAAATTGTTATAAGCTTAGATTTTTAGAAATGAGCGTTTAAGAGGTTTCAAAAAACTGATGTGCCGGTGTCCAGCCAACGGATCTAATTTACTGCCCAGTGGAAAAACCAATTGAATATTTGAAAACTGCAACAAAAACTTTATTAAAATTGCACAATATAAAATCTGTCCCTCAATTAGGAAAATTGTTATAAGCTTAGATTGTTAGAAATGAGCGTTTTAGAGGTTCCAAAAAACTGATGTGCCGGTGTCCAGCCAATGAATCTAATTTATTGCCCAGTGGAAAAACCAATTACATATTTGAAAACTGCAACAAAAACTATATTAAAATTGCACAATATAAAATCTGTCCCTCAATTAGGAAAATTGTTATAAACTTAGATTGTTAGAAATGAGCGATTTAGAGGTTTCCAAAAACTGATGTGCCGGTGTCCAGCCAATGAATCTAATTTATTGCCCAGTGAAAAAACCAATTACATATTTGAAAACTGCAACAAAAACTATATTAAAATTGCACAATATAAAATCTGTCCCTCAATTAGGAAAATTCTTATAAGCTTAGATTTTTAGAAATGAGCGTTTTAGAGGTTTCAAAAAACTGATGTGCCGGTGTCCAGCCAACGGATCTAATTTATTGCCCAGTGGAAAAACCAATTACATATTTGAAAACTGCAACAAAAACTATATTAAAATTGCACAATATAAAATCTGTCCCTCAATTAGGAAAATTGTTATAAGCTTAGATTGTTAGAAATGAGCGTTTTAGAGGTTCCAAAAAACTGATGTGCCGGTGTCCAGCCAATGAATCTATTTTATTGCCCAGTGAAAAAACCAATTACATATTTGAAAACTGCAACAAAAACTATATTAAAATTGTACAATATAAATTGTGTCCGTCAATTAGGAAAATTGTTATAAGCTTAGATTTTTAGAAATGAGCGTTTAAGAGGTTTCAAAAAACTGATGTGCCGGTGTCCAGCCAACGGATCTAATTTACTGCCCAGTGGAAAAACCAATTGAATATTTGAAAACTGCAACAAAAACTTTATTAAAATTGCACAATATAAACTGTTTCCCTCAATTAGGAAAATTGTTATAAGCTTAGATTGTTAAAAATGAGCGTTTTAGAGGTTTCTAAAAACTGATGTGCCGGTGTCCAGCCAACGAATCTAATTTATTGCCCAGTTGAAAAACCAATTACATATTTGAAAACTGCAACAAAAACTATATTAAAATTGCACAATATAAACTGTTTCCCTCAATTAGGAAAATTGTTATAAGCTTAGATTGTTAGAAATGAGCGTTTTAGTGGTTTCTAAAAACTGATGTGCCGGTGACCAGCCAACGGATTTAATTTATTGCCCAGTGGAAAAACCAATTACATATTTGAAATCTGCAACAAAAACTATATTAAAATTGCACAATATAAACTGTTTCCCTCAATTAGGAAAATTGTTATAAGCTTAGATTGTTAGAAATGAGCGTTTTAGAGGTTCCAAAAAACTGATGTGCCGGTGTCCAGCCAATGAATCTAATTTATTGCCCAGTGAAAAAACCAATTACATATTTGAAAACTGCAAAAAAAACTATATAAAATCGCACAATATAAACTGAATCCGTCAATTAGGAAAATTGTTATAAGCTTAGATTGTTAGAAATGAGCGTTTTAGAGGTTTCTAAAAACTGATGTGCCGGTGTCCAGCCAACGGATCTAATTTATTGCCCAGTTGAAAAACCAATTACATATTTGAAAACTGCAACAAAAACTATATTAAAATTGCACAATATAAAATCTGTCCGTCAATTAGAAAACTGTTATAAGCTTAGATTGTTAGAAATGAGCGTTTTAGAGGTTTCAAAAAACTGATGTGCTGGTGTCCAGCCAACGGATGTAATTTATTGCTCAGTGGAAAAACCAATTGCATATTTGAAAACTGCAACAAAAACTATATTGAAATTGCACAATATAAAATCTGTCCGTCAATTAGGAAAATTGTTATAAGCTTAGATTGTTAGAAATGAGCGTTTTAGCGGTTTCAAAAAACTGATGTGCCGGTGTCCAGCCAACGGATCTAATTTATTGCCCAGTTGAAAAACCAATTACATATTTGAAAACTGCAACAAAAACTATATTAAAATTGCACAATATAAACTGTTTCCCTCAATTAGGAAAATTGTTATAAGCTTAGATTGTTAGAAATGAGCGTTTTAGTGGTTTCTAAAAACTGATGTGCCGGTGACCAGCCAACGGATTTAATTTATTGCCCAGTGGAAAAACCAATTACATATTTGAAATCTGCAACAAAAACTATATTAAAATTGCACAATATAAACTGTTTCCCTCAATTAGGAAAATTGTTATAAGCTTAGATTGTTAGAAATGAGCGTTTTAGAGGTTCCAAAAAACTGATGTGCCGGTGTCCAGCCAATGAATCTAATTTATTGCCCAGTGAAAAAACCAATTACATATTTGAAAACTGCAAAAAAAACTATATTAAAATCGCACAATATAAACTGTATCCGTCAATTAGGAAAATTGTTATAAGCTTAGATTGTTAGAAATGAGCGTTTTAGAGGTTTCTAAAAACTGATGTGCCGGTGTCCAGCCAACGGATCTAATTTATTGCCCAGTTGAAAAACCAATTACATATTTGAAAACTGCAACAAAAACTATATTAAAATTGCACAATATAAAATCTGTCCGTCAATTAGAAAACTGTTATAAGCTTAGATTGTTAGAAATGAGCGTTTTAGAGGTTTCAAAAAACTGATGTGCTGGTGTCCAGCCAACGGATGTAATTTATTGCTCAGTGGAAAAACCAATTGCATATTTGAAAACTGCAACAAATACTATATTGAAATTGCACAATATAAAATCTGTCCGTCAATTAGGAAAATTGTTATAAGCTTAGATTTTTAGAAATGAGCGTTTTAGCGGTTTCAAAAAACTGATGTGCCGGTGTCCAGCCAACGGATGTAATTTATTGCTCAGTGGAAAAACCAATTACATATTTGAAATCTGCAACAAAAACTATATTAAAATTGCACATTATAAACTGTGTCCGTCAATTACGAAAATTGTTATAGGCTTAGATTATTAGAAATGAGCGTCTTAGAGGTTTCAAAAATCTGATGTGCCGGGGTCCAGCCAAAGGATCTAATTTATTGCCCAGTTGAACATCCAATTACATATTTGAAAACTGCAACAAAAACTATATTAAAACTGCACATTATAAACTGTGTTTGTCAATTACGAAAATTGTTATAGGCTTAGATTGTTAGAAATGAGCGTCTTAGAGGTTTCAAAAATCTGATGTGCCGGTGTCCGGCCAACGGATCAAATTTATTGCCCAGTGGAAAAACTAATTACTTAATTGAAATCTGCAGTTGAAACTGTATTAAAATTGCACAATATAAACTGTGTCCGTTAATTAGGAAAATTGTTATAGGCTTAGATTGTTAGAAGTGAACGTTTTAGAGGTTTCAAAAAACTGATGTGCCGGTGTCCAGCCAACGGATGTAATTTATTGCTCAGTGGAAAAACCAATTACATATTTGAAAACTGCAACAAAAACTATATTAAAATTGCACAATATAAAATCTGTCCGTCAATTAGGAATATTGTTATAAGCTTAGATTGTTAGAAGTGAGCGTTTTAGAGGTTTCAAAAAACTGATGTGCCGTTGTCCAGCCAACGGATCTAATTTATTGCCCAGTGGAAAAACCAATTACATATTTGAAAACTGCAACAAAAACTATATTAAAATTGCACAATATAAACTATTTCCCTCAATTAGGAAAATTGTTATAAGCTTAGATTGTTAGAAATGAGCGTTTTAGAGGTTTCAAAAAACTGATGTGCCGATGTCCAGCCAACGGATCTAATTTATTGCCCAGTTGAAAAACCAATTAAATATTTGAAAACTGCAACAAAAACTATATTAAAATTGCACAATATAAAATCTGTCCCTCAATTAGGAAAATTGTTATAAGCTTAGATTGTTAGAAATGAGCGTTTTAGAGGTTTCAAAAAACTGATGTGCCGGTGTCCAGCCAACGGATCTAATTTATTGCCCAGTGGAAAAACCAATTACATATTTGAAAACTGCAACAAAAACTATATTAAAATTGCACAATATAAAATCTGTCCCTCAATTAGGAAAATTGTTATAAGCTTAGATTGTTGGAAGTGAGCGTTTTAGAGGTTCCAAAAAACTGATGTGCCGGTGTCCAGCCAAAGGATCTAATTTATTGCGCAGTGGAAAAACCAATTACATATTTGAAAACTGCAACAAAAACTATTTTAAAATTGCACAATATAAACTGTTTCCCTCAATTAGGAAAATTGTTATAAGCTTAGATTGTTAGAAATGAGCGTTTTAGAGGTTTCTAAAAACTGATGTGCCGGTGTCCAGCCAACGGATCTAATTTATTGCCCAGTTGAAAAACCAATTACATATTTGAAAACTGCAACAAAAACTATATTAAAATTGCACAATATAAACTGTTTCCCTCAATTAGGAAAATTGTTATAAGCTTAGATTGTTAGAAATGAGCGTTTTAGTGGTTTCTAAAAACTGATGTGCCGGTGACCAGCCAACGGATTTAATTTATTGCTCAGTGGAAAAACCAATTACATATTTGAAAACTGCAACAAAAACTATATTAAAATTGCACAATATAAAATCTGTCCGTCAATTAGAAAACTGTTATAAGCTTAGATTGTTAGAAATGAGCGTTTTAGAGGTTTCAAAAAACTGATGTGCTGGTGTCCAGCCAACGGATGTAATTTATTGCTCAGTGGAAAAACCAATTGCATATTTGAAAACTGCAACAAATACTATATTGAAATTGCACAATATAAAATCTGTCCGTCAATTAGGAAAATTGTTATAAGCTTAGATTTTTAGAAATGAGCGTTTTAGCGGTTTCAAAAAACTGATGTGCCGGTGTCCAGCCAACGGATGTAATTTATTGCTCAGTGGAAAAACCAATTACATATTTGAAATCTGCAACAAAAACTATATTAAAATTGCACATTATAAACTGTGTCCGTCAATTACGAAAATTGTTATAGGCTTAGATTATTAGAAATGAGCGTCTTAGAGGTTTCAAAAATCTGATGTGCCGGGGTCCAGCCAAAGGATCTAATTTATTGCCCAGTTGAACATCCAATTACATATTTGAAAACTGCAACAAAAACTATATTAAAACTGCACATTATAAACTGTGTTTGTCAATTACGAAAATTGTTATAGGCTTAGATTGTTAGAAATGAGCGTCTTAGAGGTTTCAAAAATCTGATGTGCCGGTGTCCGGCCAACGGATCAAATTTATTGCCCAGTGGAAAAACTAATTACTTAATTGAAATCTGCAGTTGAAACTGTATTAAAATTGCACAATATAAACTGTGTCCGTTAATTAGGAAAATTGTTATAGGCTTAGATTGTTAGAAGTGAACGTTTTAGAGGTTTCAAAAAACTGATGTGCCGGTGTCCAGCCAACGGATGTAATTTATTGCTCAGTGGAAAAACCAATTACATATTTGAAAACTGCAACAAAAACTATATTAAAATTGCACAATATAAAATCTGTCCGTCAATTAGGAATATTGTTATAAGCTTAGATTGTTAGAAGTGAGCGTTTTAGAGGTTTCAAAAAACTGATGTGCCGTTGTCCAGCCAACGGATCTAATTTATTGCCCAGTGGAAAAACCAATTACATATTTGAAAACTGCAACAAAAACTATATTAAAATTGCACAATATAAACTATTTCCCTCAATTAGGAAAATTGTTATAAGCTTAGATTGTTAGAAATGAGCGTTTTAGAGGTTTCAAAAAACTGATGTGCCGATGTCCAGCCAACGGATCTAATTTATTGCCCAGTTGAAAAACCAATTAAATATTTGAAAACTGCAACAAAAACTATATTAAAATTGCACAATATAAAATCTGTCCCTCAATTAGGAAAATTGTTATAAGCTTAGATTGTTAGAAATGAGCGTTTTAGAGGTTTCAAAAAACTGATGTGCCGGTGTCCAGCCAACGGATCTAATTTATTGCCCAGTGGAAAAACCAATTACATATTTGAAAACTGCAACAAAAACTATATTAAAATTGCACAATATAAAATCTGTCCCTCAATTAGGAAAATTGTTATAAGCTTAGATTGTTGGAAATGAGCGTTTTAGAGGTTCCAAAAAACTGATGTGCCGGTGTCCAGCCAAAGGATCTAATTTATTGCGCAGTGGAAAAACCAATTACATATTTGAAAACTGCAACAAAAACTATTTTAAAATTGCACAATATAAACTGTTTCCCTCAATTAGGAAAATTGTTATAAGCTTAGATTGTTAGAAATGAGCGTTTTAGAGGTTTCTAAAAACTGATGTGCCGGTGTCCAGCCAACGGATCTAATTTATTGCCCAGTTGAAAAACCAATTACATATTTGAAAACTGCAACAAAAACTATATTAAAATTGCACAATATAAACTGTTTCCCTCAATTAGGAAAATTGTTATAAGCTTAGATTGTTAGAAATGAGCGTTTTAGTGGTTTCTAAAAACTGATGTGCCGGTGACCAGCCAACGGATTTAATTTATTGCCCAGTGGAAAAACCAATTACATATTTGAAAACTGCAAAAAAAACTATATTAAAATCGCACAATATAAACTGTATCCGTCAGTTAGGAAAATTGTTATAGGCTTAGATTGTTAGAAATGAGCGTTTTAGAGGTTTCAAAAAACTGATGTGCTGGTGTCCAGCCAACGGATGTAATTTATTGCTCAGTGGAAAAACCAATTGCATATTTGAAAACTGCAACAAAAACTATATTGAAATTGCACAATATAAAATCTGTCCGTCAATTAGGAAAATTGTTATAAGCTTAGATTGTTAGAAATGAGCGTTTTAGCGGTTTCAAAAAACTGATGTGCCGGTGTCCAGCCAACGGATGTAATTTATTGCTCAGTGGAAAAACCAATTACATATTTGAAATCTGCAACAAAAACTATATTAAAATTGCACATTATAAACTGTGTCCGTCAATTACGAAAATTGTTATAGGCTTAGATTGTTAGAAATGAGCGTCTTAGAGGTTTCAAAAATCTGATGTGCCGGGGTCCAGCCAAAGGATCTAATTTATTGCCCAGTTGAACATCCAATTACATATTTGAAAACTGCAACAAAAACTATATTAAAACTGCACATTATAAACTGTGTTTGTCAATTACGAAAATTGTTATAGGCTTAGATTGTTAGAAATGAGCGTCTTAGAGGTTTCAAAAATCTGATGTGCCGGTGTCCAGCCAACGGATCAAATTTATTGCCCAGTGGAAAAACTAATTACTTAATTGAAATCTGCAGTTGAAACTGTATTAAAATTGCACAATATAAACTGTGTCCGTTAATTAAGAAAATTGTTATAGGCTTAGATTGTTAGAAATGAGCGTTTTAGAGGTTTAAAAAATCTGATGTGCCGGTGTCCAGTTAACGGATGTAATTTATTGCTCAGTGAAAAAACCAATTACATATTTAACAACTGCATCAAAAACTATATTAAAATTGCACAATATAAAATCTGTCCCTCAAATAGGAAAATTGTTATAAGCTTAGATTGTTAGAAATGAGCGTTTTAGAGGTTTCAAAAAACTGATGTGCCGGTGTCCAGCCAACGGATCTAATTTATTGCCCAGTGGAAAAACCAATTACATATTTGAAAACTGCAACAAAAACTATATTAAAATTGCACAATATAAACTGTTTCCCTCAATTAGGAAAATTGTTATAAGCTTAGATTGTTAGAAATGAGCGTTTTAGAGGTTTCAAAAAACTGATGTGCCGATGTCCAGCCAACGGATCTAATTTATTGCCCAGTTGAAAAACCAATTAAATATTTGAAAACTGCAACAAAAACTATATTAAAATTGCACAATATAAAATCTGTCCCTCAATTAGGAAAATTGTTATAAGCTTAGATTGTTAGAAATGAGCGATTTAGAGGTTTCCAAAAACTGATGTGCCGGTGTCCAGCCAATGAATCTAATTTATTGCATAGTGAAAAAACCAATTACATATTTGAAAACTGCAACAAAAACTATATTAAAATTGCACAATATAAAATCTGTCCCTCAATTAGGAAAATTGTTATAAGCTTAGATTGTTAGAAATGAGCGTTTTAGAGGTTTCAAAAAACTGATGTGCCGGTGTCCAGCCAACGGATCTAATTTATTGCCCAGTGGAAAAACCAATTACATATTTGAAAACTGCAACAAAAACTATATTAAAATTGCACAATATAAACTGTTTCCCTCAATTAGGAAAATTGTTATAAGCTTAGATTGTGTCGTGCCTGGAAAGGCTTAGCATTGGCCGAGCGGTTGCCTTTTTAAATGCTAAGCTAATTTGCGGGGTAAGACCTCGCGTCTCTCGGCATTCTCCACTCAAAGCAGAGCTACCGCGCTAGAGGATTTTATGCTCAAATACTCAGGTCTACAAACAAATACTCTATATGCGATTCTACAATTTGATTAATTTAAAATACTACAACAAATTACACAACTTCTACAAGAAAAACCCATAAAAGACCCTACCTTTTGGCAATTGGCACGTCTTGAAGGAAGCAGACATCTTAGATAGGTTTAATTTCACAAGGAGATGAATTAACTGCACAAGAGAACAAATTTCGCGACTTTCAACTTCAGTGAGTATAAGTACGAAACTGATTATTGCTGTGCTCGTGATTAGATGGGTACCTGCTTGCAATGGTGACCACCCTTACAATTTGTCACAATTCGGCTCCCTATTGGCCACTGTGACTTCTTTTGTCAATCAATTTATGACTTTGTATAAACTTGTTCTCACACAATTTAGTGTTTGTACAAGGGATTATACAATTGGTTTTTCTACCATTGACACTTATGACTCAAACACTGAATGTAATTTTTTTGACTATGTTAAACTGAATGGCTATGGAGAGCAGTTGCAGTTGAAGACTTATTACTCATTGTTAAGTTGATGAAAGATTACTGCTCATTGTTCTCTCCTTCAGCCCAAAGCCCTTTTTATATCAATCCGGGAAAAGAGAGTGTCAGCACTCATCAATAAATTTGGCGCCAGCGGTAATTTTACTTTTCCGCTTGGTTGAGCTTTACCTATGCTTGTATATAATATATGTCAATCGGCATCCCAATTTATGACTTTTCTGTCTGGATTTCTGCATTTATCCAGTTGTTGCTGGTCTGAATTACAGACACGTGCCGATACAATTGCTGTCTCCTTTCCCGTGATTTTTCTCTTGTAAATATTGATTAGGTACTCGTTACCAATGGACTTCGACATCAATACTTGCCGAAGGAAAAGTTTTTGTCCATTGGCGAATACCATCCGCGAATCAGCGAGGGCTTTGGCTTGTGGAGGTCTTCACCAGGGGTAGAGGGTTAGGCCTGAGTCACACTTATTGGTATTGATTTTTAAGCTCAAAGTTTAGGAAAATATAAACATTTTAATTTAATTGTTAACCGAATAAATGTGCTCCACATAATACTCCCCCCCTAAAAATATAAAAATTGCATAATGTAAAATGCAATTTTTCAGTGTTCTTTACAATAGAGAGAAAACAAAGAAAAAATAGAGAGAAAGAAAAAAAAAACCGATTTAGCACTTTCCACTTTTTTTTTTGTTTTTATTATTATTGTTAAAAACAAAATTGGCCTATTTTATATATTTAGCCAGTACATTTGGCCCACTTAGATGGACCAGCCGATGGATTCTTGTTTTCGGCCGTGCCGGAGGATCTTCTTCCACTGGTGGTGAAGGGGCTTCTTGTTGTCCCTCCCACGCAGGGGATGTGGGGGAGACAAAGTCCAGACCATCGTCATCCTCCGAGGACGTGGCAAAGCATTCGATGTCGAGGTGTCCTGTGGCGCCACACTCCTCGCATCTTGGCAGGGGGAACCGGAACGGAACGTCCGTGGTGTCCCCTTCGTTGATTATTGTGCCGGCCTTTTCGTCACTGCTGCCCTCTGGGACTACGTTGGCGTTGGGACTGACGTAATCCCATTCGTCATCGGTGGTGTCAGTGTCAGGGAAGCATTCTTCCCTGACATGACCAGCTTCCCCGCACTCTTCGCACTCCGGTAGGGGGAAGCGGTATGGAGACGACAGTGGCTTCGTAAGAGCCACTTCCTCCTCCGACGACTCATCGTCGGCATCACTTGCGGGTGGAGTTGGTGTCGCCTCTAGAGAACACTCTTTTCTCAGCGGCCTACGTTTTACTATCGTAGGCTTGACGGAACCGATGAATCGATTAAACTCCTCGTCTCCAGAGGTGGAAGAGTTTTCCAGGGAAAGGGCGCACTTTTCAAAGCGGGTAACTGTGGAAATACGAAAAGACAATTACTCCTGTGTACTGACGACACGACGGATATTTGTGTATATAGTTGTTTAAATAGAGTTTTTAGTAAAATGTTAGTTAATTCTACGTCCTACTGGAGATGCACAAAACAATGGTTAAATATTACGTTTTTATATTATATTATTTATCAATTAAACTGCGGTTTCCTGGTCATTTTTACGGGGTTTATTCATTCGCATATACCCGAGAGAGTCTACACTTGTTCTTCTTGATGAAGGAAGATTTTCATATAACGGAACAGATGGTTTATTACGCGGTGTTGCTGGTGCAGAATAACATTGTTTATGTGGGCACTGAAAATGTGGTCGCGGTCGGTCGTAATGAGACGAAAATACCGAGTCAAATTCCCAAGAATGTGAACTTTGATGAAGTGCGTCATTTGAGGCTTCACATGGTGGTATTTCACTATTGTCAATAAGTTGTTCAAAAGTTTGTGACGGCGACGTAGTTGTAGAATTATCTGAAAGTTTACAGTACGCGAGGATCATGTAGAAAAGAATTATTGCTAACGTAGCAATAGTCAGCACAGCGAGTAAAAAGAAAATGTCTTTTTCATACCACGGTCTATTACACAGCGGAACGTATGTATGTTCTGTTACGCGGCGTTCTTTTGCTAACACTTGATCCAAAATCGCGAGACGTATTGTTAGTGGTGCGCCACACCTTCCGATTAAACCGATTTCCGTGTCAGTGGTTAACACTCTTCCCATCGGGTAAATGTGAGGAAGAACCATGGTGAATTGAACTGAGTACAGTTCAGCTGGCTGAAGAGTTTCTCCATTCCAGGAGATCCAGACCAATCTTCCGTAGTTGACTGCATATATCACAGTTTCACTTGACGAGTTGCCTACTGGTTTCATTTCGCAAAATGAAACGAGGCATAAAATAACGCCTAAGAAGATTCCTTTAATAGGAACAATTAGTAATTAGGTCATCTTTTATGGGTTTACAATAATTGTCGGAATAAGCACATTTACAACATCTAATTAACATTATAATTTATATTCTTTTGCCACACATTGAATGAATAGATTACTATTGCCTTTATTAAACTTTCTTAAACCCAGTTCATTTCATTCATTTTTTTCTTTGCGTAATCAACAGCCTGTTGTACATTTGCATAGACAGGAGCAGGTGTGCTGGGAGTTGGAACTGGCTCTCTATTCTCTTTGGGTGGTTCTTGTTCTATCGGCTTCAGGGAAGTAGTTATTTCCTGTATATTTTCTTTTGTTTTTCGCTTGTGTTCCTTATGGAGGAGGAGATAAGTTAACGAGTCCCAAATACTGGCGAACATTTTTATAGTCCATCCATATGCTGCATGAAGAGCCATGGTATTGATGATTATATCAAAAAGAGCTTTAATAAGTCGTATTATAAAATAAATTCCCATTACGGTGCTGGTCCATGTTCCAAGTGACCAAAATACACCAATCATTTTCTCCCATGTTGTTTGAGCTAAATGCTCAATTTCTTCGGGATTAAAAAGATTTACCATATTGAAACCTTGGGATTGGACATTTTGTCCAGCAACTTTTCTCGTGATTATATTGCTGACGGCTTTTCGTTCCAGACCAAACAGCATTGCATTCTGCGCATCGCGAATTTCTTGTTCTGTGTAAATTCCTCCGGCTCCCAAATTCTGGATAGGTTGAAAATTTAATTTTTCTTCGGTGTCGGCCTCTAAAATTGTCGGTGGAATTCGTGGTATTACTGCAGGTGACAGACTGACCCATTGTTCGTTTATGTTGTACATCGGTGGAATTAGAGAGTTACACTCTATTTCTTCGGCATATCTCTTGAGAATTCTGGTCACAGGTGACAAGAAATAAGACTGGTTGTGTAATGTGACCGGAAGTTCCATGTAACATTTAGTGGCTGGTCGTATTTGTACCAATTGGGGTGTACATTGTAGAATATATAATACTTCTCCTGCTATTTTTCCAACGTACCCCGGTCCTCCCTGTATGAGTTGTGTTACTAGTTCCATAGAATTGTGTGCTAGGATTAATCGGTTCTTGAGGATTTCTCGAGCTAGCATGCAACGGCGGTGTACTGTATTAGTATGCATTCTATCTATGGTGGTTTTAAATGATTGCTCAACATATAGAAATTTAGTATTGATGTACATGTTTAAATCAATATTTTGAGCTAACAGGGGGTTTGCGCATCTTCTGCATATACACTTCCTTGACAACTTCCATCCGCATCCAATCGGCCTGCGAGTGTTAATGGAGTAGTTGTTGTTGAATTAGGCTCCAATCTGGCAATTACATTTCCCCCAAAAGCTCGAAATTCTTTATAAAAGTGGATGTTATTGCATCCATCTCTTCCGGCCGAATAAATATATGTCAACAACCCGTTTGACACCATGCTACTGTGACTATGCATGCCACAATATGTGATTACGCGTGTTACCTGTATAAGGCAGGTTCTTACATGGATTTTACTAAATTTAGGTTTCTGAATGAATTATACAGAGACGGACTCTGTCTCATAACCCACTGTTGGGTCTGGGCATTGCTTAACATCATGTAATGAAATGACCGTTATGTTTGTAGTAGGGTTTTGGCAATCAAATGCAATGAGATTGTTTCCCATAGCCATATTACACCAATAAATCAAAATGCATGCAATCCCTACCAATCCTACTGATAGAAGAACATATTGTATTAGATATATCATAATGTTTTATTTTATTTTAAATTAGAAAGATTATTGTACTTATTTATAGCGATCATAGCACTTAATGGTTTGCCTTCATAAAAAGAAAATTTCTCATTCCAATATTAAGTTTAATTGCTCTCATGAGTACAAATAGTATTACATATAATAAAATTTTAAGATTGAGTGGAGTTATTTTTTCGACTCCGCACAACCAGTTTCTGTTACTTATACACTTATACATATATGAGCGATTGTCTTTGTAATTTTCGACTCCGCTCAACATATTTTAGCTATACTTAATTAGATGAAATAATTACTAGAGTATATATGTATTTTAAAAGTCTTATAATCACCACTTCACCGTTCTCGGAGCAGGCTTAGCGGTTATTATAGGGAAAATTCATGGAAAGCATGATTCATCCATAAAAGTTTGTGCCATTTCCTCGAATTCAGCGTTTTCGGAGGGTGTTGGCGAGAATGCCATAATGTAGGATCCATCAGATGACCGATCCGTACTGTCCAATGAAATGGGCGTAGACATATTATAGGCACTACTCTGTGCATTTGTTGCCCACGGGGACGATGGACTTGGGACTGAGCGCTCCTCGGAACTTGCCGAAAAGGAACTACACCAGTCCTGAGGGATTTGTAAAATGCTTCCTTGGGGCTCATTGAATTCCTGGGAAAGTATTTCCGGTATTGTAATTTGGAGAGGGTCCATAAGCTTGCCAATTCGGAGATAATGGTAATAATGACCACAGAATCCACATGACTCTGCGCATAGCGGTATACCATTCAATTTTTCTGTAGAGAGAGAAGATGCTCTTATAGGCATTTCGTAAAGAGAGTCACGCAATTCACACCATGATGCAATTAGAATCACAATTCTACTATAGAAAAATGCACGAAAAATCACACGACAATACACACTTCTACCATTCGAATATGAATTGGATATATATATATATATATATATAAACGGGTATAAATATTTGTTTTTAATTGTACCGATTTTATGAGAGATTCAGTTGAGACAGAACTTCCTCAAACTGTTGATCCATTTGTATATTGGCATCCAATATCTTTAAAATTTCAATTCTTTTATTAATTACTTCCTCAGCAAGGATGATGTCCCAACTGATTGGAAGAGTCTTATGTTCAAATATATATTCTAAGTCTTCAGTTGCATATGTGGCGATCGTAGTACTAAGCGTGTCCAACATTCTCTTAACATCCTCCCGTAATTCATTCCATGTTGGCATGAGATCAGTTGGTATATATGCTGTAAGAATGATGTGTCGTTACTTTTATGGAATCGAAATAAACAATTTATATAGTTATTTACTGGATAAAGTTTTCAGATTTTAAGTTAATGTTTTTATTTTAAATACGTTTACGTAAAACCCATGGAAAATTAGGGACTGGCCCTTTACTTCGTGTATGATGGCCGCTTATTGAGGCTGGTTGTTCGTTTTCGGACGTTAGTTGTTCCGCATTTTCTTCGGTGATTTCCTGTGCTTCCGAAATGTCACTTTCTTCCTCCACCTCGGGGATGGTTTCGTTATGGTCACTTCGAGTTACACTTTCCTCACTTTCCTCGTTTCCACCTGATTCGTCGTTATTTTCTTCGATAGCGTCGAAGAAAATATCGTTCTCGACAAATTCAATGTCACTTTCACTGGACGTACTGTGGGATGTTCCTTCTTTTGGAACTTCTGGTTCTACTATCCTTTGTTTGCATAACTTTAGTCTATTAGCATGCACTATCTCTTGCTTGCTGCTTCCTATTTCTTGAACTTTGAAATTTACTGGTCCCATTTGTTGAATTATTCTATATGGTCCTTTATATTTTGGTTTAAGTTTGGCTGCTATGTTAGTAGTGAGATTTACTGGTACATTTAAATAGACTCGATCTCCCACCTTAAGTGTTTTTTGTTTTGTTTTTCTATTGAATTTTTCACACCTTTTATCCATAACTAGTCGTAAAGCAGTTTGTGCTTTAGTATGTGCCTGTCTCATTCTAGCTATCATTTCCGAAGCATAATTTTCATCAACATCGTATTTAAGTGGTTCATTTTTAATAATGTGGTGAATTGGTAGTTCTTGATCTCGCAAGAACATTAAATAAAAAGGCGTTTCTCCTGTACTTTCATGTACAAGATTTCTGTAAGCGCATAAACAATAAGGTAATACTTCATCCCAATTATACTGTTCTTCAGAAACATAATGAGAAATCATAGTTTTTAATACACTATGCATTCTTTCAACTACACCGTTTGTAGCTGGTCTATATGCAGTGGTGTGTAATTTATTTATCTGTAATAATTCACAAATATTAGTAAATAATTCTGACATGAATTGTGATCCCATGTCAGTTAACAATGATCTCGGGGTACCGAAGCGTAAAATAATGTGCGTCACAAAAGCTTTTGCTACGGTGGTAGCAGTAATGTCTGGTATTGGAATGCATTCGGGGTAGCGTGTTAAATAATCCATACATGTTAATATGTACTTATTCCCCTTTTCCGTTCTAGTTAATGGCCCTACAATATCTAGTGAAATTAATCCGAATACAGTTGAGGGTACTGGCATTCTTTGTAAAGGTGCTGGCGGTATATTTGTTCTTTTGCGTGTATTACATGAATCACAGGTTTCACAATATGTTTTCACATCATTTGACATCTTTTTCCAATAGAAATCTCTACGTATCGCTTCTAAAGTTTTCTTTTGTCCTGGATGACTAAATATAGGATTATCGTGATATAGTTTTAAAATTTGATTTTTTAATGATTCTGGAAGAACGACTTTATCGTTTCGTTCGCCGCATTCTCTACTTTTGTATATTATACCGTTTTTGGCTTTATAAAACCGTTCATCAAGTAGATATGATTGAACTTGAGGGTCTTTTTCTTGCAAGGTTTGGATTTCTTGTACATCAGGTATTAAAGGTGTTAATTCATTGTGCGCTTTTATTTCCGAAACAGTATTTACATGCAATATTTCATTTTCGTCATTATCATCTAATCGGGTTAATGAATCAGCAATGTTTGTTTTGCCTGTCCTGTATTTAATTGTGAATGAATATTCTAGTAATGAAAGTCGCCATTTAGCTAATCGCGAACTTGGATCTTTAATATTAAAAAGATATTTTAACGGTCTGTGATCTGTGTAAACTGTAAAATGTGTCCCAACTAAATAAATTCTAAAGTGTTTAATATGCCAAACAATACTAAGACATTCTCTTTCTATTGTAGAATAACGAGTTTCTGCATCGAGTAACATTTTACTAGAATATGAAATTGGGTGTTCGATTCCGTCGTATTCTTGTGCTAAAATTCCACTAATGGCAATTGAGCTTGCGTCTGTAATCAAAATGAATTCTTTTCTGAAATCGGGATACTTTAAAATAGGTGGTGATATTAAAGCTTGTTTTAACGAATTAAAAGCTTTATCTCGCGCATCATTCCAAATAAAAGGTTCGTTTTTTCTGGTTAATTCTGTAAGAGGAGATGATAATTCTGAAAATTTAGCGACAAATTTCCGATAAAAACCGCATAATCCTAAAAAGGCGCGGACTTCGCGAACTGTTTTCGATCTCGGATAATTTTCAACGATTTTTGTTTTATCAGGATCAGTTGCGCATCCTTCACCGGATATCACGTGTCCTAAAAATTTCGCTTGTTTTTGTAAGAAATTGCATTTAGTCGGTTTTAATTTTAAATTATTTTGTCGCAATCCTTCAAAAACTTGTTTTAGTTTTAAAAGATGTTCGTCAATGTTATCATTTGAATAAACTATTATGTCATCAATAAAAACTAAACAACTAATACCAGTTAATCCTGCTAATGTTGTTTGCATAAATCTCATAAAAGTGGCCGGTGCATTTTTTAGACCGAAGGGTAATCTAACAAATTCATAATGACCGTCTGGAGTGGTGAACGCGGTTTTTTCTTGATCTGCGGGATGCATTGGGATTTGCCAATAACCGGATGCTAAATCTAATACTGTGAATAAACTTGCGAATTGAATTTGGTCAATTGTTTCGGATATGTTTGGTAACGGATAGAAATCAGATTTGGTTATTTCGTTAGTTATAGATCTATTCCTAATAATCATTCTTATAATCATACTTTTATTATCTGTCTGTTCTTAGTGTTACATTTCATTTTGTCATTTATTTCAATGTCATTCACTTGTTTTACATTTCACCTTACACATGTTCAAATTCTTATCTGTTAACTCTTATTACAATTCTTTACATTGTCTCAACACATATTTTCTTGTAATGCATAATATGCACTTTTAAACTCCCCAGCTTCTGTGGGAACAAAACCAATTTTGTTAACTTACTTCATCTGTATCGCACAGACGAACAAGTCGCACTTTTAATTCATAATAAATATTCTTTTGCATTCAATAATTTTTAAAGTTCATTTATTTTATCAACGAACCTATAACTGGCGCAGTCGGTATTCGGTTTCCCAGATCGCTGTATTGCACATCGATTTTGTTTTAACAATTAACTGGGAAAAACTACATTCAAATTAGAAAATATACGTATAAAAATTCGGCTGCATTACTCTCGGCGCGATTACACAGCAAGTATCAAGCCTAATTTTCAACACCATCCATTGCGGAACCAAGAGTACCAGCAGCAATCAATACATCTCATCGGAAAACTGATTCAGTGGAAGGACAACATAGCCGACCCATCGATCAACACTTTCCTTTGAAAACCATTTCATCATGTTGAAGTGGATCTCCTTATTAATGTAAGTACAATTCAATGTCAAATCTCGACGATATTTTACTCCGATTTCAAGGATTACAATTAAACCCTTCAACTGACTCTAATCAAGATAATATAAATCAAATAAATTCAGACCCTGTCAATAATTTAACAGAAAATTCCAATATAATGGCTGAGCTCAAATCAGAATATCTCAATTGTGTCCCAACTTTCGACGGGAATCCAAGTGACCTTAACTGGTACTTGGCGGTATGTGATTCACTCATAGAAACGTTTTACGATGCGGCAAACCAGGCAAATTTTAAAAATGTATACTTGTTGAATTCTCTTATTTCAAAATTAACGGGCAACGCGAAAGTTATTGTTAATATCCAAGGATGTTCAACTTGGCAAGATGTAAAAACGGCACTAAAAAACAATTTCGGTGATCAGAGAGACGAATCTTGTCTTAACAGAGACCTTGTAATGATGCGTCAATACCCTCAGGAAAGCGCACAAAATTTCTACGATAGAATTTTAAACATTTTGAACCTAATAGTAAACTATGTTGATTCGCACGAAACAACGGATCCATCCAAAGTACTTAAACGCACATTGTACAACAATTTGGCCTTAAAAACATTTTTATCCGGACTACGGGAACCCCTCGGTACAACGATTCGTTGTATGAAACCTAAATCGCTCAGCGAAGCAATGCAATTCGTAATTCAAGAAAATAATTTCCATTACATGCAACAACCAAGCATAAAATCTCAAACACCTTCTCATAATAATCGTTCATACAACCCACCAATGAATAGATCAGCAAATTTTAATTTTCGAAACAATTCAAATTTTAATCGAAATTTTTCAAACCAACGTAACAATTTTCAACCTACATTTAACACACCACAAAATTTTCCATCTCAACCAATTGACATTCAACCCAATCGCAATGTTCAACAAAATTTCCCGACAAACTCGCAGGTATTCGGAAACCAATCACAAAACAGGTCCAATATCACAAACGTGTTCAGACCAAACCGAAATTTCGTCAAACAGCCAAAAGCCACACCAATGAGTGTTTCTACACGAAACACTCACAGATTTAATAATCAACCGGGACCATCGGCTGGAAATACATTTTTTAAACCATCAGGGCCCCCAAACTTTGTAGCGGAGGAACTATTTAATATTGAAATGACTCATGACGACCAAACATTCCACAATAATGACGCACGCTCTTACGATGATGAAACTGAAAATTTTTCAGACCAGCCTCATCGCGAGGACCTAACATAAACCACACTGTCATTTCGCTGAACAATATAAATACAAATGAACTCCCATATATCATTCTTCCTGAATATAACTTTAAAATATTAATTGACTCAGCATCGACTCATTCACTCCTTAATCCGGAAATAGTAAACGAATATTTCCCTCATTTAAAGAAAATTAGTCCTTTTTCAGTCACTACAGCGCTACAAACAATTAGCCACAACAAATACAGTGTTGAAATACCTGCATCGGCAATATTTAACCTACCACAAGACACAAAATTGAAATACTATTCATTTAATTTTCACGACAAGTTCAATGGTCTTTTAGGAATTGATAATTTAAAGCTTTTACGAGCAAAAGTGGACCTAGACTCTGATCAGTTGATTACACCCTTTGCTACTATTAAATTACATTACCAAGATTTGAATAAACAGAAAAATAACACTATCACTATGGATCCTTATAGTGAACAAGTCATACAAATAAAAACAAGTATAAAAGACGGTGAAATAATTATACCATCTCAAACATTTAACAATTGCGAAATCCCTGAGTCTATTTCAATCGCAACAAATTATACTGCACTAACTACGATTTCAAATTATAACGACAAAACTATAACAGTCAATCTTAATAACCCTGTCACAGTAGAACATTTTAATAATTCTGAAACAGAACTCAACGTCAATAACATTAACGTTGAACAAATTGACTCTAAACTTGATCTTTCAAAGTTTCGTACCGATCATTTAAACAAAGAAGAAAAAACTCAAATTTTTAAACTCGTAAATGAATACTCAGATATTTTCTATAAAGAAAACGCACCATTAACATTCACAAACAAAGTTAAACACCATATAAGAACAAATGATAACATTCCAGTCTATACGAAGTCATATCGGTACCCTCAAATTCACAAGCAAGAGGTCCAAAAACAAATAAATAAAATGCTTTGTCAGAAAATAATTCGCCCCAGTAATTCGCCTTGGTCGGCACCAATTTGGGTTGTCCCGAAAAAACTTGACAACCTGGGTCAACAAAAATATCGAGTAGTTATCGACTACCGTAAATTAAATGAAAAAACGATAGATGACAAATACCCCTTACCAAACATAACTGATTTACTTGATAAATTAGGAAAATGCCAATACTTTAGTACACTTGATTTGGCCAGTGGTTTTCATCAAATCGAGATGAATGAATCGGATATTGAGAAAACCGCATTTAATTGTACCAACGGTCATTTTGAATTTTGTAGAATGCCATTCGGGCTTAAAAACGGACCATCCACATTTCAAAGAGTGATGGATAACGTTCTCCAAGGTCTTCAAACTGATAAATGTGCTGTATATCTTGATGATATAATTATATTTTCTACGTCGTTACAAGAACACCTCGAAAGACTTAAACTCGTATTTGAACGGCTTCGACAGTCTAATTTTAAAGTACAATTGGACAAATCTGAATTTTTGCGCAAAGAAGTGGCATATTTGGGTCATATAGTAACACCAGACGGTGTAAAGCCAAATCCAGACAAAATTCACGCAATAAAAAACTATCCAATACCAAAAACTACGAAACAAATAAAAGGGTTTCTAGGTCTACTCGGATACTACAGACGATTCATAAACAATTTCGCTAAACTAACTAAACCTCTCACAAAATGTCTAAAAAAAAGAGCCAAGATAGTGCACGATGATGAATTTATTCGCTGTTTCGAAACATGTAAAAACTTATTGATGAATGAACCAATTCTACAATATCCAGATTTTAGTCAGACGTTTAACTTAACGACAGATGCGAGTAACGTAGCAATTGGAGCGGTACTTTCACAAGGAAAAATCGGGTTGGATCTTCCAGTAGCATTTGCATCGAGAACTCTTAACGACTCAGAACAAAACTATTCTGTTATCGAAAGAGAATTGCTCGCAATTATTTGGGCCGTTAAATATTTCCGCCCATACCTGTATGGTCGCAAATTTAATATAATATGTGATCACAAACCTTTACAATGGCTAATGTCCCTTAAGGACCCGAATTCTAAACTTTTACGCTGGAAAATCAAACTTGATGAGTACGACTATCATATTATATATAAGAAAGGCGCTTTAAACACGAACGCAGACGCTTTATCACGGATACAAATACATTATACAGAAACTGACCCAGATAACAGTTCATTAATTGTGGAACCAGACACAGAAAGAAGCATTATACCAGAGCATAACAACGTCGAAACTGAAACTACAGCTGATTGTAGTGAATTAAATACAATTCACTCCAATGCAGAAAATCCAATTTTAAACATCCCTATTTCAGATAGTACCGTAAATTGTGGTCAAAACCAAATAATCTTTAGTTCAGTACTTCATTCACCAGCCATTCCGAAAACAACAATTCTATTCAGTAATAAAAAACGCATACAGGTACAATTAGCCGAAAACAACCTAACAAACGACGTTTTAGACTTTTTGAAAGATTTTGCACTACCCGAAATTCAGTACTACATATATTTTGAAGATCCTCAACTATACGAACATTTTTCGTCCATAGTACAAAACCACTACACGGGACCACACATAAATTTAAAACGATGCATGAAAAAACTTATCGATGTAACAAATTCAGATGATCGGAAACAAATAATTCTAAACTACCACGAAGGTAAAACAAATCACCGCGGATCTGAAGAAACATATAACAGAATAAAAGAAAAATACTATTGGCCAAAGCTCAGAGAATCGATTCAAACTTTTATAAACGAATGCGAAGTATGTCAACAAAGTAAATATGAGAGAACACCAGTAAAAATCCAAATGAACATAACACCAACCGCATGTAAACCGTTTGAAATTATACATTTAGACACGTTCACATTTGAAAATACTAAATTCCTAACTATAGTCGACAGTTTCTCAAAATACGCACAAGCATATCCAGTCAACTCCTTACACGGAACAGTCATAGCAGACAATTTAATACAGTTTTTCTCACACCACGGTATACCAAACCAAATTATTGTGGATAATGGAACAGAATTTAAAAACTCCGTCATAACAGAGCTGCTCGGTGTTCACAAAATTAAAATCCATTTCATATCTCCTCACCATCCAAATTCAAACGGAATTGTAGAACGATTTCATTCAACAATATCAGAACATATCCGATTACTTAACACACAAGGTCAATCTAAAACATGTGTTCGAGCAAAAATGAAATACGCAGTAATGGCATATAATCATACAATACACTCAACAACAAAGTTCAAACCCATAGACATCGTTAACGGTCACATATCTAATAGCGATCCATTCTCTCTGGAAATAGATCAAATACTCATCAATGATTACGTCAATGATCATCGACAAAAAACTAAAATCCTTTATTCTAAATTAAATGAGGACCTCATGAAAAAAAAAGAGCATATCATTACCAACCGCAACCAAAATCGTGAGAACCCAAATATTTTTAAACCAGATACATCTGTATACGAAAAAAAACATCTACGTCAGAAAAACGCCAATAAATTCGAAAAACCCACGAAATTAGTAGAAACACATCCACACAAGAAAACGGCAACCACCGGTAATAACCCTAAAATCCATATGAGCAACCTCAAAAGACCTTTACAAAAAAAATACTCTTTCGATTGAAATTATATACGTACTAAATCCATTTTATTCTAACTTTCCAGAATATGTGGCACCCTAGGACTAGAACAAAAAATTGCAATCCAAAACCTCCAAAACAATCCTGGCCTGATATCGATTAAACTTGGTAATTCCAAAATTGAAAACTATTCCTATAAACTTATATATTACAATGACCTTAGTATCATACAACATGAACTTAATAAACTCCAAGAAAAGACCGACATTATTTTTAATAGTACTAATAATAAATTTACAACCGAAACATCCAATTATCTAAAAATTCTAAATTTTACACGTTCTAAAGCCGAAGAGAAAATATCTGAAATTCTACCACATCCCTTAAGGATCAAACGTGGTTTAGTAAACGGGTTAGGAGCCATATTTAAATCAATAACCGGCAATCTCGATTCAAGTGATGGAGAAAAATATGATAAATTAATACAACAGCTCCAAGACAATCAACGCAATATTGCAACCTCTGTTAATTCACAAAGTTCGCTTTCTGTAGATTTAATAAATAAATTTAATAATACAATCCAACAAGTAAGTCAAAACGAAAACGTACTTAAAGAAAAACTAAAACAAATAACAAAAACCGTAGAACGTCAAATATATGATTCGAAACACTCAAGTGCCGTTAGAGATATAACGATACAAATTATAAACATGTACGAATTAATTGCCTCTATACTTCAAGATATAGAGCTTTCAATAACTTTTTCCAAATTACAAATAATGCATCCCAGTATTATTGGAACTAATGACCTTTATAAAGAATTAAAAATTTTGGAATCTAAACTAGACAAAAACCAATTACCTTTAGAAATAACTTTAGAAAATACATTTTTATATGAAAAAATTATCAAAGTAAAAACTTACATCTCCAACAATAAAATAACATACATATTAGAAATCCCAATTACATACCCATTGCAGTTTGAATACTATCACTTATATTCTATACCAATCTTGATTAAGAGTCAGTTTAAGGCCTTAGTACCGCGGAATAAATTCCTAATTAAAAATGAATTGTACCACACATTTATGGGAGAACCTTGCATCGAAACAGTTCCTGATAACTATCTATGTCCACACATTGACATCCACGAAAATACAAAGGAGGATTGTGAACTTCAACTCTTAAGTATGAAAAATATTACAAACTGCGAATCAATTATCACTAAAATCTCAAAGTCTATGATCAAAAATCTGGACGAAACCAACAAATGGGTCGCCATTCTACCAAATTCAGAAAAATTCAAATTACTATGTAAAAAGCAACAAGAAATACAATCACTCTTACCAGGAACCTATTTAATCGAAATTCCATCAGATTGTACTTTAGTAACTCCAAAAGGGCCAATTGTAAACAGTCAACAAACCGTTCAAGACTATCAACCAATCCTATTTCCGGGCATAGAAGTTTCAACATCAAACAACCCCACAACAGAAATCAGCATTCAACTATCCGAATTCGAACTAGATGACTTGAACTCCATACGTTCCAAATTCATCGAGAGCAAACCAAACATCAGCTTCACCAGCCTAGCAACTTACCCAAGTTACCTCACCATTTGTGCTTATGGGCTAATAATTATAATTATAGTGTTTTTAGTGTTTAAGAAAAAGTTTAGAAAGTGCTTTAAAACAAACGCTATCGATCAAAGTGCCATACAAATGAGTAGTGTCCAATTACCTCGGTAAATCTTCGTACATTGGATCTTAGGGGGGAGGAGTTATAGATCTATTCCTAATAATCATTCTTATAATCATACTTTTATTATCTGTCTGTTCTTAGTGTTACATTTCATTTTGTCATTTATTTCAATGTCATTCACTTGTTTTACATTTCACCTTACACATGTTCAAATTCTTATCTGTTAACTCTTATTACAATTCTTTACATTGTCTCAACACATATTTTCTTGTAATGCATAATATGCACTTTTAAACTCCCCAGCTTCTGTGGGAACAAAACCAATTTTGTTAACTTACTTCATCTGTATCGCACAGACGAACAAGTCGCACTTTTAATTCATAATAAATATTCTTTTGCATTCAATAATTTTTAAAGTTCATTTATTTTATCAACGAACCTATAACTCGTTTAATTTTCTGTAATCAATACAAACGCGTATTTCTGGCTGTTCTCCAGGATGACATTTCTTTTCTACCATAACAACCGGTGCGCTCCATGGACTAAAACTTTCTTTTATGACCCCGCATTCTAACATTTTATTTATTTCTTTGTTTAAGAGTTTCTTTTCATATGGGGGACGCGATAGGGCTTTTGTGCAATAGGGTGCACATCTTCTGTGATTATTCGATGCTGAATTTTTGTTGTACTAGAAAGAACCTTAGTTGAAATTCTAAAAATATCATTATATTCACTAACTAAATCTTTTAATTTATTTCTTTTTTCCTCATCTACACATTCAATATTTAAATTTTCTATTAATTCATGAACATTATTTTCTTCATCCGCATTAAAAATTCTACTATTTTTATCATTTTCTACTTTAACTTCCGTCGCTTCATTACAATGTCCAATGACTGTGCCTTTTTGCAATGTTCTCTCCAGTGCCGTGGTATTTACTATAGAAACAGGTATTTTTACCTTTTTCAGACCCCTTTCAGCGGCTGAAAACGTTCTACCAATTAGTATACCATCGGGTACTTCGCGAGAGGGTTCAAAGACTATTTCGGCATCTTTTATTGGTCCATCAATTATTCCAAAAACTGTCCCCGATGTTCGGGCTGGTATTTTACAATTATTTGCTAACTTTACTTTTACATTCAAGAGAGAACCTTGATCAGGGGTCCTATTCTCTGTATTCTTTCTATCTAAACTTTCTACCTGATTTAAATTTATTTCAACCTTTTTTTTAACTTCTATACTTGAACTATTATTTTCTACTTTATTGATCCTTTTATTTGTAGTCGGCGTACCTTTTACAACATTTTTAACACTATACTCATTGTCACCTTTATTATCTACAACTAGCTTTTCATTTTTATTGACTTTACCTTTCTCTGCAAAATCTACTACATTTTCTTTTATTTCATTTTTACTTTTATTTGGTTCTTTAAATTTTTTTCTATTTAACTGTTCATTTTGCAAAATATGGGGTTTATTCACCTCCGACTTTACCCTATATATTCCTAACTTATTAATTTCTTCAGTTATTTCCCTTTGCACAGAATATTCATCAATTAATGGTATTCGTGTTCCATACATACTTAACGTATTGGTTTCCCACGAAATACTGACTCTGTGGCCCTGTAAAAAGTCCATTCCTAATAATATATCAGCATCATAGCTCGTTGTTTCTGAAACTACTATGAAATTTTGTCTAGTAAGCGCAATTTCCCCTATTTGAACTGGCACTTGAATTGCCCCTAAATGCTCAATTTGTTTACCCTGTACATCGCATAAAGTGATGGCCGGACTATATTGTGGATTTAAATTAAGAAACGGAAAGTTTTTTATTAAAGATATTTTTGCACCGCTATCAATTGTTGCTGTTAAATTAAAATTGTTTACTTTTATATTTATAATGCTAAAGCATTTTTCGCCACTTAAATACCCTATACTTGGTATTGTATAGGTTTTATTGTTATCAATATTTAATCCCTCTAATCGTTGTGGGTTACACCCTCGGGAGGTGGAGTAACCCTCACATCGTTTTCCGGTTGAGTTGACCATTCCCTATGGTCTTGAGAATTCCTTTGCATATTGGTGTTGTCATTCCAATACTGTCGATTTTCTCCCCTTTGTGCTGTTGACGCCCATTGAGTTGTTTCATTTCTTTCCCACGGTCGTGGGTATTGATTCCAATTACTGCCATTTTGCTGTGGTTGTTTATTATATGCGGCTTGTTGTGATGTACTTTGATATTTGGGATACATTTGTGAAGACGGACTTCTATTATATGCCCCTCGAAAATCTTGCCTTTGTCCATTATCATTGTAACAATTTGGTGCGGTATGTCCCATTTTTCCACATTTGAAACATTGAATGGGTGGCCCTCGAAACGTAGGGTCTCTGTTACCAACTTTCCATTGTTCATCGTGTGATGTTACCTGTCCTCTGGTTGGGCAATCCCTTATAAAATGGTCGGGGCTTCCGCATCCATAACATCTGAATTGAAATCGTACTTGTGGCGCGTTTTGAGCGTGTGCTGGATGATTTGCTGTGTTATTAACTCTTATCGTCATTGTCCGTTTCCCAAGAAGAACTTGCCGACCTGATGAAAATGGAGAATTAGAGTTTTTATTTGTATACTTTCCTTTAACTGGATTGTTACAAGTCAATCCGGTTGTTGTCAATCCATTTAATTGTTCCCTTGACTGGTTATTAGACCTATTTGCCACTTCTTTGTTAGAGAAATTTACTTTCTAGATTATTCCATTATCCTTTTTGGTCCTTTTTTCTACCATTTCATGATGAAGAGCAATATTTATTGCTTCTTGCAATGTTGAAGGATTAGCGATCATTACCTCTTTGTTAATGGGCGGTAGAAGTCCTTCAATTAGTTGCAACAAAGTCTCCGCTTTTAATTTGTCCTTACACATTAAATTATATTGAGGATCGTCTGTGATTGTCAAAGTATCATTTGCTGCGGCTCTTAATCGTTCCACGTATTCTCTAATACTTTCTCCGACGCGTTGTTTACAGGTCCTAAATCTATATAGTTTGGCACCTGGAATTTCGGGTTCCAAAAATCTGTCTTTTAAGTTGTTCACAAATTTCTCCCAAGTAGTTGCAGTTCTCAACATTGGATCACACATCACGGCTTTTCGTGCCGTACCAACCAATTTTAATTTAGCGATGGCTAGCTTTTGTTCTGTCGTCCATTTTGCTAACAATGCTGCATCTTCTATTATGTGAAGGAATTCCATTAATCTGCTTGGATTTCCATCAAACTGCGGGATAATCTCAGTTCCCAAAGCTATTACTGCTTGATTCGCTGCCGTTGGATCTGAAGGTGGCTGTCGTGGCGGACGTGGCGGTTGCTGCGGAAGGTTAGTTTGTGAAGCTGTCTCCCGACTTGGCGTCGGTGGTGCACTTTGGGGTGGCGTTCTGTTAGGCATTGCTGGAGGTTCTGTTTGTCTTTGTGGAGGTGGTGTTCTAAATAGCGTATGCCGGCCGCTTAAAACATCCGTCGGATACTTGTCTTCTTCAAGATCGCTCATTTAACGTTTTACACAATTAATTTATATTATTCTTCTCAATAAATCTTTCTTATATTTTGCTATTTTATTTAACAATTTGTTTAATCTCTTATCTTATTATTATTACCTACTATTATTGGGGACCGTTATTATATTTGTTCTCAATATTTTGGGCAGAATTGAGAGTAATATGCCGAAATTAAGTTTTTATACAAATGACATTAATATTGCCGCAAGACTAATACAATAAAAATGTAAAACTCCTACCTGCACTCCTGAAAGAAAAAGTATTAACAACAATACAAATACACAAAACACAATTTTGGTGATTCTCATTTGTGGTAATTAGATTTTTTACTACTTCGCCCTGGGTAACTCTTTTATATTCTAACAATAGCGTTCTATATTGGTCTATTAATTTCTTATGGTTATGCATTAAAAGATCTACGCGCTGATGATTCTCCAATCTTATGGCTTGCAATTTATTTACTTGACTTTTTAATTCACCATTTAATTCCCAAAGTCTATTAATTTCTTTGAGATATTTCTCTCTCTCTAATTCTGCCAATTTCATTTTGAATTTGTCGAATTCCTGTTCGCGCTTGTCTTAAATCTAAACTTACTTGAGAACAATCTCTTAATACTAAAATAAGCAGACTCCTATTTTGTTTTAGAGCCTTACGTAAATTTTTCAATTCCCGTTTAATCTGTCTTATAGAAAGAGTTTCATTCTCTTCGCGCAAAATACAATAATCTTCCCGTTCATTAAACGTTTGATTGGTACGCATTGAATTAATTGGTTAGTATTACAATATTTAAAACTTTTCTACTATAATCGCACATAGAGTAAAATTATGAAATTATGTTTAAACATTAATTATTTATTACAATTAACGTGAATTTTAAGCATACAAATAGCGAATAACTCCCAAATGGCTGACTGAAGTTCTTGAATCAACATGAAATATCTTTGAATTAAATCTAAACGCTTATTAATATTTTCAACTCCCGTGGTTACAACAAAATTTAAAATTTGCAACATTTCTATATTCACGATTTGCAATTTACGGACCATTCGGGTAATATATTCTGCTCTTTGTCTTTCAGTCATTTTGGAATTTTATTCTTACTTTTCAAAAATTAATTTTCATGAATTTAATCTGATTTTTCCGCGCTTTTATTCTGAGTAGACTATTTTAACTTGAGCATACCCCACACCTGACACCAAAAATTATGTCGTGCCTGGAAAGGCTTAGCATTGGCCGAGCGGTTGCCTTTTTAAATGCTAAGCTAATTTGCGGGGTAAGACCTCGCGTCTCTCGGCATTCTCCACTCAAAGCAGAGCTACCGCGCTAGAGGATTTTATGCTCAAATACTCAGGTCTACAAACAAATACTCTATATGCGATTCTACAATTTTATTAATTTAAAATACTACAACAAATTACACAACTTCTACAAGAAAAACCCATAAAAGAGCCTACCTTTTGGCAATTGGCACGTCTTGAAGGAAGCAGACATCTTAGATAGGTTTAATTTCACAAGGAGATGAATTAACTGCACAAGAGAACAAATTTCGCGACTTTCAACTTCAGTGAGTATAAGTACGAAACTGATTATTGCTGTGCTCGTGATTAGATGGGTACCTGCTTGCAATGGTGACCACCCTTACAATTTGTCACAATTCGGCTCCCTATTGGCCACTGTGACTTCTTTTGTCAATCAATTTATGACTTTGTATAAACTTGTTCTCACACAATTTAGTGTTTGTACAAGGGATTATACAATTGGTTTTTCTACCATTGACACTTATGACTCAAACACTGAATGTAATTTTTTTGACTATGTTAAACTGAATGGCTATGGAGAGCAGTTGCAGTTGAAGACTTATTACTCATTGTTAAGTTGATGAAAGATTACTGCTCATTGTTCTCTCCTTCAGCCCAAAGCCCTTTTTATATCAATCCGGGAAAAGAGAGTGTCAGCACTCATCAATAAATTTGGCGCCAGCGGTAATTTTACTTTTCCGCTTGGTTGAGCTTTACCTATGCTTGTATATAATATATGTCAATCGGCACCCCAATTTATGACTTTTCTGTCTGGATTTCTGCATTTATCCAGTTGTTGCTGGTCTGAATTACAGACACGTGCCGATACAATTGCTGTCTCCTTTCCCGTGATTTTTCTCTTGTAAATATTGATTAGGTACTCGTTACCAATGGACTTCGACATCAATACTTGCCGAAGGAAAAGTTTTTGTCCATTGGCGAATACCATCCGCGAATCAGCGAGGGCTTTGGCTTGTGGAGGTCTTCACCAGGGGTAGAGGGTTAGGCCTGAGTCACACTTATTGGTATTGATTTTTAAGCTCAAAGTTTAGGAAAATATAAACATTTTAATTTAATTGTTAACCGAATAAATGTGCTCCACAATTGTTAGAAATGAGCGTTTTAGTGGTTTCTAAAAACTGATGTGCCGGTGACCAGCCAACGGATTTAATTTATTGCCCAGTGGAAAAACCAATTACATATTTGAAATCTGCAACAAAAACTATATTAAAATTGCACAATATAAACTGTTTCCCTCAATTAGGAAAATTGTTATAAGCTTAGATTGTTAGAAATGAGCGTTTTAGAGGTTCCAAAAAACTGATGTGCCGGTGTCCAGCCAATGAATCTAATTTATTGCCCAGTGGAAAAACCAATTACATATTTGAAATCTGCAACAGAAACTATATTAAAATTGCACAATATAAACTGTTTCCCTCAATTAGGAAAATTGTTATAAGCTTAGATTTTTAGAAATGAGCGTTTTAGAGGTTTCAAAAACTGATGTGCCGGTGTCCAGCCAACGGATCTAATTTATTGCCCAGTGGAAAAACTAATTACATATTTGAAAACTGCAACAAAAACTATATTAAAATTGCACAATATAAACTGTGTCCGTCAATTAGGAAAATTGTTATAAGCTTAGATTGTTAGAAGTGAGCGTTTAAGAGGTTTCGAAAAACTGATGTGCCTGTGTCTAGCCAACGGATGTAATTTATTGCTCAGTGGAAAAACCAATTACATATTTAACAACTGCAACAAAAACTATATTAAAATTGCACAATATAAAATCTGTCCCTCAAATAGGAAAATTGTTCTAAGCTTAGATTGTTAGAAGTGAACGTTTTAGAGGTTTCAAAAAACTGATGTGCCGGTGTCCAGCCAACGGATGTAATTTATTGCTCAGTGAAAAAACCAATTACATATTTAACAACTGCAACAAAAACTATATTAAAATTGCACAATATAAACTGTTTCCCTCAATTAGGAAAATTGTTATAAGCTTAGATTGTTAGAAATGAGCGTTTTAGAGGTTCCAAAAAACTGATGTGCCGGTGTCCAGCCAATGAATCTAATTTATTGCCCAGTGAAAAAACCAATTACATATTTGAAAACTGCAAAAAAAACTATATTAAAATCGCACAATATAAACTGTATCCGTCAATTAGGAAAATTGTTATAAGCTTAGATTGTTAGAAATGAGCGTTTTAGAGGTTTCTAAAAACTGATGTGCCGGTGTCCAGCCAACGGATCTAATTTATTGCCCAGTTGAAAAACCAATTACATATTTGAAAACTGCAACAAAAACTATATTAAAATTGCACAATATAAAATCTGTCCGTCAATTAGAAAATTGTTATAAGCTTAGATTGTTAGAAATGAGCGTTTTAGAGGTTTCAAAAAACTGATGTGATGGTGTCCAGCCAACGGATGTAATTTATTGCTCAGTGGAAAAACCAATTGCATATTTGAAAACTGCAACAAAAACTATAATAAAACTGCACATTATAAACTGTGTTTGTCAATTACGAAAATTGTTATAGGCTTAGATTGTTAGAAATGAGCGTCTTAGAGGTTTCAAAAATCTGATGTGCCGGTGTCCGGCCAACGGATCAAATTTATTGCCCAGTGGAAAAACTAATTACTTAATTGAAATCTGCAGTTGAAACTGTATTAAAATTGCACAATATAAACTGTGTCCGTTAATTAGGAAAATTGTTATAGGCTTAGATTGTTAGAAATGAGCGTTTTAGAGGTTTAAAAAATCTGATGTGCCGCTGTCCAGCCAACGGATGTAATTTATTGCTCAGTGAAAAAACCAATTACATATTTAACAACTGCAACAAAAACTATATTAAAATTGCACAATATAAAATCTGTCCCTCAAATAGGAAAATTGTTCTAAGCTTAGATTGTTAGAAGTGAACGTTTTAGAGGTTTCAAAAAACTGATGTGCCGGTGTCCAGCCAACGGATGTAATTTATTGCTCAGTGGAAAAACCAATTACATATTTGAAAACTGCAACAAAAACTATATTAAAATTGCACAATATAAAATCTGTCCCTCAAATAGGAAAATTGTTCTAAGCTTAGATTGTTAGAAGTGAACGTTTTAGAGGTTTCAAAAAACTGATGTGCCGGTGTCCAGCCAACGGATGTAATTTATTGCTCAGTGAAAAAACCAATTACATATTTAACAACTGCAACAAAAACTATATTAAAATTGCACAATATAAAATCTGTCCGTCAATTAGGAAAATTGTTATAAGCTTAGATTGTTAGAAATGAGCGTTTTAGAGGTTCCAAAAAACTGATGTGCCGGTGTCCAGCCAATGAATCTAATTTATTGCCCAGTGAAAAAACCAATTGCATATTTGAAAACTGCAACAAAAACTATATTAAAATTGCACAATATAAAATCTGTCCGTCAATTAGGAAAATTGTTATAAGCTTAGATTGTTAGAAGTGAGCGTTTTAGAGGTTTCAAAAAACTGATGTGCCGGTGTCCAGCCAACGGATGTAATTTATTGCTCAGTGAAAAAACCAATTACATATTTAACAACTGCAACAAAAACTATATTAAAATTGCACAATATATAATCTGTCCGTCAATTAGGAAAATTGTTATAAGCTTAGATTGTTAGAAATGAGCGTTTTAGAGGTTCCAAAAAACTGATGTGCCGGTGTCCAGCCAATGAATCTAATTTATTGCCCAGTGAAAAAACCAATTACATATTTGAAAACTGCAACAAAAACTATATTAAAATTGCACAATATAAAATCTGTCCGTCAATTAGGAAAATTGTTATAAGCTTAGATTGTTAGAAGTGAGCGTTTTAGAGGTTTCAAAAAACTGATGTGCCGTTGTCCAGCCAACGGATCTAATTTATTGCCCAGTGGAAAAACCAATTACATATTTGAAAACTGCAACAAAAACTATATTAAAATTGCACAATATAAACTATTTCCCTCAATTAGGAAAATTGTTATAAGCTTAGATTGTTAGAAATGAGCGTTTTAGAGGTTTCTAAAAACTGATGTGCCGGTGTCCAGTGAACGGATATAATTTATTGCCCAGTGAAAAAACCAATTACATATTTAAAAACTGCAACAAAAACTATATTAAAATTGCACAATATAAACTGTTTCCCTCAATTAGGAAAATTGTTATAAGCTTAGATTGTTAGAAATGAGCGTTTTAGAGGTTTCAAAAAACTGATGTGCCGATGTCCAGCCAACGGATCTAATTTATTGCCCCGTTGAAAAACCAATTAAATATTTGAAAACTGCAACAAAAACTATATTAAAATTGCACAATATAAAATCTGTCCCTCAATTAGGAAAATTGTTATAAGCTTAGATTGTTAGAAATGAGCGTTTTAGAGGTTTCAAAAAACTGATGTGCCGGTGTCCAGCCAACGGATCTAATTTATTGCCCAGTGGAAAAACCAATTACATATTTGAAAACTGCAACAAAAACTATATTAAAATTGCACAATATAAAATCTGTCCCTCAATTAGGAAAATTGTTATAAGCTTAGATTGTTAGAAATGAGCGTTTTAGAGGTTCCAAAAAACTGATGTGCCGGTGTCCAGCCAATGAATCTATTTTATTGCCCAGTGAAAAAACCAATTACATATTTGAAAACTGCAACAAAAACTATATTAAAATTGTACAATATAAATTGTGTCCGTCAATTAGGAAAATTGTTATAAGCTTAGATTTTTAGAAATGAGCGTTTAAGAGGTTTCAAAAAACTGATGTGCCGGTGTCCAGCCAACGGATCTAATTTACTGCCCAGTGGAAAAACCAATTGAATATTTGAAAACTGCAACAAAAACTTTATTAAAATTGCACAATATAAAATCTGTCCCTCAATTAGGAAAATTGTTATAAGCTTAGATTGTTAGAAATGAGCGTTTTAGAGGTTCCAAAAAACTGATGTGCCGGTGTCCAGCCAATGAATCTAATTTATTGCCCAGTGGAAAAACCAATTACATATTTGAAAACTGCAACAAAAACTATATTAAAATTGCACAATATAAAATCTGTCCCTCAATTAGGAAAATTGTTATAAGCTTAGATTGTTAGAAATGAGCGTTTTAGAGGTTCCAAAAAACTGATGTGCCGGTGTCCAGCCAATGAATCTATTTTATTGCCCAGTGAAAAAACCAATTACATATTTGAAAACTGCAACAAAAACTATATTAAAATTGTACAATATAAATTGTGTCCGTCAATTAGGAAAATTGTTATAAGCTTAGATTTTTAGAAATGAGCGTTTAAGAGGTTTCAAAAAACTGATGTGCCGGTGTCCAGCCAACGGATCTAATTTACTGCCCAGTGGAAAAACCAATTGAATATTTGAAAACTGCAACAAAAACTTTATTAAAATTGCACAATATAAAATCTGTCCCTCAATTAGGAAAATTGTTATAAGCTTAGATTGTTAGAAATGAGCGTTTTAGAGGTTCCAAAAAACTGATGTGCCGGTGTCCAGCCAATGAATCTAATTTATTGCCCAGTGGAAAAACCAATTGAATATTTGAAAACTGCAACAAAAACTTTATTAAAATTGCACAATATAAAATCTGTCCCTCAATTAGGAAAATTGTTATAAGCTTAGATTGTTAGAAATGAGGGTTTTAGCGGTTTCAAAAAACTGATGTGCCGGTGTCCAGCCAACGGATCTAATTTATTGCCCAGCGGAAAAACCAATTACATATTTGAAAACTGCAACAAAAACTATATTAAAATTGCACAATATAAAATCTGTCACTCAATTAGGAAAATTGTTATAAGCTTAGATTGTTAGAAATGAGCGTTTTAGAGGTTTCTAAAAACTGATGTGCCGGTGTCCAGCCAACGGATCTAATTTATTGCCCAGTTGAAAAACCAATTACATATTTGAAAACTGCAACAAAAACTATATTAAATTGCACAATATAAACTGTTTCCCTCAATTAGGAAAATTGTTATAAGCTTAGATTGTTAGAAATGAGCGTTTTAGTGGTTTCTAAAAACTGATGTGCCGGTGACCAGCCAACGGATTTAATTTATTGCCCAGTGGAAAAACCAATTACATATTTGAAAACTGCAACAAAAACTATATTAAATTGCACAATATAAACTGTTTCCCTCAATTAGGAAAATTGTTATAAGCTTAGATTGTTAGAAATGAGCGTTTTAGAGGTTTCAAAAAACTGATGTGCCGATGTCCAGCCAACGGATCTAATTTATTGCCCAGTTGAAAAACCAATTAAATATTTGAAAACTGCAACAAAAACTATATTAAAATTGCACAATATAAAATCTGTCCCTCAATTAGGAAAATTGTTATAAGCTTAGATTGTTAGAAATGAGCGTTTTAGAGGTTCCAAAAAACTGATGTGCCGGTGTCCAGTCAACGGATATAATTTATTGCCCAGTGAAAAAACCAATTACATATTTAAAAACTGCAACAAAAACTATATTAAAATTGCACAATATAAACTGTTTCCCTCAATTAGGAAAATTGTTATAAGCTTAGATTGTTAGAAATGAGCGTTTTAGAGGTTTCAAAAAACTGATGTGCCGATGTCCAGCCAACGGATCTAATTTATTGCCCAGTTGAAAAACCAATTAAATATTTGAAAACTGCAACAAAAACTATATTAAAATTGCACAATATAAAATCTGTCCCTCAATTAGGAAAATTGTTATAAGCTTAGATTGTTAGAAATGAGCGTTTTAGAGGTTCCAAAAAACTGATGTGCCGGTGTCCAGCCAATGAATCTATTTTATTGCCCAGTGAAAAAACCAATTACTTATTTGAAAACTGCAACAAAAACTATATTAAAATTGTACAATATAAATTGTGTCCGTCAATTAGGAAAATTGTTATAAGCTTAGATTTTTAGAAATGAGCGTTTAAGAGGTTTCAAAAAACTGATGTGCCGGTGTCCAGCCAACGGATCTAATTTACTGCCCAGTGGAAAAACCAATTGAATATTTGAAAACTGCAACAAAAACTTTATTAAAATTGCACAATATAAAATCTGTCCCTCAATTAGGAAAATTGTTATAAGCTTAGATTGTTAGAAATGAGCGTTTTAGAGGTTCCAAAAAACTGATGTGCCGGTGTCCAGCCAATGAATCTAATTTATTGCCCAGTGGAAAAACCAATTACATATTTGAAAACTGCAACAAAAACTATATTAAAATTGCACAATATAAAATCTGTCCCTCAATTAGGAAAATTGTTATAAGCTTAGATTGTTAGAAATGAGCGTTTTAGAGGTTCCAAAAAACTGATGTGCCGGTGTCCAGCCAATGAATCTATTTTATTGCCCAGTGAAAAAACCAATTACATATTTGAAAACTGCAACAAAAACTATATTAAAATTGTACAATATAAATTGTGTCCGTCAATTAGGAAAATTGTTATAAGCTTAGATTTTTAGAAATGAGCGTTTAAGAGGTTTCAAAAAACTGATGTGCCGGTGTCCAGCCAACGGATCTAATTTACTGCCCAGTGGAAAAACCAATTGAATATTTGAAAACTGCAACAAAAACTTTATTAAAATTGCACAATATAAAATCTGTCCCTCAATTAGGAAAATTGTTATAAGCTTAGATTGTTAGAAATGAGCGTTTTAGAGGTTCCAAAAAACTGATGTGCCGGTGTCCAGCCAACGGATCTAATTTATTGCCCAGTGGAAAAACCAATTACATATTTGAAAACTGCAACAAAAACTATATTAAAATTGCACAATATAAAATCTGTCACTCAATTAGGAAAATTGTTATAAGCTTAGATTGTTAGAAATGAGCGTTTTAGAGGTTTCTAAAAACTGATGTGCCGTTGTCCAGCCAACGGATCTAATTTATTGCGCAGTGGAAAAACCAATTACATATTTGAAAACTGCAACAAAAACTATATTAAAATTGCACAATATAAACTGTTTCCCTCAATTAGGAAAATTGTTATAAGCTTAGATTGTTAGAAATGAGCGTTTTAGAGGTTTCTAAAAACTGATGTGCCGGTGTCCAGCCAACGGATCTAATTTATTGCCCAGTTGAAAAACCAATTACATATTTGAAAACTGCAACAAAAACTATATTAAAATTGCACAATATAAACTGTTTCCCTCAATTAGGAAAATTGTTATAAGCTTAGATTGTTAGAAATGAGCGTTTTAGTGGTTTCTAAAAACTGATGTGCCGGTGACCAGCCAACGGATTTAATTTATTGCCCAGTGGAAAAACCAATTACATATTTGAAATCTGCAACAAAAACTATATTAAAATTGCACAATATAAACTGTTTCCCTCAATTAGGAAAATTGTTATAAGCTTAGATTGTTAGAAATGAGCGTTTTAGAGGTTCCAAAAAACTGATGTGCCGGTGTCCAGCCAATGAATCTAATTTATTGCCCAGTGAAAAAACCAATTACATATTTGAAAACTGCAAAAAAAACTATATTAAAATCGCACAATATAAACTGTATCCGTCAATTAGGAAAATTGTTATAAGCTTAGATTTTTAGAAATGAGCGTTTTAGAGGTTTCTAAAAACTGATGTGCCGGTGTCCAGCCAACGGATCTAATTTATTGCCCAGTTGAAAAACCAATTACATATTTGAAAACTGCAACAAAAACTATATTAAAATTGCACAATATAAAATCTGTCCGTCAATTAGAAAATTGTTATAAGCTTAGATTGTTAGAAATGAGCGTTTTAGAGGTTTCAAAAAACTGATGTGATGGTGTCCAGCCAACGGATGTAATTTATTGCTCAGTGGAAAAACCAATTGCATATTTGAAAACTGCAACAAAAACTATATTGAAATTGCACAATATAAAATCTGTCCGTCAATTAGGAAAATTGTTATAAGCTTAGATTGTTAGAAATGAGCGTTTTAGCGGTTTCAAAAAACTGATGTGCCGGTGTCCAGCCAACGGATGTAATTTATTGCTCAGTGGAAAAACCAATTACATATTTGAAATCTGCAACAAAAACTATATTAAAATTGCACATTATAAACTGTGTCCGTCAATTACGAAAATTGTTATAGGCTTAGATTGTTAGAAATGAGCGTTTTAGAGGTTTAAAAAATCTGATGTGCCGGTGTCCAGCCAACGGATGTAATTTATTGCTCAGTGAAAAAACCAATTACATATTTAACAACTGCAACAAAAACTATATTAAAATTGCACAATATAAAATCTGTCCCTCAAATAGGAAAATTGTTCTAAGCTTAGATTGTTAGAAGTGAACGTTTTAGAGGTTTCAAAAAACTGATGTGCCGGTGTCCAGCCAACGGATGTAATTTATTGCTCAGTGGAAAAACCAATTACATATTTGAAAACTGCAACAAAAACTATATTAAAATTGCACAATATAAAATCTGTCCGTCAATTAGGAAAATTGTTATAAGCTTAGATTGTTAGAAGTGAGCGTTTTAGAGGTTTCAAAAAACTGATGTGCCGTTGTCCAGCCAACGGATCTAATTTATTGCCCAGTGGAAAAACCAATTACATATTTGAAAACTGCAACAAAAATTATATTAAAATTGCACAATATAAACTATTTCCCTCAATTAGGAAAATTGTTATAAGCTTAGATTGTTAGAAATGAGCGTTTTAGAGGTTTCTAAAAACTGATGTGCCGGTGTCCAGTCAACGGATATAATTTATTGCCCAGTTGAAAAACCAATTAAATATTTGAAAACTGCAACAAAAACTATATTAAAATTGCACAATATAAAATCTGTCCGTCAATTAGGAAAATTGTTATAAGCTTAGATTGTTAGAAATGAGCGTTTTAGAGGTTCCAAAAAACTGATGTGCCGGTGTCCAGTCAACGGATATAATTTATTGCCCAGTGAAAAAACCAATTACATATTTAAAAACTGCAACAAAAACTATATTAAAATTGCACAATATAAACTGTTTCCCTCATTTAGGAAAATTGTTATAAGCTTAGATTGTTAGAAATGAGCGTTTTAGAGGTTTCAAAAAACTGATGTGCCGATGTCCAGCCAACGGATCTAATTTATTGCCCAGTTGAAAAACCAATTAAATATTTGAAAACTGCAACAAAAACTATATTAAAATTGCACAATATAAAATCTGTCCCTCAATTAGGAAAATTGTTATAAGCTTAGATTGTTAGAAATGAGCGTTTTAGAGGTTCCAAAAAACTGATGTGCCGGTGTCCAGTCAACGGATATAATTTATTGCCCAGTGAAAAAACCAATTACATATTTAAAAACTGCAACAAAAACTATATTAAAATTGCACAATATAAACTGTTTCCCTCAATTAGGAAAATTGTTATAAGCTTAGATTGTTAGAAATGAGCGTCTTAGAGGTTTCAAAAAACTGATGTGCCGATGTCCAGCCAACGGATCTAATTTATTGCCCAGTTGAAAAACCAATTAAATATTTGAAAACTGCAACAAAAACTATATTAAAATTGCACAATATAAAATCTGTCCCTCAATTAGGAAAATTGTTATAAGCTTAGATTGTTAGAAATGAGCGTTTTAGAGGTTCCAAAAAACTGATGTGCCGGTGTCCAGCCAATGAATCTATTTTATTGCCCAGTGAAAAAACCAATTACTTATTTGAAAACTGCAACAAAAACTATATTAAAATTGTACAATATAAATTGTGTCCGTCAATTAGGAAAATTGTTATAAGCTTAGATTTTTAGAAATGAGCGTTTAAGAGGTTTCAAAAAACTGATGTGCCGGTGTCCAGCCAACGGATCTAATTTACTGCCCAGTGGAAAAACCAATTGAATATTTGAAAACTGCAACAAAAACTTTATTAAAATTGCACAATATAAAATCTGTCCCTCAATTAGGAAAATTGTTATAAGCTTAGATTGTTAGAAATGAGCGTTTTAGAGGTTCCAAAAAACTGATGTGCCGGTGTCCAGCCAATGAATCTATTTTATTGCCCAGTGAAAAAACCAATTACATATTTGAAAACTGCAACAAAAACTATATTAAAATTGTACAATATAAATTGTGTCCGTCAATTAGGAAAATTGTTATAAGCTTAGATTTTTAGAAATGAGCGTTTAAGAGGTTTCAAAAAACTGATGTGCCGGTGTCCAGCCAACGGATCTAATTTACTGCCCAGTGGAAAAACCAATTGAATATTTGAAAACTGCAACAAAAACTTTATTAAAATTGCACAATATAAAATCTGTCCCTCAATTAGGAAAATTGTTATAAGCTTAGATTGTTAGAAATGAGCGTTATAGAGGTTCCAAAAAACTGATGTGCCGGTGTCCAGCCAACGGATCTAATTTATTGCCCAGTGGAAAAACCAATTACATATTTCAAAACTGCAACAAAAACTATATTAAAATTGCACAATATAAAATCTGTCACTCAATTAGGAAAATTGTTATAAGCTTAGATTGTTAGAAATGAGCGTTTTAGAGGTTTCTAAAAACTGATGTGCCGGTGTCCAGCCAACGGATCTAATTTATTGCGCAGTGGAAAAACCAATTACATATTTGAAAACTGCAACAAAAACTATATTAAAATTGCACAATATAAACTGTTTCCCTCAATTAGGAAAATTGTTATAAGCTTAGATTGTTAGAAATGAGCGTTTTAGAGGTTTCTAAAAACTGATGTGCCGGTGTCCAGCCAACGGATCTAATTTATTGCCCAGTTGAAAAACCAATTACATATTTGAAAACTGCAACAAAAACTATATTAAAATTGCACAATATAAACTGTTTCCCTCAATTAGGAAAATTGTTATAAGCTTAGATTGTTAGAAATGAGCGTTTTAGTGGTTTCTAAAAACTGATGTGCCGGTGACCAGCCAACGGATTTAATTTATTGCCCAGTGGAAAAACCAATTACATATTTGAAATCTGCAACAAAAACTATATTAAAATTGCACAATATAAACTGTTTCCCTCAATTAGGAAAATTGTTATAAGCTTAGATTGTTAGAAATGAGCGTTTTAGAGGTTCCAAAAAACTGATGTGCCGGTGTCCAGCCAATGAATCTAATTTATTGCCCAGTGAAAAAACCAATTACATATTTAAAAACTGCAAAAAAAACTATATTAAAATCGCACAATATAAACTGTATCCGTCAATTAGGAAAATTGTTATAAGCTTAGATTGTTAGAAATGAGCGTTTTAGAGGTTTCTAAAAACTGATGTGCCGGTGTCCAGCCAACGGATCTAATTTATTGCCCAGTTGAAAAACCAATTACAAATTTGAAAACTGCAACAAAAACTATATTAAAATTGCACAATATAAAATCTGTCCGTCAATTAGAAAATTGTTATAAGCTTAGATTGTTAGAAATGAGCGTTTTAGAGGTTTCAAAAAACTGATGTGATGGTGTCCAGCCAACGGATGTAATTTATTGCTCAGTGGAAAAACCAATTGCATATTTGAAAACTGCAACAAAAACTATAATAAAACTGCACATTATAAACTGTGTTTGTCAATTACGAAAATTGTTATAGGCTTAGATTGTTAGAAATGAGCGTCTTAGAGGTTTCAAAAATCTGATGTGCCGGTGTCCGGCCAACGGATCAAATTTATTGCCCAGTGGAAAAACTAATTACTTAATTGAAATCTGCAGTTGAAACTGTATTAAAATTGCACAATATAAACTGTGTCCGTTAATTAGGAAAATTGTTATAGGCTTAGATTGTTAGAAATGAGCGTTTTAGAGGTTTAAAAAATCTGATGTGCCGCTGTCCAGCCAACGGATGTAATTTATTGCTCAGTGAAAAAACCAATTACATATTTAACAACTGCAACAAAAACTATATTAAAATTGCACAATATAAAATCTGTCCCTCAAATAGGAAAATTGTTCTAAGCTTAGATTGTTAGAAGTGAACGTTTTAGAGGTTTCAAAAAACTGATGTGCCGGTGTCCAGCCAACGGATGTAATTTATTGCTCAGTGGAAAAACCAATTACATATTTGAAAACTGCAACAAAAACTATATTAAAATTGCACAATATAAAATCTGTCCGTCAATTAGGAAAATTGTTATAAGCTTAGATTGTTAGAAGTGAGCGTTTTAGAGGTTTCAAAAAACTGATGTGCCGTTGTCCAGCCAACGGATCTAATTTATTGCCCAGTGGAAAAACCAATTACATATTTGAAAACTGCAACAAAAATTATATTAAAATTGCACAATATAAACTATTTCCCTCAATTAGGAAAATTGTTATAAGCTTAGATTGTTAGAAATGAGCGTTTTAGAGGTTTCTAAAAACTGATGTGCCGTTGTCCAGTCAACGGATATAATTTATTGCCCAGTGAAAAAACCAATTACATATTTAAAAACTGCAACAAAAACTATATTAAAATTGCACAATATAAACTGTTTCCCTCAATTAGGAAAATTGTTATAAGCTTAGATTGTTAGAAATGAGCGTTTTAGAGGTTTCAAAAAACTGATGTGCCGATGTCCAGCCAACGGATCTAATTTATTGCCCAGTTGAAAAACCAATTAAATATTTGAAAACTGCAACAAAAACTATATTAAAATTGCACAATATAAAATCTGTCCCTCAATTAGGAAAATTGTTATAAGCTTAGATTGTTAGAAATGAGCGTTTTAGAGGTTTCAAAAAACTGATGTGCCGGTGTCCAGCCAACGGATCTAATTTATTGCCCAGTGGAAAAACCAATTACATATTTGAAAACTGCAACAAAAACTATATTAAATTGCACAATATAAAATCTGTCCCTCAATTAGGAAAATTGTTATAAGCTTAGATTGTTAGAAATGAGCGTTTTAGTGGTTTCTAAAAACTGATGTGCCGGTGACCAGCCAACGGATTTAATTTATTGCCCAGTGGAAAAACCAATTACATATTTGAAATCTGCAACAAAAACTATATTAAAATTGCACAATATAAACTGTTTCCCTCAATTAGGAAAATTGTTATAAGCTTAGATTGTTAGAAATGAGCGTTTTAGAGGTTCCAAAAAACTGATGTGCCGGTGTCCAGCCAATGAATCTAATTTATTGCCCAGTGAAAAAACCAATTACATATTTGAAAACTGCAAAAAAAACTATATTAAAATCGCACAATATAAACTGTATCCGTCAATTAGGAAAATTGTTATAGGCTTAGATTGTTAGAAATGAGCGTTTTAGAGGTTTCAAAAAACTGATGTGCTGGTGTCCAGCCAACGGATGTAATTTATTGCTCAGTGGAAAAACCAATTGCATATTTGAAAACTGCAACAAAAACTATATTGAAATTGCACAATATAAAATCTGTCCGTCAATTAGGAAAATTGTTATAAGCTTAGATTGTTAGAAATGAGCGTTTTAGCGGTTTCAAAAAACTGATGTGCCGGTGTCCAGCCAACGGATGTAATTTATTGCTCAGTGGAAAAACCAATTACATATTTGAAATCTGCAACAAAAACTATATTAAAATTGCACATTATAAACTGTGTCCGTCAATTACGAAAATTGTTATAGGCTTAGATTGTTAGAAATGAGCGTCTTAGAGGTTTCAAAAATCTGATGTGCCGGTGTCCAGCCAACGGATCAAATTTATTGCCCAGTGGAAAAACTAATTACTTAATTGAAATCTGCAGTTGAAACTGTATTAAAATTGCACAATATAAACTGTGTCCGTTAATTAGGAAAATTGTTATAGGCTTAGATTGTTAGAAATGAGCGTTTTAGAGGTTTAAAAAATCTGATGTGCCGGTGTCCAGCCAACGGATGTAATTTATTGCTCAGTGAAAAAACCAATTACATATTTAACAACTGCAACAAAAACTATATTAAAATTGCACAATATAAAATCTGTCCCTCAAATAGGAAAATTGTTCTAAGCTTAGATTGTTAGAAGTGAACGTTTTAGAGGTTTCAAAAAACTGATGTGCCGGTGTCCAGCCAACGGATGTAATTTATTGCTCAGTGGAAAAACCAATTACATATTTGAAAACTGCAACAAAAACTATATTAAAATTGCACAATATAAAATCTGTCCGTCAATTAGGAAAATTGTTATAAGCTTAGATTGTTAGAAATGAGCGTTTTAGAGGTTTCTAAAAACTGATGTGCCGTTGTCCAGTCAACGGATATAATTTATTGCCCAGTGAAAAAACCAATTACATATTTAAAAACTGCAACAAAAACTATATTAAAATTGCACAATATAAACTGTTTCCCTCAATTAGGAAAATTGTTATAAGCTTAGATTGTTAGAAATGAGCGTTTTAGAGGTTTCAAAAAACTGATGTGCCGATGTCCAGCCAACGGATCTAATTTATTGCCCAGTTGAAAAACCAATTAAATATTTGAAAACTGCAACAAAAACTATATTAAAATTGCACAATATAAAATCTGTCCCTCAATTAGGAAAATTGTTATAAGCTTAGATTGTTAGAAATGAGCGATTTAGAGGTTTCCAAAAACTGATGTGCCGGTGTCCAGCCAATGAATCTAATTTATTGCATAGTGAAAAAACCAATTACATATTTGAAAACTGCAACAAAAACTATATTCAAATTGCACAAAATAAAATCTGTCCCTCAATTAGGAAAATTGTTATAAGCTTAGATTGTTAGAAATGAGCGTTTTAGAGGTTTCAAAAAACTGATGTGCCGGTGTCCAGCCAACGGATCTAATTTATTGCCCAGTGGAAAAACCAATTACATATTTGAAAACTGCAACAAAAACTATATTAAAATTGCACAATATAAAATCTGTCCCTCAATTAGGAAAATTGTTATAAGCTTAGATTGTTAGAAATGAGCGTTTTAGAGGTTCCAAAAAACTGATGTGCCGGTATCCAGCCAACGGATTTAATTTATTGCCCAGTGGAAAAACCAATTACATATTTGAAAACTGCAACAAAAACTATATTAAAATTGTACAATATAAATTGTGTCCGTCAATTAGGAAAATTGTTATAAGCTTAGATTGTTAGAAATGAGCGTTTTAGTGGTTTCTAAAAACTGATGTGCCGGTGACCAGCCAACGGATTTAATTTATTGCCCAGTGGAAAAACCAATTACATATTTGAATTCTGCAACTAAAACTATATTAAAATTGCACAATATAAACTGTTTCCCTCAATTAGGAAAATTGTTATAAGCTTAGATTGTTAGAAATGAGCGTTTTAGAGGTTTCTAAAAACTGATGTGCCGGTGTCCAGCCAACGGATCTAATTTATTGCGCAGTGGAAAAACCAATTACATATTTGAAAACTGCAACAAAAACTATATTAAAATTGCACAATATAAACTGTTTCCCTCAATTAGGAAAATTGTTATAAGCTTAGATTGTTAGAAATGAGCGTTTTAGAGGTTTCTAAAAACTGATGTGCCGGTGTCCAGCCAACGGATCTAATTTATTGCCCAGTTGAAAAACCAATTACATATTTGAAAACTGCAACAAAAACTATATTAAAATTGCACAATATAAACTGTTTCACTCAATTAGGAAAATTGTTATAAGCTTAGATTGTTAGAAATGAGCGTTTTAGTGGTTTCTAAAAACTGATGTGCCGGTGACCAGCCAATGAATCTAATTTATTGCCCAGTGAAAAAACCAATTACATATTTGAAAACTGCAAAAAAAACTATATTAAAATCGCACAATATAAACTGTATCCGTCAATTAGGAAAATTGTTATAAGCTTAGATTGTTAGAAATGAGCGTTTTAGAGGTTTCAAAAAACTGATGTGCCTGTGTCTAGCCAACGGATGTAATTTATTGCTCAGTGGAAAAACCAATTACATATTTGAAAACTGCAACAAAAACTATATTAAAATTGCACAATATAAATTGTGTCCGTCAATTAGGAAAATTGTTAAAAGCTTAGATTTTTAGAAGTGAGCGTTTAAGAGGTTTCAAAAAACTGATGTGCCTGTGTCTAGCCAACGGATCTAATTTATTGCCCAGTGGAAAAACCAATTACATATTTGAAATCTGCAACAAAAACTATATTAAAATTGCACAATATAAACTGTTTCCCTCAATTAGGAAAATTGTTATAAGCTTAGATTTCAAGATCAAACGAACTTACCTGAAATGAAGTTCGATCTTGATTATGCTACCATCTTGCACGAAGAATATCATTAATTTAATAAACGTAGTACCTCCAATTCTCGCATCAACGTGCACGTATTTAAAAGAAATTCAAATTTCCCGCGCAATGATACATCTATGCGCCACCACCGTATAATAAGTCTCATTCTTTAAAGAGTATAAGTCGCAACAAGGGTGGGTTTAAGTAATATAAATATAAAGGGTGGGATGATATTCTTCGTGCAAGATGGTAGCATAATCAAGATCGAACTTCACTTCAGGTAAGTTCGTTTGATCTTGAAATTATGCTGCCCATCTTGCACTCGAATATCATTAATTTAATAAACGTAGATTTTGAAAGATAAGTTGCGACTTAAATGAAATTAATTTATTATTCCTATAATAAAATAATTTTAATTCATATAAAAATCTTAGATTCAAATGAACAAAAAATAACAAAAAAGAACAAAAACAACATGTTCAGAAAAGAAAATACATTTGTTATTAGGTTTGTAGGACAGCCTTAGCAAAAACAGTATCAGTTTCTCGAATAATAGGTCGTTTATAAAATCTCGCAAAGGTCTCAGAACGTGATGACCATCCTGCGGTGTTGCGAATTACATCTAAACTTATACCTTTACCGAATGCCAAAGAAGTTGATGCGTGGCGAGTGCTATGAGCAGAAAAAATGGAAACATCAATCCCACTCGCTCTCAGCGTCTCTTTAATCCATCGACTTATTGAATCTTTTGTAGCAATACGGAAAGGTTTTTTGAAGGTCAAAAACAGATTATCATTATCTGATTTCCTCCATGACTTAGTCATATTTAAATAAGCTAAAAGAACTGAAGCTACACAAATTTCAACTTCTTCCGGAAAAAACGGTAAAACCAACAGCGGTTGAAAATTTCCTTTCCGAGATGTCTTAATATTGTCGGGGATCTTGATTTTAACAGATTCAGTTAAAATCTCAATATTGTTGACTTTTATTAAATGCAAAGTTTGGACACGGTGTCCTGTTGCCAGAGCCAGTAAAGTGGCCAATTTATAAGTCAGCAATTTTAAACTAATTGTATCGTTAGGGTAAAGTGTTTTTAAGTATGACAATACTATTGATGGATCCCACGTAACATTATATTTTGGCTTATTTGGTCTAACCTGATACGAGCCACGTAGAAGACGTTTAATCGTTACATTACTTCCGATATCCGGATTGAGGAGAAATGATAAGGCTGCTCTACAAGAGTTAAGTGAACCATAAGACGCCTTATTGTTAAACAATTGTGTTAAGAAATTTAAAATGTTCACCGTACAGTCACTGTAAACATCTAAAGAATTATCCATGCAATATTTCCACCATTTCTTCCATACTACTTCATACTGGCGAAACGTTGTTTTTGAAATAGATGCCACCATGATCGGAATTGAGTCCTCCGGAATTCCCTTTAATTGTAATGCTTTCCTGATAAGTGGGCGGCTACCAATGTAAGGTTTTGGTATAGGGGATGTTGCCTCCTATAATTTGAAAATAATAAATCATCACTGGGCTCAAAAACAATCGGCTCGGACAATTGCAAAGATATGAACAACGGGAACCAGGGTTGTCCGGTCCACAGTGGAACCACCAGTATTACTTCAGCTTTGTCAACAATAATCTTATGTAATACTCTATGAATTAAAGCAAATGGTGGAAACGCATAAAATAAATATCCTTCCCATTTGAATGTAAAAGCATCTATTACATGGGCTTTCGAATCAAAACCCCAAGAAGCAAATAAAGCACACTTTGTGTTTAATCTAGTTGCAAATAGATCAAAATTTGGATTTCCAAATTTATCTGAGAGCATTTTAAAAGCGGTATTAGATAATTGCCATTCTGTTTCTTCGTTAGTTCGTCTCGATTCACAGTCAGCTCGTTGATTGTCTGAAGAACAATATGACGCAAAAATAGACAAATTTCGAGCTTCGCACCATTGCCAGATTAACCGAGAAAGATCATTAAGATGTGGAAATTTAATTCCACCCATTCTATTTATATAGGAAATCGCAGTTGTATTATCGATTCTGAGCAAAATTTCCTTATTACGTGTGTCTTTTGCAAAGTGCTTAAGGCCAAAAAAGGCTGCCAGAAGTTCCAGATAATTTATATGATATTCTGATTCAGCAATGGTCCACTCTCCATGAGATTTTTCATCACCGCACACAATTCCCCATCCGGTCAACGAAGCATCGGAAAAAATTTCCATTGCATATGAAAACTTTTTAATGGGGTAATTCAGTGTTAAAATATTATTCTCCCACCAGTTAAAATCTTCCGTTAACTTATGTGAAATTTCCATTAAACTATCATAATTCCCATTTTGTTTTCGTAAAGCGAGAAATTTTTCTCTTTCGAAACGTTTGGTATATAACCAACTGTAATTAACTGCAGGGCATACTGACACTAAATATCCCAACATCTCCGCAAAATCTCTTATGCGGCAAGATTGAACTTGTTTAAATCTTCTGACCAAACTTATTACCTTGTGGCGTTTTTCCAGCGGTAATTCAATCGACATGCTGATGGAATCGAAAACAAACCCCAAAAATTTACATTTGTTGCTTGGAATCAAATTGCTTTTGGGTATATTAATTAAAAATCCAAGCGATTGTAGTAAATCAGAAGTTACTTGATCATTTAATAAACATTCTTCGTATGTAGCGCCAAACAGTAAAATGTCATCCAAATAAATCACGGACACAAAACTCTTTTTTCTTAAATATGTAATGATCGGTCTCATTAATTTCGTAAAAAGCCAAGGTCCTAACGCTAAACCAAAAGGTAATGCGTTGTATTCATATACGATACTATTAAATGTAAATCGTAAATATTTTCGGTGAGCTTTACAAATTGAAACATTTAAATATCCGTCTTGTAAGTCAATAGACGCCATAAAACAGTTCTGTGTCATGCAATTAACTACAGTGGTTCTATTTTCCATTTTAAAATGAGGAACGTCCAAAAACGTATTTAATTTTTTCAAATTCAAAATCAGTCTATCCGAACCATCAGATTTAGGAACCGTAAATATGGATGAAATAAATTGACTAGAGCAGGGGGTGCAGACAGATACAACGCCCTTTGACAATAATTGCTCAATTGCTAGAGACATAGAGTTTATTTCGGATTGAGAAAGAACTCGTACTGGTGGTAGCCCACATTGAACCGAACGTTCCTTGAAAGGAATTTTAACTCCTTTAGTCCAATTTAAAACTACTGTGTTGGTAGTAATTTTTGACCAATTTTGTACAAAAAATCGTAAACGGCCTGCTAATAGAATGTTACCAACATTTAATCCTTCCTCCTGGATGGAAACGTTTTCTTGGCCTGATAAGACTTGTGTTGATAAGCTGTTGCGTGAGTCAGACTGGATTTCTGGTTCGGGTACCTCTTGGTTTGATAGGTGGTGCTCTTCTGTCCGCCCCGACGACCTATCCACGCGCGCTGTGACGGACTCTTGTAGTTTAACGACTTGGACGAATTACTAGACTTCTTAGAGACTTCCTTTTTAGATGATGTCTTCAACTCTATTGCTGCCTTCTCCAGAGACTTAGCAACCTTGATTTTTTCCCCTAGGTCTTGACCGAACAATAGATCGTCTCTTGGCAACGTCGTCAAATGATCTCGTACATTTTCTTGTTTAACCGATTGTAAAACTAAAGCACGACGTGCAGACGTTTGGGAAAAATGCAAATCCGCCAAAAGCCGGCTTGCATCAGATAGTTTTTCTACATACATCTTTCCATCATCGCCCCTCTCTTCTTTTTTCAAAAGGTGGTCTAATACACTGCCAACTGCTGAGAGACAGGCTGCCACTTGATTCTGAAGGGCAATCAATCTGTTGTCTCTGTTGGTTATTATATTATCCAGTCCAACCGACAGTTCTGGATTTAATTTAGGGGCCAATAAAAAACTGCAGTTTTCTAAAGGTGGATATTTCTTAATCATATCTGACCGAACATCTGTTGTCAATCCGTCCTTTAAAATTGATTGCCAACGCACCGTCACATCAGTGTGAATAGGAGCACCGAAGATGATATTTTTGTCGTCCATGTTTCCCAACAGGGTCAAAACTTCGGAGTCCAAAACATTTGGAAGAACTTCAGTCTGCTCAATGTCACCTAAGATTAAAATAATTTATTTACTATATGCAACCAGTAAAGCAGAAGCATAATTATGTATAAAACATAAAATTATTCTTAAATAGTTAACAAACTATTTTTTAATTAGTAATAACCAATTTCGGCTCACACAGAAACATCTGTGGACCATTATAAAAGACTACCGGTTTGCATAAATGCCAACAAGGCAATGTGTCGCAAAATTTCTGGTAATTCAATGTGAAAATAGTAACAACTGATCACAGATAATACTCCGACAGGAGTTAATCTTATTCAAATGAAAAGCAGGGCATTATGCGTCACAAATTTACAAACAAGTAAATTTTATAATCAGTAAAAACTGATCGCCGCCATTAATCCAACAGGAGCTGCTTACACATAAATGACTTGGATTTTAAACACAATTTACCTCTGAGACGTTTCCCGCTCGAACCAACCGTTCTAACCTCTGAAGCTTAATTTTCTTCTTTAGTTTTCGTATTTTGCGTTCCAACACCCTGTCCTCTTCGGAGGATGAAGAGGACTCACTGCTGTAATGCCTTTTTCGATGCTTACCCATCGTAACAGATAATTATAACTAATTTGTTTAGCGATTAAAAAACACAACATTCACGTTGATGCACGAATGAAGAATGAGACTTATTATACGGTGGTGGCGCATAGATGTATCATTGCGCGGGAAATTTGAATTTCTTTTAAATACGTGCACGTTGATGTGAGAATTGGAGGTACTACGTTTATTAAATTAATGATATTCGAGTGCAAGATGGGCAGCATAATTGTTAGAAATGAGCGTTTTAGAGGCTTCTAAAAACTGATGTGCCGGTGTCCAGCCAACGGATCTAATTTATTGCCCAGTGAAAAAACCAATTACATATTTGAAAACTGCAAAAAAAAACTATATTAAAATCGCACAATATAAACTATCCGTCAATTAGGAAAATTGTTATAAGCTTAGATTGTTAGAAATGAGCGTTTTAGAGGTTTCTAAAAACTGATGTGCCGGTATCCAGCCAACGGATTTAATTTATTGCCCAGTGGAAAAACCAATTACATATTTGAAAACTGCAACAAAAACTATATTAAAATTGTACAATATAAATTGTGTCCGTCAATTAGGAAAATTGTTATAAGCTTAGATTGTTAGAAATGAGCGTTTTAGTGGTTTCTAAAAACTGATGTGCCGGTGACCAGCCAACGGATTTAATTTATTGCCCAGTGGAAAAACCAATTACATATTTGAATTCTGCAACTAAAACTATATTAAAATTGCACAATATAAACTGTTTCCCTCAATTAGGAAAATTGTTATAAGCTTAGATTGTTAGAATGAGCGTTTTAGAGGTTTCTAAAAACTGATGTGCCGGTGTCCAGCCAACGGATCTAATTTATTGCCCAGTGGAAAAACTAATTACATATTTGAAAACTGCAACAAAAACTATATTAAAATTGCACAATATAAATTGTGTCCGTCAATTAGGAAAATTGTTATAAGCTTAGATTGTTAGAAATGAGCGTTTTAGAGGTTTCTAAAAACTGATGTGCCGGTGTCCAGCCAACGGATCTAATTTATTGCCCAGTGGAAAAACTAATTACATATTTGAAAACTGCAACAAAAACTATATTAAAATTGCACAATATAAACTGTGTCCGTCAATTAGGAAAATTGTTATAAGCTTAGATTGTTAGAAGTGAGCGTTTAAGAGGTTTCAAAAAACTGATGTGCCGGTGTCCAGCCAACGGATGTAATTTATTGCTCAGTGGAAAAACCAATTGCATATTTGAAAACTGCACCAAAAACTGTATTAAAATTGCACAATATAAACTGTGTCCGTCAATTAGGAAAATTGTTATAAGCTTAGATTTTTAGAAATGAGCGTTTAAGAGGTTTCAAAAAACTGATGTGCCGCTGTCCAGCCAACGGATGTAGTTTATTGCTCAGTGGAAAAACCAATTGCATATTTGAAAACTACAACAAAAACTATATTAAAATTGCACAATATAAAATCTGTCCGTCAATTAGGAAAATTGTTATAAGCTTAGATTGTTAGAAATGAGCGTTTTAGAGGTTTCAAAAAACTGATGTGCCGGTGTATAGCCAACGGATGTAATTTATTGCTCAGTGGAAAAATCAATTACATATTTGAAAACTGCAACAAAAACTATATTAAAATTGCACAATATATAATCTGTCCCTCAATTAGAAAAATTGTTATAAGCTTAGATTGTTAGAAATGAGCGTTTAAGAGGTTTCAAAAAACTGATGTGCCGGTGTCCAGCCAACGGATGTAATTTATTGCTCAGTGGAAAAACCAATTGCATATTTGAAAACTGCAACAAAAACTATATTAAAATTACACAATATAAAATCTGTCCCTTTAGTGGTCCGGGTAGCGGGGAGCCTTTAGGGATGTGGGGATGGTAATATTTATACGACACTTGTAATTAACATATATAATTATTATCGCACAATTACGAATACGAAATACACTTGTTGACATCTAATTGCAATTGACAGTTGGACATTATATTTCACAGTTTATTGTTGTTCCCTATTGTTCGGTGCTGTACACCGAACACTATTTTGACCGTCGGTGGCCACGCCCCCGACCAAGGCCACAATACTTCTCACCACCGGATTGGGACCATATGTAGTCTCTTAGGGTTGTTGGGGGATGTCTCTCCCTCACTGGACGCACAGGTGTGGTTTCTTGGACCTCGACTGGTTCTGCTTTGGGTGCTGTGTCGTCGACTAGCGTCTCGGCCTCTGAAGGTGCTGGATTGGACTGATGTGTCTAGCGTGACAGCGTCTCTTCGACGCTGGACTCTACCACCGACTCGTAGCTGCTTTCTGGTGACGTTACTGGGTTATGATGTTTCACTTGGTTCTTCGTTTTCTTGTTCCGCTCTTGGGATGTCGCAGATGTAATCGTTGTTGTTTGTTTGCCTCGACGTTGACTGTTTATTCTGTCTTGTTCGAATTTGATCTGCGTGCCTGAGATGTTTGCGACCCATTTCGTCTTCCGTTTCGTACGTGTTTTTGCCCCTTCTCGCTACCACCGTCTCCTCGGACCATTTACCTTTGTGTAATTGGTCCTTGTATGCCACTGCTGCTTCCGTCGCGATTGGTTTATCGGTTCTTTTTCCATTCAACTTCATACCGGTGAGAAATTGTTTCGTTCTCATCTCATTTACCAAGTTTGGATGCAATTTTCCCAAATTGCTTCGGATTTGACGATTCATGAGCAATTCTGACGGCGATTTACCGGTGCTAGTTGTTGGGGTCGTGTGTTGCGCAAACATATAGCGTGCGATTTTGGTGTGAATGTCACCTACAGAAGATTTGTTCAGCGTTTTCCTAAATTCTCGTACATACCTTTCTATTTGCCCGTTTGATGCAGGGTAGTACGGGGGAGTAAGTACGTGTCTGATGTTGTTTTTTAGCGTGAACTCTTCAAACTCTTTAGATGGCCGTACCGTTGTCGGACACTAGGACTTCCGGTAGACCAAATGTAGCGAAAATTTGGCGTAGTTCTTTTATTACAGCACTAGATGACGTTGATGGAACCAATTTTACCTCCAGCCATTTAGAAAAAGAGTCTACTACCAGCAAAAATGTTTGTCCATTCACCGGACCGGCGAAATCGACATGTAAACGAGTCCACGGCTCGCTTTCGAACTCCCATTGATGTATTGGGCCCTTCGGTGGTGGGTCTTGCCATTGCTGACAATTTGGGCACGATGCTACCATCTCTTCTATTTCTTTGTCCATATTGGGCCACCATACATTGGATCTGGCGATCATTTTCATCCTGTTTGCACCGACATGCGCACCATGAAGCAGTTGTAAAGTTTCATTTTGGGCTTTTTTCGGAACAATCACTCTGGAACCCCATAGAACGCAGTCTTTGTGAATTGATAGCTCGTTTCTTCGTGTGTAGTACGGGCGCAGTCTCTCTTCTACTCGCCCTGGCCACGAAGTTCTTACGTGATTTAACACAATGCCTAAAACAGAATCTTGACGCGTTATTTTGCCCAACAACTTACTATTTATCGGTCGTTCGGGCAAACAATCGATCATAGCTACGTCTGGTAGAAATTCTTCTTTCTCTTGACCGTTTCCTTCCCCGCCAACTGGATATCTGCTCAAGAAGTCTGCGTTTTCTAGCAACTCTTTGGGTTTGTAAACTAACGAGTAATTATAATTACTTAGAAAGAGCGCCCATCGCACCATTCTTGGGGAGATCATCTCAGGGATTGGTTTGTTCTCGCCAATAATTCCCAATAATGGCTTGTGGTCTGTTTCGATGATAAATTTTCTACCCATCAAGTTTTCGTGAAACTTTTTCACCGATTTTACGATGGCCAGGGCTTCTCTGTCCGTCTGTGCATAATTGCGTTCTGCTTTACTCAGTGTAACTGAGTGGAATGCGATTGGAGCCCATCTACCATCTTCTTGTTTTTGACTTAGGACACTACCGACGCCCCATGGCGATGCGTCGCATGTAATGGCCGTTTCCTTGTTAGAATCGAAGTGTGCGAGAAGCGAATCAGAAGATAACAGATTTTTTACACTGTCAAACGCTTCCTGGCACTCTCGCGTCCAATTCCATTCTAATTTCTTTTCTAATAGTCGATATAATGGCTCTGCTACGTTCGCTTTCTTCTTTAGGAACATATGATAAAAGTTTAACAGCCCCAAAAACATCTGTATTTCTTTCTTTGACTTCGGGACGGGAGCCATTTTAATGGCTTGTACTTTGTCCTTCATCGGTGCGATTCCCTTGTCACTGATCTGGAAACCCAAATATTGAATGGAACTGGCACCGAATACGCACTTTTTCCTTTTTAATTTTAATCCATCTTTGTCCATTTTTTCCAAAACTTGACCGATTCTAGCTGCTAACTGCTGCTCATCTGCTGCACATATCAATATGTCGTCGTAATAAGGAAAAATCCCTTGAATTCCACTAAGTCGGTCGTTTATGAATCTCTGGAAACACTGTGGGGCAACTTTTACGCCGAATTGTAACCTGTTTGCTTTGAAAAGGCTTATGTGTGTGCTTAATGTTTGTAGCTTGGCTGATTCCTCGTCTACTTTTAGCTGTTGGAGCGCCTGTTCCAAATCTAGTTTCGCAAATACCTTCGCACCCGATAGTGTTGTGAACAGCTCTTTAATATCGGGCATCGGGTAAATTTCTTCTTTCAATCCCTTATTTATAGTACATTTGTAGTCGCCACAAACTCTTATCGATCCATCCGTCTTTACGATTGGCACAATCGGTGTTGCCCACTCCGGATTTTCCACTGGTTCAATCACTCCTTGAGAGATTAATTTTTTAAGTTCCATCTCCACTTTTGGCTTCAAAGCGAAGGCCACCTTTCTGGCTTTCATTCTGATTGGCTGTACGCTCTCGTCCATCCATAATTTGATCGCTGGACCACGAAACTCTCCCAATTTTCCATCGAAAACACGTTGGTACTTCTTTAGTTGTTCTTCAATTGTAACCACAGGGGGTGAAATCAACTGAATTCTGTCCAAGGTCAACTTTATTTCTAGTTGCTCGAACCAATTCCGTCCAAACAAGTTAACGTTGTCGCCTTTAGCGACTAAAAGAGGTAACTTCACTCTTCTGCCATTAAACTGTACTTCTGGATTCCACTTTCCCAAAAAAATTATTACTTTTTTCTGGTAATCGCGGTATTTTGGTTCCACCTTCTCCAATTTCGACGTTTTTCCATTTAACCTCTTGAACGATTCCTCTGATATAACGGACACCACTGCTCCGCTGTCTATTTCCATTACACACTCTCTACCATCGATTTTCTCTGTCACCACGTTCTCTGTCGTGTTGTGTTTGTTTTTGTTCCACGATTCCAAATGGTACAAACCACCGCTTTCATCTTCATCTGATGACGACTGTTCAGCTATCTGGTTTTGCATCGATCTTCCACCATATTTTCTTAATTTTGACATGCACGCCCTTGCTATGTGCCCTTTTTTACCACAATTGTTGCAGTTCTCGTTCATGAAACGACATTTTTTGGCACTATGCGGGCCTTTGCATCTAAAACAAGTCATATTATAACTATTATGGTCTTTTGACTTACTATATGCTTGATTTTTTCCCATGTCCTTCCTTCTGGCACCATTATTGATGACGTGGACACTTGCTGAGCCGTATGCATCGTTTTTCTCTTTTCTAATTTCTGTTAGGTGGTGGTCTGAACTTTCAGCTGCCGTTACCATTGTGACGGCTTCTTGTAAGGTGAGCTTTGACTCCATTAACAATCTCCTTTGAACTGCATGGTCCTTGATGAATCCAACAAGTCTGTCACGCAGTCTGTCGTTGAGATTATACGCGAAGTTGCAGTCCTCGGCTAGCTCCCTCAATTTAGCTATGTATTCTGCTGCTGATTCGTCTTCCATTTGTACTCTCCTCTCGAACAATATACGTTTGGCGATTTCTGGAGGTTTAGGAACAAAATGAGTGTCTAATTTTTCCCAAATTACCTTCAGTTCTGTGTCTTTAAGCTTCGCTGGTGCTAATAGCGACTTGGATAGTTCAAAAAGCTGTGGTCCACACAGACTTAAGAACACCGCTTTATGCTGCTCCTTTTTTATTTCATTTCCATCCAAAAAAAACTCCATGCGCTCTTTGTATGTGGGCCAGTTTCCAGTTTTCTTAATATCGAATGGTTCTATCGATCCGTACTTCGCCATTTCGTGAATTTTTCTTCCGGTGCCTCGTGGGACGTTTAACCGAATTTTAAATTTTTCTTTGCAATCCGCTTTAATCCTCGTCGCCAATTTAGTGGTCCGGGTAGCGGAGGCCTTTAGGGATGTGGGGATGGTAATATTTATACGACACTTGTAATTAACATATATAATTATTATCACACAATTACGAATACGAAATACACTTGTTGACATCTAATTGCAATTGACAGTTGGACATTATATTTCACAGTTTATTGTTGTTCCCTATTGTTCGGTGTTGTACACCGAACACTATTTTGACCGTCGGTGGCCACGCCCCCGACCAAGGCCACAATAGCCTCTAATAGTTTGGATGTAACGGACATTTTTGGAATTAGGTGTTCAACCACATGGGGCAATCCAACGCTTAATAAGTGACTATATTAATGCTTTGGGCCTCTGTAAAACGCTGCATATTCCATATGAACTTTGTGCCTCTAATAGTTTGGCTGTAACGGACACTTTTGGAATATTAGGTGTTTAACCACACGGGGCAGTCCAACGCTTAATAAGTGACTATATTAATGCTTTGGGCCTCTGTAAAACGCTGCATATTCGATATGAACTTTGTGCCTCTAACAGTTTAGCTGTAACGGACATTTTTCGAATATTAGGTGTTCAACAACATGGGGTTGTCGATCGCTTAATATGTGTTTATACTAATGCTTGGGGCCTCTGTAAAACGCTGCATATTCGATATGAACTTTGTGCCTCTAATAGTTTGGCTGTAACGGACACTTTTGGAATATTAGGTGCTTAACCACACGGGGCAGTTCAACGCTTAATAAGTGACTATATTAATGCTTTGGGCTTCTGTATAACGCTGCTTCTACAAAATGATCTCTGTGCCCCTAAGAGTTTGGCTGTAACGGACACTTTTGGAATATTAGGTGTTTAACCACATGGGGCAGTCCAACGCTTAATAAGTGACTATATTAATGCTTTGTGCCTCTGTAAAACGTTGCATATTCGATATGAACATTGTGCCTCTAATAGTTTGGCTGTAACGGACACTTTTGGAATATTAGGTGTTCAACCACATGGGGCAGTCCAACGCTTAATAAGTGACTATGTTAATGCTCTGGGCTTCTGTATAACGCTGCTTATACAATATGATCTCTGTGCCCCTAAGAGTTTGGCTGTAACGGACACTTTTGGAATATTAGGTGTTCAACCACAAGGGGCAGTCCAACGCTTAATATGTAATTAAAGTAATGCTTTGGGACTCTGTATAACGCTGCATATACAGTATGAACCCTGCGCCTCTTATGGTTTGGCTGTAACTGACACTTTTGGAATATTATGTGTTCAAACACATGTTGCAGTCCAATGCTTAATACTTGATTATATTAATGCTTTGGGACTCTGTATAACGCTGCATATACAAAATGAGCACTGTGCCTCTAATAGTTTGGCTATAACGGACATTTTTGGAATATTAGGTGTTCTGCCATATGGGGCAGTCCAACGCTTAATAAGTGACTATATTAATGCTTTGGGCCTCTGTAAAACGCTGAATATTCGATATGAACTTTGTGCCTCTAATAGTTTGGCGGTAACGGACATCTTTGGAATATTATGTGTTCAACCACTGGGGCAGCCCAACGCTTAATAAGTGACTGTATTAATGCTTTGGGCCTCTGTATAAGGCTGCATATACCATATGAAATTTGTGCCTCTAATAGTTTGGCTGTAACGGACACTTTTGGAATATTAGGTGTTTAACAACATGGGGCAGTCCAACGCTTAATAAGTGACTATATTAATGCTCTGGGCTTCTGTATAACGCTGCTTATACCAAATGATCTCTGTGCCCCTAAGAGTTTGGCTGTAACGGACACTTTTGGAATATTAGGTGTTCAACCACATGGGGCAGACCAACGCTTAATAAGTGACTATATTAATGCTTTGGGCCTCAGTATAACGCTGCATATACAATATGAACTCTGTGCCTCTGATAGTTTGGCGATGACTGACACTTTTGGAAAATTAGGTGTTCAACCACATGTTGTAGTCCAACGCTTATTATGTAATTATATTAATGCTTTGGGCCTCTGGATAACGCTGTATATACAAAATGATCTCTGTGCCCCTAAGAGTTTGGCTGTAACGGACATTTTTGGAATATTAGGTGTTCAACCACATGGGGCAGTCCAACGCTTAATATGTGAATATAGTAATGGTTTGGGGCTCTGTTAAACGCCGCATACACAATATGAACTGCCTGTCTACGATACCTTGGCTGTAATAGACATTTTTGAAATATTCACTATTCAACCACATGGGGCAGTCTAACGCTTACTATGTGAATATAGAAATGGTTTGGGGCTCTGTTTAACGCCGCATACACCATATGAACTTCCTGCCTACGATAGCTTGGCCGTAATAGACATTTTTGAAATATTCACTGTTCAACCACATGGGGCAGTCTAACGCTTACTATGTGAATATAGTAATGGTTTGGGGCTCTGTTTAACGCCGCATACACAATATGAACTACCTGCCTACGATACCTTGGCTGTAATAGACATTTTTGAAATATCCACTGTTCAACCACATAGGGCAGCCTAACGCCTAATATGTGGATATAGTAATGGTTTGGGGCTCTGTTAAATGCCGCATATACAATATGAACTGCCTGCCTACGATACCTTAGCTGTAATAGACATTTTTGAAATATTCACTGTTCAACCACATAGGGCAGTCTAACGCCTAATATGTGGATATACTAATGGTTTGGGGCTCTGTTAAACGCCGCATACACAATATGAACTGCCTGCCTACGATAGTTTGGCTATAACAGACATTTTTTAATTATTTATTGTTCAACCACATAGGGCAGTCTAACGCCTAATATGTAGATATAGTAATGGTTTGGGGCTCTGTATAACGCCGCATACTCAATATGAACTGCCTGCCTACGATAGTTTAGCTAAAAGAGTCATTTTTGAAATATTCACTGTTCAACCACATGGGGCAGTCTAACGCTTAATATGTGAATATAGTAATGCTTTGTGCCTCTGTAAAACGTTGCATATTCGATATGAACATTGTGCCTCTAATAGTTTAGCTGTAACGGACATTTTTCGAATATTAGGTGTTCAACAACATGGGGTTGTCGATCGCTTAATATGTGTTTATACTAATGCTTTGGGCCTCTGTAAAACGCTGCATATTCGATATGAACTTTGTGCCTCTAATAGTTTGGCTGTAACGGACACTTTTGGAATATTAGATGTTTAACCACACGGGGCAGTCCAACGCTTAATAAGTGACTATATTAATGCTTTGGGCTTCTGTATAACGCTGCTTCTACAAAATGATCTCTGTGCCCCTAAGAGTTTGGCTGTAACGGACATTTTTGGAATATTAGGTGTTCAACCACATGGGGCAGTCCAACGCTTATTATGTGAATATAGTAATGGTTTGGGGCTCTGTTAAACGCCGCATACACAATATGAACTGCCTGTCTACGATACCTTGGCTGTAATAGACATTTTTGAAATATTCACTATTCAACCACATGGGGCAGTCTAACGCTTACTATGTGAATATAGAAATGGTTTGGGGCTCTGTTTAACGCCGCATACACCATATGAACTTCCTGCCTACGATAGCTTGGCCGTAATAGACATTTTTGAAATATTCACTGTTCAACCACATGGGGCAGTCTAACGCTTACTATGTGAATATAGTAATGGTTTGGGGCTCTGTTTAACGCCGCATACACAATATGAACTACCTGCCTACGATACCTTGGCTGTAATAGACATTTTTGAAATATCCACTGTTCAACCACATAGGGCAGCCTAACGCCTAATATGTGGATATAGTAATGGTTTGGGGCTCTGTTAAATGCCGCATATACAATATGAACTGCCTGCCTACGATACCTTGGCTGTAATAGACATTTTTGAAATATTCACTGTTCAACCACATAGGGCAGTCTAACGCCTAATATGTGGATATACTAATGGTTTGGGGCTCTGTTAAACGCCGCATACACAATATCAACTGCCTGCCTACGATAGTTTGGCTATAACAGACATTTTTTAATTATTTATTGTTCAACCACATAGGGCAGTCTAACGCCTAATATGTAGATATAGTAATGGTTTGGGGCTCTGTATAACGCCGCATACTCAATATGAACTGCCTGCCTACGATAGTTTAGCTAAAAGAGTCATTTTTGAAATATTCACTGTTCAACCACATGGGGCAGTCTAACGCTTAATATGTGAATATAGTAATGCTTTGTGCCTCTGTAAAACTTTGCATATTCGATATGAACATTGTGCCTCTAATAGTTTGGCTGTAACGGACACTTTTGAAATATTAGGTGTTCAACCACAAGGGGCAGTCCAACGCTTAATATGTGGTTAAAGTAATGCTTTGGGACTCTGTATAACGCTGCATATACAGTATGAACCCTGTGACTCTTATGGTTTGGCTGTAACTGTCACTTTTGGAATATTTTGTGTTCAAACACATGTTGCAATCCAATGCTTAATACTTGATTATATTAATGCTCTGGGCTTCTGTATAACGCTGCTTATACAAAATGATCTCTGTGCCCCTAAGAGTTTGGCTGTAACGGACACTTTTGGAATATTAGGTGTTCAACCTCATGGGGCAGACCAACGCTTAATAAGTGACTATATTAATGCTTTGGGCCTCAGTATAACGCTGCATATACAATATGAACTCTGTGCCTCTGATAGTTTGGCGATGACTGACACTTTTGGAAAATTAGGTGTTCAACCACATGTTGTAGTCCAACGCTTATTATGTGATTATATTAATGCTTTGGGCCTCTGGATAACGCTGTATATACAAAATGATCTCTGTGCCCCTAAGAGTTTGGCTGTAACGGACACTTTTGGAATATTAGGTGTTTAACCACATGGGGCAGTCCAACGCTTAATAAGTGACTATATTAATGCTTTGGGCCTCTGTAAAACGCTGCATATTCGATATGAACTTTGTGCCTCTAATAGTTTGGCTGTAACGGACACTTTTGGAATATTAGGTGTTCAACCACATGGGGCAGTCCAGCGTTTAATAAGTGACTATATTAATGCTTTGGGCCTCTGTAAAACGCAGCAAATTCGATATAAACTTTGTGCCTCTAATAGTTTGGCTGTAACGGACATTTTTGGAATATTATGTGTTCAACCACATGGGGCAGTCCAACGCTTAATAAGTGACTATATTAATGCTTTGGGACTCTGTAAAACGCTGCATATTCGATATGAACTTTGTGCCTCAAATAGTTTATCTGTAACGGACACTTTGGGAATATTAGGTGTTGTTATATTACTGCCTACGATAGTTTGGCTAAAACAGACATTTTTGAAATATTCACTGTTCAACCACATGGGGCAGTCTAACGCTTAATATGTGAATATAGTAATGGTTTGGGGCTCTGTATAACCCCGCATACACAATATGAACAGCCTGCCTACGATAGTTTGGCTAAAACAGACATTTTTGAAATATTCACTGTTCAACCACATAGGGCAGTCTAACGCCTAATATGTGGATATAGTAATGGTTTAAGGCTCTGTTAAATGAAGCATATACAATATGAACTGCCTGCCTACGATACCTTGGCTGTAATAGACATTTTTTAAATATTCACAGTTCAACCACATAGGGCAGTCTAACGCTTAATATGTGAATATAGTAATGGTTTGGGGCTCTGTTAAACCCCGCATACACAATATGAACTGCCTGCCTACGATACCTTGGCTGTAATAGACATTTTTGAAATATTCACTGTTCAACAACATAGGGCAGTCTAACGCTTAATATGTAAATATAGTAATGGTTTAGGGCTCTGTTAAACGCCGCATACACAATATGAACTGCCTGCCTACGATAATTTAGCTATAACTGACATTTTTGAAATATTCACTGTTCAACCACATACGGAAGTCTAACGCCTAATATGTGAATACAGTAATGGTATGGGTCTCTGTAAACCGCCGCTTACACCATATGAACTGCCTGCCTACGATACCTTGGCTGTAATAGACATTTTTTAAATATTCACTGTTCAACTACATTGGGCAGTCTAACGCCTAATATGTGGATATAGTAATGGTTTGGGGCTCCGTTAAACGCCGCATATACAATATGAACTGCCTGCCTACGATACCTTGGTTGTAATAGACATTTTTGAAATATTCACTGTTCAACCACATACGGCAGTCTAACGCCTAATATGTGGAAATAGTAAGGGTTTGGGGCTCTGTTTAACGCCGCATACACAATATGAACTGCCTGCTTACGGTAGTTTGGCTATAACAGACACTTTTGAAATATTCACTGTTCAACCACATAGGGCAGTCTAACGTCTAATATGTGGATATAGTAATGGTTTGGGGCTCTGTATAACCCCGCATACACAATATGAACTGCCTGCCTACGATAGTTTAGCTAAAAGAGTCATTTTTTAAATATTCACTGTTCAACCACATGGGGCAGTCTAACGCTTAATATGTGAATATAGTAATGGTTTGGGGCTCTGTTAAATGCCGCATATACAATATGAACTGCCTGCCTACGATGCCTTGGCTGTAATAGACATTTTTGAAATATTCACTGTTCAACTACATAGGGTAGTCTAACGCCTAATATGTGGATATAGTAATGCTTAGGGCCTCTGTATAACGCTGCATATACAATATGAATTTTGTGCCTCTAATAGTTTGGCTGTAACGGACATTTTTGGAATATTGGGTGTTCAACCACATGGGGCAGTCCAACGCTTAATATGTGAATATAGTAATGGTTTGGGGCTCTGTTAAACGCCACATACACAATATGAACTGCCTGTCTACGATACCTTGGCTGTAATAGACATTTTTGAAATATTCACTATTCAACCACATGGGGCAGTCTAACGCCTAATATGGTTTGGGGCTCTGTATAACCCCGCATACACAATATGAACTGCCTGCCTACGATAGTTTGGCTATAACAGACATTTTTTAATTATTTATTGTTCAACTACATAGGGCAGCCTAACGCCTAAAATGTGGATATAGTAATGGTTTGGGGCTCTGTTAAACGCCGCATGCAATATAAACTGCCTGCCTACGATAATTTTGCTATAACAGACATTTTTTAAATATTCACTGTTCAACTACATAGGGTAGTCTAACGCCTAATATGTGGATATAGTAATGGTTTGGGGCTCTGTTAAATGCCGCATATACAATATGAACTGCCTGCCTACGATACCTTGGCTGTAATAGACATTTTTTAAATATTCACTGTTCAACAACATAGGGCAGTCTAACGCCTAATATGTGGATATAGTAATGGTTTGAGGCTCTGTATAACTTCGCATACACAATATGAACAGCCTGCCTACGATAGTTTGGCTAAAACAGACAATTTTGAAATATTCACTGTTCAACAACATAGGGCAGTCTAACGCTTAATATGTAAATATAGTAATGGTTTGGGGCTCTGTTAAACGCCGCATACACAATATGAACTGCCTGCCTACGATAATTTAGCTATAACTGACATTTTTGAAATATTCACTGTTCAACCACATACGGAAGTCTAACGCCTAATATGTGAATACAGTAATGGTATGGGTCTCTGTAAACCGCCGCTTACACCATATGAACTGCCTGCCTACGATACCTTGGCTGTAATAGACATTTTTTAAATATTCACTGTTCAACTACATTGGGCAGTCTAACGCCTAATATGTGGATATAGTAATGGTTTGGGGCTCCGTTAAACGCCGCATATACAATATGAACTGCCTGCCTACGATACCTTGGTTGTAATAGACATTTTTGAAATATTCACTGTTCAACCACATACGGCAGTCTAACGCCTAATATGTGGAAATAGTAAGGGTTTGGGGCTCTGTTTAACGCCGCATACACAATATGAACTGCCTGCTTACGGTAGTTTGGCTATAACAGACACTTTTGAAATATTCACTGTTCAACCACATAGGGCAGTCTAACGTCTAATATGTGGATATAGTAATGGTTTGGGGCTCTGTATAACCCCGCATACACAATATGAACTGCCTGCCTACGATAGTTTAGCTAAAAGAGTCATTTTTTAAATATTCACTGTTCAACCACATGGGGCAGTCTAACGCTTAATATGTGAATATAGTAATGGTTTGGGGCTCTGTTAAATGCCGCATATACAATATGAACTGCCTGCCTACGATGCCTTGGCTGTAATAGACATTTTTGAAATATTCACTGTTCAACTACATAGGGTAGTCTAACGCCTAATATGTGGATATAGTAATGCTTAGGGCCTCTGTATAACGCTGCATATACAATATGAATTTTGTGCCTCTAATAGTTTGGCTGTAACGGACATTTTTGGAATATTAGGTGTTCAACCACATGGGGCAGTCCAACGCTTAATATGTGAATATAGTAATGGTTTGGGGCTCTGTTAAACGCCGCATACACAATATGAACTGCCTGTCTACGATACCTTGGCTGTAATAGACATTTTTGAAATATTCACTATTCAACCACATGGGGCAGTCTAACGCCTAATATGGTTTGGGGCTCTGTATAACCCCGCATACACAATATGAACTGCCTGCCTACGATAGTTTGGCTATAACAGACATTTTTTAATTATTTATTGTTCAACTACATAGGGCAGTCTAACGCCTAATATGTGGATATAGTAATGGTTTGAGGCTCTGTATAACTTTGCATACACAATATGAACAGCCTGCCTACGATAGTTTAGCTAAAACAGTCATTTTTGAAATATTCACTGTTCAACCACATGGGGCAATCTAACGCTTAATATGTGAATATAGTAATGGTTTGGGGCTCTGTATAACGCCGCATACACAATATGAACAGCCTGCCTACGATAATTTGCTAAAACAGATATTTTTGAAATATTCACTGTTCAACCACATGGGGCAGCCTAACGCCTAAAATGTGGATATAGTAATGGTTTGGGGCTCTGTTAAACGCCGCATGCAATATAAACTGCCTGCCTACGATAATTTTGCTATAACAGACATTTTTTAAATATTCACTGTTCAACTACATAGGGTAGTCTAACGCCTAATATGTGGATATAGTAATGGTTTGGGGCTCTGTTAAATGCCGCATATACAATATGAACTGCCTGCCTACGATACCTTGGCTGTAATAGACATTTTTTAAATATTCACTGTTCAACAACATAGGGCAGTCTAACGCCTAATATGTGGATTTAGTAATGGTTTGGGTCTCTTTTAAATGCCGCATGCAATATAAACTGCCTGCTTACGATAATTTTGCTATAACAGACATTTTTTAAATATTCACTGTTCAACCACATAGGGCAGTCTAACGCCTAATATGTGGATATAGTAATGGTTTGGGGCTCTGTATAATCCCGCATGCACAATATGAACTGCCTGCCTACGATACCTTGGCTGTAATAGACATTTTTGAAATATTCACTGTCCAACTACATAGGGCAGTCTAACGCCTAATATGTGGATATAGTAATGGTTTGAGGCTCTGTATAACTTTGCATACACAATATGAACAGCCTGCCTACGATAGTTTGGCTAAAACAGACAATTTTGAAATATTCACTGTTCAACCACATGGGGCAGTCTAGCGCCTATTATGTGAAAGTAGTAATGCTTTAAGGTTCTGTATAACGCCGCATGCACAATATGAACTGCCTGCTTACGATAATTTTGCTATAACAGACAATTTTTAAATATTCACTGTTCAACCACATAGGGCAGTCTAACGCCTAATATGTGGATATAGTAATGGTTTGGGCCTCTGTATAACCCCGCATACACAATATGAACTGCCTGCCTACGATAGTTTGGCTATAACATAAATTTTTGAAATATTCACTGTTCAACTACATAGGGTAGTCTAACGCTTAATATGTGGATATAGTATTGGTTTGGGGCTCTGTTAAATGCCGCATATACAATATGAACTGCCTGCCTACGATACCTTGGCTGTAATAGACATTTTTTAAATATTCACTGTTCAACCACATAGGGCAGCCTAACGCCTAATATGTGGATATAGTAATGGTTTGGGGCTCTGTATAACCCCGCATACACAATATGAACAGCCTGCCTACGATAGTTTGGCTAAAACAGACATTTTTGAAATATTCACTGTTCATCCACATAGGGCAGTCTAATGCCTAATATGTGGATATAGTAATGGATTGGAACTCTGTATAACCTCGCATACACAATATGAACTGCCTGCCTACGATAGTTTGGCTATAACAGACATTTTTTAATTATTTATTGTTCAACTACATAGGGCAGTCTAACGCCTAATATGTAGATATAGTAATGGTTTGGGGCTCTGTATAACCCCGCATACACAATATGAACAACCTGCCTACGATAGTTTAGCTAAAACAGTCATTTTTGAAATATTCACTGATCAAATACATATTGCAGTCTAACGCCTAATATGTGGATATAGTAATGGTTTGGGGCTCTGTTAAACGCCGCATATACAATATGAACTGCCTGCCTACGATACCTTGGCTGTAATAGACATTTTTGAAATATTCACTGATCAACCACATACGGAAGTCTAACGACTAATATGTGGATATAGTAATTTTTTGGGGCTCTGTATATCGCCGTTTACACAATATGAACTGCCTGCTTACGGTAGTTTTGCTATAACAGACACTTTTGAAATATTCACTGTTCAACCACATACGGAAGTCTAGCGACTAATATGTGAATATAGTAATGGTTTGGGGCTCTGTTAAATGCCGCATATACAATATGAACTGCCTGCCTACGATGCCTTGGCTGTAATAGACATTTTTGAAATATTCACTGTTCAACTACATAGGGTAGTCTAACGCCTAATATGTGGATATAGTAATGCTTAGGGCCTCTGTATAACGCTGCATATACAATATGAATTTTGTGCCTCTAATAGTTTGGCTGTAACGGACATTTTTGGAATATTAGGTGTTCAACCACATGGGGCAGTCCAACGCTTAATATGTGAATATAGTAATGGTTTGGGGCTCTGTTAAACGCCGCATACACAATATGAACTGCCTGTCTACGATACCTTGGCTGTAATAGACATTTTTGAAATATTCACTATTCAACCACATGGGGCAGTCTAACGCCTAATATGGTTTGGGGCTCTGTATAACCCCGCATACACAATATGAACTGCCTGCCTACGATAGTTTGGCTATAACAGACATTTTTTAATTATTTATTGTTCAACTACATAGGGCAGTCTAACGCCTAATATGTGGATATAGTAATGGTTTGAGGCTCTGTATAACTTTGCATACACAATATGAACAGCCTGCCTACGATAGTTTAGCTAAAACAGTCATTTTTGAAATATTCACTGTTCAACCACATGGGGCAATCTAACGCTTAATATGTGAATATAGTAATGGTTTGGGGCTCTGTATAACGCCGCATACACAATATGAACAGCCTGCCTACGATAATTTGCTAAAACAGATATTTTTGAAATATTCACTGTTCAACCACATGGGGCAGCCTAACGCCTAAAATGTGGATATAGTAATGGTTTGGGGCTCTGTTAAACGCCGCATGCAATATAAACTGCCTGCCTACGATAATTTTGCTATAACAGACATTTTTTAAATATTCACTGTTCAACTACATAGGGTAGTCTAACGCCTAATATGTGGATATAGTAATGGTTTGGGGCTCTGTTAAATGCCGCATATACAATATGAACTGCCTGCCTACGATACCTTGGCTGTAATAGACATTTTTTAAATATTCACTGTTCAACAACATAGGGCAGTCTAACGCCTAATATGTGGATTTAGTAATGGTTTGGGTCTCTTTTAAATGCCGCATGCAATATAAACTGCCTGCTTACGATAATTTTGCTATAACAGACATTTTTTAAATATTCACTGTTCAACCACATAGGGCAGTCTAACGCCTAATATGTGGATATAGTAATGGTTTGGGGCTCTGTATAATCCCGCATGCACAATATGAACTGCCTGCCTACGATACCTTGGCTGTAATAGACATTTTTGAAATATTCACTGTCCAACTACATAGGGCAGTCTAACGCCTAATATGTGGATATAGTAATGGTTTGAGGCTCTGTATAACTTTGCATACACAATATGAACAGCCTGCCTACGATAGTTTGGCTAAAACAGACAATTTTGAAATATTCACTGTTCAACCACATGGGGCAGTCTAGCGCCTATTATGTGAAAGTAGTAATGCTTTAAGGTTCTGTATAACGCCGCATGCACAATATGAACTGCCTGCTTACGATAATTTTGCTATAACAGACAATTTTTAAATATTCACTGTTCAACCACATAGGGCAGTCTAACGCCTAATATGTGGATATAGTAATGGTTTGGGCCTCTGTATAACCCCGCATACACAATATGAACTGCCTGCCTACGATAGTTTGGCTATAACATAAATTTTTGAAATATTCACTGTTCAACTACATAGGGTAGTCTAACGCTTAATATGTGGATATAGTATTGGTTTGGGGCTCTGTTAAATGCCGCATATACAATATGAACTGCCTGCCTACGATACCTTGGCTGTAATAGACATTTTTTAAATATTCACTGTTCAACCACATAGGGCAGCCTAACGCCTAATATGTGGATATAGTAATGGTTTGGGGCTCTGTATAACCCCGCATACACAATATGAACAGCCTGCCTACGATAGTTTGGCTAAAACAGACATTTTTGAAATATTCACTGTTCATCCACATAGGGCAGTCTAATGCCTAATATGTGGATATAGTAATGGATTGGAACTCTGTATAACCTCGCATACACAATATGAACTGCCTGCCTACGATAGTTTGGCTATAACAGACATTTTTTAATTATTTATTGTTCAACTACATAGGGCAGTCTAACGCCTAATATGTAGATATAGTAATGGTTTGGGGCTCTGTATAACCCCGCATACACAATATGAACAACCTGCCTACGATAGTTTAGCTAAAACAGTCATTTTTGAAATATTCACTGATCAAATACATATTGCAGTCTAACGCCTAATATGTGGATATAGTAATGGTTTGGGGCTCTGTTAAACGCCGCATATACAATATGAACTGCCTGCCTACGATACCTTGGCTGTAATAGACATTTTTGAAATATTCACTGATCAACCACATACGGAAGTCTAACGACTAATATGTGGATATAGTAATTTTTTGGGGCTCTGTATATCGCCGTTTACACAATATGAACTGCCTGCTTACGGTAGTTTTGCTATAACAGACACTTTTGAAATATTCACTGTTCAACCACATACGGAAGTCTAGCGACTAATATGTGGATATAGTAATGGTTTGGGGCTCTGTTAAACGCCGCATATACAATATGAAATGCCTGCCTACGATACCTTGGCTGAAATAGACATTTTTGAAATATTCACTGTTCAACCACATACGGAAGTCTAACGCCTAATATGTGAATACAGTAATGGTATGGGTCTCTGTAAACCGCCGCTTACACCATATGAACTGCCTGCCTACGATAGTTTAGCTAAAACAGTCATTTTTGAAATATTCACTGTTCAACCACATGGGGCAATCTAACGCTTAATATGTGAATATAGTAATGGTTTGGGGCTCTGTATAACGCCGCATACACAATATGAACAGCCTGCCTACGATAATTTGCTAAAACAGACATTTTTGAAATATTCACTGTTCAACCACATGGGGCAGTCTAACGCTTAATATGTGAATATAGTAATGGTTTGGGGCTCTGTTAAATGCCGCATATACAATATGAACTGCCTGCCTATGATACCTTGGCTGTAATAGACATTTTTGAAATATTCACTGTTCAACCACATACGGCAGTCTAACGCCTAATATGTGGAAATAGTAAGGGTTTGGGGCTCTGTATAACCCCGCATACACAATATGAACAGCCTGCCTACGATAGTTTGGCTAAAACAGACATTTTAGAAATATTCACTGTTCATCCACATAGGGCAGTCTAACGCCTAATATGTGGATATAGTAATGGTTTGGAACTCTGTATAACCTCGCATACACAATATGAACTGCCTGCCTACGATAGTTTGGCTATAACAGACATTTTTTAATTATTTATTGTTCAACTACATAGGGCAGTCTAACGCCTAATATGTAGATATAGTAATGGTTTGGGGCTCTGTATAACCCCGCATACACAATATGAACAGCCTGCCTACGATAGTTTAGCTAAAACAGTCATTTTTGAAATATTCACTGTTCAACCACATGGGGCAGTCTAACGCTTAATATGCGAATATAGTAATGGTTTGGGGCTCAGTTAAACGCCGCATACACAATATGAACTGCCTGCCTACGATACCTTGGCTATAATAGACATTTCTGAAATATTCACTGATCAACTACATATTGCAGTCTAACGCCTAATATGTGGATATACTAATGGTTTGGGGCTCTGTATAATCCCGCATACACAATACGAACAGCCTGCATACGATAATTTGGCTAAAACAGACATTTTTTAAATATTCACTGTTCAACCACATGGGGCAGTCTAACGCTTAATATGTGAATATAGTAATGGTTTGGGGCTCTGTTAAACGCCGCATACACAATATGAACTGCCTGCCTACGATACCTTGGCTGTAATAGTCATTTTTGAAATATTCACTGTTCAACAACATAGGGCAGTCTAACGCCTAATATGTGGATATAGTAATGGTTTGGGGCTCTGTATAACCCCGCATACACAATATGAACTGCCTGCCTACGATGCCTTGGCTGTAATAGACGTTTTTGAAATATTCACTGTTCAACTACATAGGGCAGTCTAACGCCTAATATCTGGATATAGTAATGGTTTGGGGCTCTGTATAACGCCGCATGCACAATATGAACTGCCTGCCTACGATGCCTTGGCTGTAATAGACGTTTTTGAAATATTCACTGTTCAACTACATAGGGCAGTCTAACGCCTAATATGTGGATATAGTAATGGTTTGGGGCTCTGAATAACGCCGCATGCACAATATGAACTGCCTGCCTACGATACCTTGGCTGTAATAGACGTTTTTGAAATATTCACTGTTCAACTACATAGGGCAGTCTAACGCCTAATATGTGGAAATAGTAATGGTTTGGGGCTCTGTATAACCCCGCATACACAATATGAACAGCCTGCCTACGATAGTTTAGCTAAAACAGTCATTTTTGAAATATTCACTGTTCAACCACATAAGGCAGTCTAACGCTTAATATGTGAATATAGTAATGGTTTGGGGCTCTGTTAAACGCCGCATACACAATATGAACTGCCTGCCTACGATACCTTGGCTGTAATAGACATTTTTGAAATATTCACTGTTCAACCACATGGGGCAGTCCAGCGCCTAATATATGAAAGTAGTAATGCTTTAAGATTCTGTATAACGCAGCATACACAATATGAACAGCCTGCCTACGATAGTTTAGCTAAAACAGTCATTTTTGAAATATTCACTGTTCAACCACATAGGGCAGTCTAACGCCTAATATGTTTATATAGTAATGGTTTGGGGCTCTGTTAAATGCCGCATATACAATATGAACTGCCTGCCTACGATACCTTGGCTGTAATAGACATTTTTTAAATATTCACTGTTCAATTACATAGGGTAGTCTAACGCCTAAAATGTGGATATAGTAATGGTTTGGGGCTCTGTTAAATGCCGCATATACAATATGAACTGCCTGCCTACGATACCTTGGCTGTAATAGACATTTTTTAAATATTCACTGTTCAACAACATAGGGCAGTCTAACGCCTAATATGTGGATATAGTAATGGTTTGGGGCTCTGTATAACCCCGCATACACAATATGAACAGCCTGCCTACGATAGTTTGGCTAAAACAGACATTTTTGAAATATTCACTGTTCAACCACATGGGGCAGTCTAACGCCTAATATGTGGATATAGTAATGGTTTGGGGCTCTGTATAACGCCGCATGCACAATATGAACTGCCTGCCTACGATACCTTGGCTGTAATAGACATTTTTGAAATATTCACTGTTCAACAACATAGGGCAGTCTAACGCCTAATATGTGGATATAGTAATGGTTTGGGGCTCTGTATAACGCCGCATACAAAATATGAACTGCCTGCCTACGATAGTTTGGCTATAACAGACATTTTTCAATTATTTACTGTTCAACTACATAGGGCAGTCTAACGCCTAATATGTGGATATAGTAATGGTTTGGGGCTCTGTATAACGCCGCATACACAATATGAACTGCCTGCTTACGGTAGTTTGGCTATAACAGACACTTTTGAAATATCCACTGTTCAACCACCTAGGGCAGCCTAACGCCTAATATGTGGATATAGTAATGGTTTGGGGCTCTGTTAAATGCCGCATATACAATATGAACTGCCTGCCTACGATACCTTGGCTGTAATAGACATTTTTGAAATATTCACTGTTCAACCACATAGGGCAGTCTAACGCCTAATATGTGGATATACTAATGGTTTGGGGCTCTGTATAATCCCGCATACACAATACGAGCAGCCTGCATACGATAATTTGGCTAAAACAGACATTTTTGAAATATTCACTGTTCAACCACATGCGGCAGTCTAACGCTTAATATGTGAATATAGTAATGGTTTGGGGCTCTGTTAAACGCCGCATACACAATATGAACTGCCTGCCTACGATACCTTGGCTGTAATAGTCATTTTTGAAATATTCACTGTTCAACAACATAGGGCAGTCTAACGCTTAATATGTGGATATAGTAATGGTTTGGGGCTCTGTATAACCCCGCATACACTATATGAACTGCCTGCCTACGATGCCTTGGCTGTAATAGACGTTTTTGAAATATTCACTGTTCATCTACATAGGGCAGTCTAACGCCTAATATCTGGATATAGTAATGGTTTGGGGCTCTGTATAACGCCGCATATACAATATGAACTGCCTGCCTACGATACCTTATCTGTAATAGACGTTTTTGAAATATTCACTGTTCAACTACATAGGGCAGTCTAACGCCTAATATGTGGATATAGTAATGGTTTGGGGCTCTGAATAACGCCGCATGCACAATATGAACTGCCTGCCTACGATAGTTTAGCTAAAACAGTCATTTTTGAAATATTCACTGTTCAACTACATAAGGCAGTCTAACGCTTAATATGTGAATATAGTAATGGTTTGGGGCTCTGTTAAACGCCGCATACACAATATGAACTGCCTGCCTACGATACCTTGGCTGTAATAGACATTTCTGAAATATTCACTGATCAACTACATATTGCAGTCTAACGCCTAATATGTGGATATACTAATGGTGTGGGGCTCTGTATAATCCCGCATACACAATACGAACAGCCTGCATACGATAATTTGGCTAAAACAGACATTTTTTAAATATTCACTGTTCAACCACATGGGGCAGTCTAACGCTTAATATGTGAATATAGTAATGGTTTGGGGCTCTGTTAAACGCCGCATACACAATATGAACTGCCTGCCTACGATACCTTGGCTGTAATAGTCATTTTTGAAATATTCACTGTTCAACAACATAGGGCAGTCTAACGCCTAATATGTGGATATAGTAATGGTTTGGGGCTCTGTATAACCCCGCATACACAATATGAACTGCCTGCCTACGATGCCTTGGCTGTAATAGACGTTTTTGAAATATTCACTGTTCAACTACATAGGGCAGTCTAACGCCTAATATGTGGATATAGTAATGGTTTGGGGCTCTGAATAACGCCGCATGCACAATATGAACTGCCTGCCTACGATACCTTGGCTGTAATAGACGTTTTTGAAATATTCACTGTTCAACTACATAGGGCAGTCTAACGCCTAATATGTGGATATAGTAATGGTTTGGGGCTCTGAATAACGCCGCATGCACAATATGAACTGCCTGCCTACGATACCTTGGCTGTAATAGACGTTTTTGAAATATTCACTGTTCAACTACATAGGGCAGTCTAACGCCTAATATGTGGATATAGTAATGGTTTGGGGCTCTGTATAACCCCGCATACACAATATGAACAGCCTGCCTACGATAGTTTAGCTAAAACAGTCATTTTTGAAATATTCACTGTTCAACCACATAAGGCAGTCTAACGCTTAATATGTGAATATAGTAATGGTTTGGGGCTCTGTTAAACGCCGCATACACAATATGAACTGCCTGCCTACGATACCTTGGCTGTAATAGACATTTTTGAAATATTCACTGTTCAACCACATGGGGCAGTCCAGCGCCTAATATATGAAAGTAGTAATGCTTTAAGATTCTGTATAACGCAGCATACACAATATGAACAGCCTGCCTACGATAGTTTAGCTAAAACAGTCATTTTTGAAATATTCACTGTTCAACCACATAGGGCAGTCTAACGCCTAATATGTTTATATAGTAATGGTTTGGGGCTCTGTTAAATGCCGCATATACAATATGAACTGCCTGCCTACGATACCTTGGCTGTAATAGACATTTTTTAAATATTCACTGTTCAATTACATAGGGTAGTCTAACGCCTAAAATGTGGATATAGTAATGGTTTGGGGCTCTGTTAAATGCCGCATATACAATATGAACTGCCTGCCTACGATACCTTGGCTGTAATAGACATTTTTTAAATATTCACTGTTCAACAACATAGGGCAGTCTAACGCCTAATATGTGGATATAGTAATGGTTTGGGGCTCTGTATAACCCCGCATGCACAATATGAACAGCCTGCCTACGATAGTTTGGCTAAAACAGACATTTTTGAAATATTCACTGTTCAACCACATGGGGCAGTCTAACGCCTAATATGTGGATATAGTAATGGTTTGGGGCTCTGTATAACGCCGCATGCACAATATGAACTGCCTGCCTACGATACCTTGGCTGTAATAGACATTTTTGAAATATTCACTGTTCAACAACATAGGGCAGTCTAACGCCTAATATGTGGATATAGTAATGGTTTGGGGCTCTGTATAACGCCGCATACAAAATATGAACTGCCTGCCTACGATAGTTTGGCTATAACAGACATTTTTCAATTATTTACTGTTCAACTACATAGGGCAGTCTAACGCCTAATATGTGGATATAGTAATGGTTTGGGGCTCTGTATAACGCCGCATACACAATATGAACTGCCTGCTTACGGTAGTTTGGCTATAACAGACACTTTTGAAATATCCACTGTTCAACCACCTAGGGCAGCCTAACGCCTAATATGTGGATATAGTAATGGTTTGGGGCTCTGTTAAATGCCGCATATACAATATGAACTGCCTGCCTACGATACCTTGGCTGTAATAGACATTTTTGAAATATTCACTGTTCAACCACATAGGGCAGTCTAACGCCTAATATGTGGATATACTAATGGTTTGGGGCTCTGTATAATCCCGCATACACAATACGAGCAGCCTGCATACGATAATTTGGCTAAAACAGACATTTTTGAAATATTCACTGTTCAACCACATGGGGCAGTCTAACGCTTAATATGTGAATATAGTAATGGTTTGGGGCTCTGTTAAACGCCGCATACACAATATGAACTGCCTGCCTACGATACCTTGGCTGTAATAGTCATTTTTGAAATATTCACTGTTCAACAACATAGGGCAGTCTAACGCTTAATATGTGGATATAGTAATGGTTTGGGGCTCTGTATAACCACGCATACACTATATGAACTGCCTGCCTACGATGCCTTGGCTGTAATAGACGTTTTTGAAATATTCACTGTTCAACTACATAGGGCAGTCTAACGCCTAATATCTGGATATAGTAATGGTTTGGGGCTCTGTATAACGCCGCATATACAATATGAACTGCCTGCCTACGATACCTTATCTGTAATAGACGTTTTTGAAATATTCACTGTTCAACTACATAGGGCAGTCTAACGCCTAATATGTGGATATAGTAATGGTTTGGGGCTCTGAATAACGCCGCATGCACAATATGAACTGCCTGCCTACGATAGTTTAGCTAAAACAGTCATTTTTGAAATATTCACTGTTCAACTACATAAGGCAGTCTAACGCTTAATATGTGAATATAGTAATGGTTTGGGGCTCTGTTAAACGCCGCATACACAATATGAACTGCCTGCCTACGATACCTTGGCTGTAATAGACATTTTTGAAATATTCACTGTTCAACCACATGGGGCAGTCCAGCGCCTAATATATGAAAGTAGTAATGCTTTAAGATTCTGAATAACGCCGCATGCACAATATGAACTGCCTGCCTACGATAGTTTAGCTAAAACAGTCATTTTTGAAATATTCACTGTTCAACTACATAAGGCAGTCTAACGCTTAATATGTGAATATAGTAATGGTTTGGGGCTCTGTATAACGCCGCATGCACAATATGAACTGCCTGCCTACGATGCCTTGGCTGTAATAGACGTTTTTGAAATATTCACTGTTCAACTACATAGGGCAGTCTAACGCCTAATATGTGGATATAGTAATGGTTTGGGGCTCTGAATAACGCCGCATGCACAATATGAACTGCCTGCCTACGATACCTTGGCTGTAATAGACGTTTTTGAAATATTCACTGTTCAACTACATAGGGCAGTCTAACGCCTATATGTGGATATAGTAATGGTTTGGGGCTCTGTATAACCCCGCATACACAATATGAACAGCCTGCCTACGATAGTTTAGCTAAAACAGTCATTTTTGAAATATTCACTGTTCAACCACATAAGGCAGTCTAACGCTTAATATGTGAATATAGTAATGGTTTGGGGCTCTGTTAAACGCCGCATACACAATATGAACTGCCTGCCTACGATACCTTGGCTGTAATAGACATTTTTAAATATTCACTGTTCAACCACATGGGGCAGTCCAGCGCCTAATATATGAAAGTAGTAATGCTTTAAGATTCTGTATAACGCAGCATACACAATATGAACAGCCTGCCTACGATAGTTTAGCTAAAACAGTCATT